>OX402550.1:2400000-3000000 GCA_948098915.1 Lampropteryx suffumata | reverse complement strand
TGAATTTTTCAGTCAAATTTGATCAGTAGCGCGATTATGGAACTCTTGATACAATCAATGTCTATCAGTTTCGAAAAGCAATCGGCATCAATGTTTATCAATTTCGATTAGCAATAGGCATTAATTAAATCAATCATATACGATGTATTTAAATGCTTAGTATGCTTAACACGGTTCCTACCACAATTGTACTTTGTAAATTATTTGAGTTATAGTTTGACACCAACTCCACATTGTAACTAGCGATAGAAGCCGATAGAAATTACAGCGGTCGGTAATAACAATTCATCAATAGTAACTGAAAGCTATTAGTATCAATGTTTTGATAGAATCAAAGTTCTATAATCGCCCCACAGAAAACACGATTAAAAATAACTAGGAGCAAGTGTATTTTAGGTGACGAAGGTCTATAGTTGAAGACCATGATAGTAAAAGACGATTAATCCATATATTTAGCTTGCATTTTTTATTTCCATAATCTGATCACCATACAAGCTATGCTTAGATCGGGGCTCGATGGTGTTGTGTGCATTGTCGAGCAATGTTTATTTATTATTTATTTATTATGCTGGATTAATTGCATTAAATTCGAGTTGAAATACGATTCACTGTGGCACTGTCATTAATTCTTTTTTTTTTACCGACGAATAGAAGAAGTCAACGTGTATATATATTTTTTTGGTGATAACTTTAAATTGAGCTATAATATAAACGACTTAGCAAAAACAGGTGGTTTTCTTCTAAAGTTAGTTAAAATAGTTACACATCTTTTATGAGAAATATTGAGACAGGGGAGCGTAAACTGTTCATACATTTCAGTTCCAGTTTCTAGAATTTTCTTGGAATTAAAGGTGTAATTTGAATCCAAGCTTTCAATTGCTTATGTTTGTGTTATTGTAGAATATTAACATCAGTGACACAGGCATAGCGAAGGTATCTAGTAGGAATATGCAAATGCTGACTTTATCAAGCCCCCCGCCTGGCCCGGTTTATGACAGACACGCCACAACAGCGTTTGATTTTATAGTAGGGATACAAGGCTGTGACTCACGGAGGAACTAACTCGTAGACTCTATATTTATGCTCAGCCTTATTATACGGTAGTTTTGAATATGATTGTAGATTTTTTGAGTAGACATAATTTTTAGAACATAATTTAGACAAAATAAATCTTCTGTGCGTGTGTTTGTAATTAAACTGCTAAACGGCTGCCCCAATTTTGATGAAATCGTTTGTGTGTTTGTTCTAGTGGATTCGATAATGGTTTAGATTTACAATTAGAAAATTTTATTTTTTATTTATTTATTTTAAAACGCGCGAACGAAGTCGCGATCTATATATTTAGTAAAAATTTATGGGTATGTAATGTGTGTATTTATTCATTATATAACTGTATTTGTTTATTAGTTAGTTTATATTTGTATTCGTATTTCTAAATTAAACCTCTTTTCCCACTTCATACCCATTCGTTTTTGATTTCTCCATATTCCAAGGTTTGCTGGAAGAGAACTCTTTTTAGGGTTAAGCTCGCCTGTATACATGCCATTACTGCTTAAGCTAATATTATGTAAATGTTTTGTGTACAATAAGGAATAAACAAGAAAAGAAATCTTTAGTTTCGAGTTCAGTTTACTCGTGCTACCGAATTTATAAATATTTCCTGAAAAAGTGTTTTTGTTTTGAATTTTTTTTATGCAAACAAAATAAGCTTAAATTTTTAGATAATAATACCTTGCCGTAACACAGTGTTACACTAAAAAGGAGGGTATTGATCTGCATAACTTTATATTCTGTCTATAATTTCATATTTGATGTATCACATATCTTGTAACACATACTTATACGAGTATCTTATCAATTATTCATTGTTCTCTGATAAATTTTAAGGTATTATAATTTAAGGCATTGTATTTTTTGTGTGAATAAACATTTTTGTTATTATTATTATTATTTGGAATATATTGGATTTGGATTTAAGTATTCGAGAAGTGTTTTTATAATTAATTACATCAATTATAAAAAAGTGTTTTTATTAATAAGATATTGTGTTTGTGTAGTCCAGAGGTAGTTAATCTAACCATGATTCATCTTATGCTTATGTAACTGCATGGTGGGGTAGGTGCGACATGGTTTGCAAATGACATCGAGTTGCTTTCATTCCTGGCTTATAAATCGGGCACCGTAAATTGATGGTCGTTATTTTGGCATTGACTATTAAAACGGCAACAAGCACCTCTATGTTTTTGAATATATGTGACATAAAACAAGTAATAAATTAAAAATTAAAAAACACCAAAAAAAAAACCTTATCAAGCGAAACCATCTCAAAACTGGTTTTATTATCGTGTCTCTAATTATTTCTAACCAGTGTGATGATAGGCTTACAGTGCCTCAAAACTCTAAAGATGTTTAATAATAGAGTTCATTAATTGACCGAGCGAAGCGAGTGTCTCCGTTTCAGCTTAGACGAAAATGCTTTAGTATGTTCGCCGTCTGTCCGTAGGTTCTCCTCTACAGGTCGCATTTCTCAACCGATTCTCGTGAAATTGTGAGCAGGTTCTATAACTATATATAATTTTTTTGCCGATATTGTTTTTGTAAATTTTTCAAAATTTGGAGATTAAAAATGTAAAAAAAGTTATATTTTAGTTATTTCGAAAAACGATCGCGAGGTCTACAGCTCAAAGAGCCACTAGTAATAATAATAATAATAATAATGTCAGACATTTCACACACCATGAACTGGCCCCATCATTTCAGGCAGCAAGTAGGCAGAGCTAGTGTTATGGGTACCACATGACTGATATAGAATGAATGGAATAGAATAATGGTTAATTTGACACACAACACGAAAAAGGTTACAGACATAGAGAAACAAGTAGGTAAATTATTAGAGTAGGTAGGCCAAATTACACATGTTAAGCGATTACATTATTCGCTTGTGGTACCAAACAGGTCCAGTCTAAGCTTGAATGCCTCTCCGATGGGAGACAGCGGTGGTTTTCAGACTACATAAATACTTTTTTTTTTGTAAGAACATACATTAAACATACATACATAGAAACATCCAGATTCATTATTATTATTATCCATAAAACCCAGAAACTTTATTCTGACGGTAGATAGTTTTCTAAAACCAAGACTAGTATCGCCCACAGGTTCCCCCCGCTGTGCTGTTGAGGGGATTTATTCTAAACCCAACCCTGATATATCCTTGAAACTTAGATTAAAGATTTGGATCTTTAATGTTGTTGTGCTCTATTATTCTAGCTTTATTATTAAATAGCTTCTGCCCGCGACTTCACACGCGTTGTAATGATCAAAAAAGCCTATATACCGGGACATCTGTATTAAGTTTTATCTGAAATCCTTTCACCTGTTACGGCGTGTTTGATCCACGAAATTTGTAGGAGATTGTAGGAGATGTGTCTTTGTAACTCAGTCCCGCAACAATGGCTAAACTGGTTTGGATGAAATTTTGTATACATACTTGAAATAACTTCTCTTTACTTACATACGACGAGTAAAGCTAGCAGGCAGCTTTACTTTACTAGGCAGTTGTTAATAAATATTATAATAATAAATGCGAATGTTTATTCGTGAATTATTGTTTTTGTTATCCCAGAACTTCTCAAATCAAATCAAAATCAATCAATCAATTGTGTAATATGGATTTGTAACAGTTATTTTGTGATACATTTTAGAGCAGCCATATTGCGCATGCAATATTTTATTATACATTATTATTAAAATTAAGTAGGTAGGTACAAACATGCTTTCAATTAAATTAATGTAAGTAATTTAAGCAATGTTGTCAAATATTAATGTTAAATTAATTTGCAAAAAATATTACAGAAATGTACAGAATAATATACAATAATATAAAATACACGTGCAACAGTTGAGCTATCTAAGGACCTTTTAAAATGATCTATAGATAGCCCAACGGATCCAGATCTACCAGAGAGCAGCGTTTCCAAGACACTGGCGGCCTTGCCACGTTGAATAACAATGCTAATATGCTGAGCCAGATAGAAGTCAACTCTTGGATCACGCAATGTTAATTTTCAATATTTTTATCTTAATGTCTCTTATACACTCTCTTCTTAAATCGTTTAAATAAATATTTTATAGGTACTGAGGTACAAAAAAGAACCAGAGATAGAACATTCTCGTGCTATACATTTTGATAAACACGGGCTTTACTCACGTATTATTTTGTCGATGGAGGCACCGACAATGTTTCGATTCATCTAGAGAATCTTCATTCAGTGCGAACCGTGAACTCGAGCGGCAACGAGCGGACCGCGGATCAAACTCGCCCGTGTTTATCAAAATGTATAGTACAACTCACGAAAGTTTTGAAACATTCTCGTACTCTCTAGATATGACAATAAAAATAACCATTAGCTATCTCCATACAGCCATACAAACATACCAGTAGATATTGCCTATCTAGTTTAATACAACGACAAATTGCGTCATATCACTTCCTATGTAGTGCTGCACATGTTAGAGAGGTTGCACAGATACGGCAAGCTACGAAACATCGCACATAGAGCTAGTACGCATTAGCGAATAAATTCACGCGGCTCAAACTGTGCTATTATGAAGTTTAATTACTAGTGGCTCTGTGAGCTTGTACACCTCGTGAATATTTTCCGAAATTACTGAAAGATAACTTTTTTTACATATTCAACCCCCTTCTCTACCATTATGAAAAATTTCAAAAAACTGAATCGACAAAACTTTATAGCTAAGAACCTGCTTACAAAATTTCACGAGAATTTGTTGAGAAATGCGACCTGTAGAGGAGAACATCCGGACAGACGCCAGCCGGTCAGACATACGAAAGCATTTTCGCCTAAACAGAAACGGAGACAGTAAAGTATGTAGTTTTCAACGCGGGTTTTCAAAAAATATGTATAAAATATGTTATAAAATGAGTTATACACTACTTTCGCTTGTTGTAACTTTAGTTTGTTAAAATACTTACAGACAGGCACCTCAAAGCTGTGTCGCACTATTTTAACCCTGTCATCCGCCCGATTAATGGCTCATGTAGTTGACAGTGTGTAGGCAATATTATGCACTGCTATAATGACAATATGCATACATTATAATGCATTATTGTATACCATATACTGAGTGTTTATGTTATGTTGTTGCTTACACATAACAGAGGTCTCTGTAGTTTAAATTAATCTTATGTAAATATTCTATGTACCTAACTCTTGTTCTGGGGTTTGATTATCATCATCATATCAGCCTTTAAAAAGTCCACTGCTGAACATAGGCCCCCCCAATAGATTACTAGGACGAACGATTTTGAGCCCTCTCCATCCACCAACTTCCTGCGATCTTTACAATGTCGTCAGTCCATCGGGTGGGGGGTCGTTCTGCGCTTCGTTTTCCAGTCCTTGGTCGCCATTCGAGAACTTTTATTCCCCAACGGTTATCAGTTCTGCGAGCTATATGGTCTGCCCATTGCCACTTCAACTTGCAAATTTCGATTGCCATGTCGGTGACTTTGGTTCTTCTACGGATTTCCTCGTTTCTTATCCTCGTTGATTATCATAGGGATGGTAAATGGAGACCTTCAAGCCTTAGACAGGACAACCAAGACAAGACCATTACAGAACTAGTGCAATTATATATAAAAGAACACTTTCGTAGTTTACATTCGAGAGTACTTGCCGATTTCCTATCAATGTTTTCCTTCACCGCTAAAAACACTAACATTGCTCTTAAAGTACCTAACACATTGACATGATCTCTGATTAGCCAGAAAATTACCGGACATTTTTAACGCCATTTTTATAACCGTCTAAATCCGCCATCTTGTTACCAGTTCTGGCTTAAAACCGTTAAGATTTTTAAATCACATCTTTACACATCAACAAAGTCACTTTTACCCACAAATCTATTGAGGTTTAATGACAGTGTAAATTGTAAGCCCATAAGCGACGAGCTGTATTTTTACGCGTTTTTTACGACGAAACGCCCTTTGCGACAAAAGTTTGAAAACTCAACGCAACAAACTAATACTTTATTTTATAACTATACTAGCTATTTCCCGCGGCTTTGCCCGCGTGGTAGATAAAAAGTAGCAAAATGATAATTGAACTGATTGAGATTTTTTTTTTAAAACCTTTCTAAGTGAGCACCTACGGCCCTAGAGAAGCTGCATACCAAATTTAATTCCAATCCGTTCGGTGGTTTCTGAGATTTCGTGATAAATGCGTGGTATTTGACAAAAATATAGTAGATAGATAAAACTAAGACTTCGACTGTACACGTTTGTGACAACAACAACATCACGTTATAAAATATACGAAATTTTTGAATCGCCTCATCTAGTCATAATACTTGGTATCATGATATTATAGAAATATTATTAATCTCGGGTGTTTTTAGTATAAGTATTTACAAAAATATATAAGTATAACTACAAACCTATCATGGTTTTGAACATATTTTTCACTCAAAACGGGATATTTACCATGATATATGAGTTTTTCTGCTTCCCGATATTTCGGCACAGTTGCATGTGCCATGATCACGAGATAATCTGTTAAATCAGGAAGCAAAAATACTCACTGTCGTGGTGTACGACAGAGTGTAAACCTGTCGAAACGTCGGGAAAAATAGGTTAATAAACGCGATAAATACCCGTTAATATTTATAATAAAGTGTGTATTGAAAAATATATAGGTATTCTATCAGCCATCTAGTCACCATAATACAAGCTATGCTTAGTTTGGTATTAGATGGTGTTGTGTGCATTGTCCAGCAATATTTATATTTATATTATTCGTAATTTTTTTATAAATTTTGTAAATTTTGAAATTTAAAATAAACAATTAGAAATACACAAAATGCTACAGAAATTACATAATGCGCCGGACGCAGCACGCCATTTTGTGATAGGCCTCTTAAAAACATTATGACATATTAATCAATCAGTATAAAGATGGCAGCATTTTAAGAATGTCTGAATAAATCCGACTTAGGTACTTTATAAATGCATATTTATCAGAAAATTAGCATCGTGGTAGACATTAATAGTTGCAACAAATTCTTTACTAATTACACTTTAATAGTAAGACATGGTCGAGGATCGCGATTGATTTTTTATCTAACTCGTTCTATCAGGGATCAGCGGCAGTGTTATGGCATAACAAGTACTGGTATGTAGAAAAGTGGTTCTATTTTATACATAATTTTACTTATTTCATAGGTTTGCTTACTTTGCTGTCGCAATCGAAAAGAGTTCGTAACTGGTTAACCAAGAGCTTTGGCGATGTACTACGCGTGTGTAGCCGCGGGCAACCGCACTAATATTGTTAATTAATTATTTATTTATTGTACAAAACCCACAGCTCTGATTTACATTATAATCAACAAAAAACCGACAGTAATCAAGGTATGATGCTTGTATGTAATTATGTGTATTTGTGTGTGTGAGTGTGTGTGTGTTGGTGTTTATGTGTTGTTGGTGTTACTATATTGAATATTGTTTAACTCAATATTGTTTAACTATTCATACAACACCATCTAACCCCAAATTAAGCCAATCTTATACTATATAATGAGAATATTAAGTAACCTACTGTGGGTAAAATATATTCCTTTTGACTTCTCAGCTTCGACAGGCGTATGAACCACCATCAGCCTAAACTCTGGTAACAATATGTTTATTATTTATTTATTTCATTTTTTTCTGCCAACACTAATTCTGATATAACTTCTAAAACTAGCTTCTATTACGGTTTTGAAGTGAAAATTACGTTCAAAACCATAAAAGTTTCAAAAGTAACAATATAGACTTCGACTCAATAAACGTAAATTTGTAGATTTTCCGTTTTGCGTTCGATTGTACATCGGCGCTTTGATCGCGTATAGATGACATCCATGTCCGATACTTCATAAAGTATGAGCATCGTTGCTAATTGAGTTATCGGCAGACAGGACGTTTATTTTATATGTAACTATCGACCCGCCCCGGCTTCGCACGGGTGCAATGCTAATACTAAATATACTACAGAATGTCTTTATATACAACGTTATCTAAGAGAATTACATAGACTAAGAGATAGACATATACCATTGCCGACTTTTGTATAGACTTTTTTATGGTGTACAATACTGTAGAACATTATTTTGATCTATCTCGTAGGGTTCAGCCAGCGTTTGCAATGTAAGCGCAAAAAAAGTGTTTATTTACGACACCACATTAGAAACCTCTAAAATTATCAGTGTTTCTCTACTATATTATGCATGTTTTATACATATAAACCTTTTTCTTGAAATACTCTATCTATTTAAAAAACCCGCATCAAAATCCGTTGCATAGTTTTAAAGATCTAAGCATACATCGGGACAGACAGATAGCGGGAGGCGACTTTGTTTTATACTATGTAATGACGAGTATAGAGTACGAGTATAGATGACGAGTATAGAGTCAATGCACACGACTTTTTCGGATAGACTACACAAACCCTCTGTATAAGTAATTAGGTACCTACCAATTATAGAAAATCTTTTTTGGACAACAATATATGAATAACTAGCTGCTGCCCGCGCCTTTGCGCGAGTGGTACCTACATAAAAAATATCCTATGTCTTTCTGTAAGGTCCCAACTATCTTTATACCATAATTGATCTAAATCGGTTTAGCGGTTTAGGCGTGAAAACGGAACAAACATACAAACAGTTAGAGTTACTTTCGCATTTATAATATTAGTAAGGATTACTTTTAAAAACCTACTGAGTTATATATGTTTTCTGATTGTGAAATGGTTTTAGAGATACATAAAGTATATTTGGTTTTTTATTTACCACCCTATTGTGTGGTATGTATTAAGTTAGATAAGGGTTCTTGAATATTTTTTGATACATTATGAATGCGAAAGTATCTGTCTTTTTGTTACGTTTTCACGGCTAAACGTCTGAACGGATCTTGATGAAATTTAGTAAGAAGATGTATTGCATTTAGGTGAAGAACATGGGCTACTTTTTGTCTCAAAAAAACACCTTGTAGGGGGTAAAATAGGGGATTAAAGCTTTAAAGTCGTCATTTTTAATAGTCTAGTATTACAATTCCAATCTTCGAGACCTTGTTGCAATTTTTACGACGAAGTTGAACGAAGTGCATCAAAGTTCTACACTATATCGTTATAAATGTATGTACTTTAGGGCATTGGTTTAAAATTCAAAATGCATGTTATCGTCAAATGAAATATCTATAAAATATGCAAAGATCATTTTCCAAAAATAAAACCACTGAAGGCGTTGAAGTGATATTAACACGATGCTAATTAAACATAACACCACATACAGAGATAATTTGGAATAACTAATACCATTCCTTCAACACGATTTCGACCCAATCACAAAGCTTTAAGATTTAAATTAGGTCGCTAGTTATTATAATCGAAATGTTTCAGCTTATAAATCAAAAGCTATCTTATAGCTAGGGCAATAAAATTTAAAGTTGAATGATATCAGTTTTGTCCAATCGATAGGTTGACAGTGACCACCGATTGAGCGATCCGATGGGTCAGTAATCGATAAGAGATCGAGACGATATCTGAACCGATTCGTCTCGTTATTCTTGACGTTGATTATTTGAGATAAAAGTCACTGAGACTGCGGCTTAAATAGAAAAGTAGCAGTTCCCACGAAACAAAATGGACGGAAATTTTCTGAAATCGATTATAATGTTATAGATCTGTATTATCTCTGTCTGTTTTGTCTGTCTGTTTGTTACCTTTTTACGGCTAAACGGCTGATCTTGGTGAAATTTGAAAAAGTGATACATTGTATCTTGAACGTAGTTTATTTTTAAGTTCTCAATAAATCAATAAGAGTATAAATAAATGTTAAACAGTTGAGCTGTCTAAGGACCGTACATCTATTATTATACATTTTATTTCATAAAAATATGAATCTATAGATATAAAGAATCACGCGTTTTGACTAGTAATAATATTAATAATAATAATATTGCAAGTGAACTGCACATCAAACTCACCCTGATGAAGATTCTCTAGATGAATTATTATTGAAACAGCGTCGGTGTCTCCATCGACGGATTAAGGTGCGTTGGGGTAATACCGGATGGATTTTCGACCAGTTGAAATCATCAAAAAAAAAAGATTTTCTTGAGATCTGAATACGTCAGATTACTGAAATATGGCGCAAAATATTAATGGATAAACGTAGCTTAGTTCTGAATTTCGTTTGTTTTTGTAAACACAACTGTTTTTTTCTTTTATCACACGTTAAAAGAAAATAACAGTTGAGTTTACAAAGACAATACATACATTTTTATGAGCATGATGAAAAATTTGCCATCAAGAGGTAAGTACGGACTTCAATTAAAAGTCGCTTCTAGTGCTTGGAGAACAAGGTCCATAAAAAAATACATCCGATCTTTCCCATTCTATAACATGATATAAAAATTATTTTAAAATTCTTAGGAACAAAATTATTCCAATCGATTTTAATTTATTTGTGTCAAGGCATCTGATCTTACCCCTGATGCATAAAATTGGTGGTTTTGTTTTTCAAACTTTGTCATGTCACAAGAAGGAATAACCTGACATCGGATGGATTTGCTTTTCACTACGCCAGTTAAGAAGGATTTATGAACACACAGACTAAAAGTGACTAAAAACCTGTGTTTCTTGATATGTAAAAAAAAACTCATGAAAATTTTAATATGTATAGTTTTTCATCATCTTTGTTAATGACATGTCATAATGTTGCCAATTTTGCCAATGTCAAGTAATAAGATTGTTAATAGTAAGACGTCACAAAGTCGTATGTTGTCGTTTGTCATTTGATATCTATCTATTTATCTGTATAAATACTAGCCCGCGGCTTCGCACGCGTGGTACCTATATAAAAAGTAGTATGTCCTTCCCCAAGGTCCCATCTATCTCCATACCAAAATTCATCAATATCGGTTCAGCTGTGAAAACGTATCAAACAGACAGACAGACAAGCAGAGTTATTTTCACATTTATAATATTAATATAGATTATATATATATATATATATATTACATTTAAACGAGCAATTCTTGTATATATTATAAAATAAAGATTTATTTATTATAAAAATGGTTTTCATTAAATTTAGTATACAGGGGGTTTCAAGGGCGATAGATACTAGTACTTTTATATAAATTGGTGACTTTTCATATCAAATAATTGATTCACACCCGAGTAAATTACTCACTTTATTTGAATAAAATCACCAAAACTACTAATAAAACCAGAAATAACTCGAATATAAATAATATAAGAGTGCAATGGTTGCTTCGCAATAAAGCCAAAAATAATCCAAATTTCCAGTTATATCAACAAAATTACTTAATTTTCCCGCCACGTGACGCCATCGCGCCGCCATGTTTTGCCGCGCAAAAAGTCGTGTCCTGCGCATACGTCCTGTCTTGTCCCTAATTGGGTACTTCACTGACGTCGCTGATTGGTCGAAGGGCGGCGCGTAATTATATAATAATCCCACCCTCATTTTTAATTAAAAACTGTGGGTACTTTGAGGTTGAAATATGATATGATGCGGATACTGCCATCTCTAGTCCGGTGGTCTTGCTTGTAAAGTTGTAAGGGTGGGTATTAAATTGTACCCAAAGATTGTATACACAGCGTGTATCTTGTTTAAACAAGGTTATTAATATAGCATGTGTTCTAGCAAAGCATGTATAATAAATAATAATAAATAAATATTGCCGGACAATGCACACAACACCATCTAGCCCCAAACTAAGCATAGCTTGTATTATGGTGACTAGAAGACTTATATAATACTTACCTATATATATTTTAAATACATACCTATGGTGGGTGTCATAAAAAACAAACACCTATGTTCCCACACACAAACGTTTATCCTGGGAGAGAATCGAACCTATAGCCTTCTGCGCTATAGGTTGAGAGCTACTACCAATTGAACTGACAGGCCAGTATCATCCGGATTTTCTAATAATCAAACTAGTTTCTGTCTTCAGCCTTTAGTCTCTTAACCAGAAAAATAAACCAAATAACTATTGTGAGAGAACGGACCTTGAGCACTAGAACCTAAAATTAAAAATTGAGTGTCACTGGTTATTTTGATATCCCCTACTCACAAAATGCATTAGGAAGAAATTTTACAATTATGTAATGAATTAGCCTGAAATAAAATATAGTTTTTTTTAACTTTTACCTAAGTGCTTTTAGTCCTTGGAACTTTAGGCAATACCATTCTGTCCTGCTTTTTTGTGCCACTTAAAGAAAGAAAAAAAAACAATACGTTTTTTAGTTGGTTACCATTTCACGGCCATTTCAATTTAGTACAGAAATAGATTGAATCTTGAGGACTAATGCTAATTTTTATTAAGATCTCACGCGTGGGATGCCACGGGCAGCTGCTAGTTTCTGATAAAAGCGCGTTTCAAAACGCATTCATTATTCAAAGTGAGCTGAGCTGAGCTAAATAATTTATTCGAACCTAAGTGAATTTACGATGTTCGAAAAATTTAATACTCCGGTAATTATGACAAGCTACCAATAATTTGGTAATTAGCCTTCTGTTATTCGTAATACCAGCAGGAACAGACTTACCAATGGTATGTACAGTCGCCTGCACTAAGATGTTTACTTTACCCAATTTTCAAAATGGTGTCACATCATTAAATTAAATATTTACAGGACGTACCTAATATACATACTCAAAAATAATGTTTAACTATCATATAATTTAATACATGATTTTTCAGTTTTATTAGCGTTCTGTACTTTAAAAGGATCCCTTGTTCTTAGGAAGTATTAAGTTGAAATATATTAATATCAAATACTAAGGTCTCTTTCTTCTTCTTATCGTGTCATTAGTTATTTCAAACCAGTGAGTGTGGTGAAAGGATTAGAGGTTGAGCTGCTCCTTTCGTGCACTAGGTCTACTGTAAATCTTCTGGCTGTGAAAGAAAATATCAATAGAAGTTTAATATTTTTCAATCAATTTTTAAATATTTGTCAACGCAATCAAAAAAGACGGTCATTTTATGTCGCATATTTTAACACGCCAATAAATGAATACCTAAAGGGTACCCGTTCGCCAAGTCATAAAATTTGGCACGAAGCAAAGTCTGACACAACAAAAAAACTAAATCCGAAAATTTGTAATTAAATCAAAAAATATACTTGATCCATTGATTTTTTTGTAATATCTTTACGAAACTCCATCACACTCTGATGCCATATTTAAAGTTTTCTCAATGTTTACATTAAGTGCAGCTGACTGTACCTAACTAACCAGTTGTAACGAAGAACGAACGTACCTATAATTTAATCAAAATAATACCAAATTCGATTTCCAGCACAAACCGTCTGGTACACTTGTTGAATACTAATGTTGATCGCTATAATAATAAGACATACATATTTAAGGATACATCAACTGATCCAGATCACAGCCAGAGGGCAGTTTCCAAGACACGTCATTGCCACGTTGTATATCAATGATACATTGAGCCAAATAATAATAATAATAACTAGCAGTCGCCCACTGTCGTCAAAATTCGACCGTAATTAATTAATAATTAATGTATATTTTATGCATAAATGTAATTAAAATATAAGCATTCCGCACTCCTTCTTTATATAAACTATACGTATGGAACATTACATACTCCTCCGTCCGCGCAATTTTCATAAATAGGGGTATAAAGTTTTTGCTTCACGTATTAATATATAGATATCAAACAAATATACAACCTCACACATGTTTATTAATACTTCGATTTAAGTCAAGTTTTTGATTTTTTGTCTGTCACACACAAATTCTATTAAAATGACGATTGTATTGTAAAATAAGTAAACTACTTAAATACAATACAATATATTTGGAAAAACCCATGAAGAGATGACAGCTAAAATATAAAATCAAAAGAGTTATGTATGGTACAGTCAAAGTCAAAGTCAAATATTATTATTCAATTTAATCACATGGATCGATTTGAAACGTCTTACATACTAGGTGAATTAAGGTGCCAATTCCTCCTCACCCAAGTCCGATAAGAACTGGCAAGAATCTGGTCCTAGCGCTATTTTGTATGATCCATCTTATAACTTAACTAGGAAAAACTAATACAAGGTTACATTAGTTTATACATTTCAAATCTGACAGTTAACTGTCTGAGAGCACAGCAACATGAGGCCATACATTCTTATCAATAATATCGCACCATTAGAATTATAGGGACCTAATTCAAAAATTTATCATATTGAGTTAGAGTCATAAAATGACTTAAAACAACATCCTCCATCGACTGTTCATTCGAACAGAGACATTTTTAGTGCAGAAAAGGACAACATCATAATTCGGTCCCTTTTGTTCTTTCCTCTTCCTGCGCTAGGTTTCAATCCGAGAAAGGCAATATCAGTGAAGTGCCGCGAGTGTGATAAACAAGTTGCTACGTGTTCGTTATTATAAAGACCTAATGCTTAGTAAGTCGTTATAAAACGGATGATAAGGTATGTTGAAATCAATATCTTTAATAAAATAAAGACATTTTTACTGTTTAGGTCTATTTAAAATTAAAATATTTCTTCGCATATTTGACTCATTGGTTATTGAGTCACTGTTTGACTGAACGTTTTGAATACAATAGGACACAATCATAATTAAGCTTTTCTCGAATTAAAGTATTGTTTAAAGAACAGGCTTACTTACTATTGTGTCCTTATTTTAATAAATATGGTTATGTTTGACTTGACTATTTTAGAAATGGGTTTGTCTGGTTATGAAAGATGCTGCATATTTTTGTTACATAGGTAGTTATGCTATTGGTTTTTATTATATTTCAGATATATTAATACTACTCACATCGCATCATAAAGTTCATTTAATTTTGTGGTATTTATTCTTACACAAAATAAATAAAAATGAAGAGAAGAGCAGATTATATTTTGGAAAAACTAGATTTAAATAATCCGAGACAGGTTATTTTTGTTTTATTTACTTATTATGTCAATAGTTGTTGTATGTAGTTAATTGAACTAAAACTCAATGCATAATTTCAGGAGAATGAAGCCAATAGTGCCTACACGGAACCAATAAGTAATGAAAAAATAATTGATTGTGATTACCTGGTACGATAACTTATTATTTAAAATTGATTGATATAGAGAGAAGGTATTTTAAATATAATAAGTAGTGAATGTAAGTATATAAACAATATATATTCAATTGTTTTCAGAATGAAACTGGTAAAGAAAATATACTCCCAAGTCCATCAACAGCTAGTCGTACAGGTAGTCCATCAATAATAGAAAACACTCCTGACAGATCCGTCCCATATGATTCGAGCACAATACCTCTGTACAATAAAATCACAAAGGAGGTAAGTTTCCAATAATTTTACGTAAATATGATAGAATATTTTTAATATTTTTTACATCTTATCTCTTATTTTTAGGCACAAACGTTCAATGAAAAACAGAACGATGCTGAAGAAGTGTTAACTTTCGAGAAAGTTTTACCGGCTCAAATAAAACAAAACTGTCAAAGGATTCGTGATTCGTCGAGTAGTTCAAGTAGTTCATCATCTACTTCGGATAGCTCATCTTCCAGCTCGAGCAGCACTTCCGGCGATGATACTGTAAATAACTCTATTGCCCAAACAAAAGTGACCATAGATGAACCTTCAACGTCCAAGGTAACGAGTCAAGCTACAGGGAGATGTGCATCTAAAATGAGAAAAAAATACCTTCAGTCACCTATCAATTCCAACGAAAGTGATGTGGATTTGAGCGACTCTGACCCAACTTATAGATCTCGGTCTCCTCTTAATCGTCGTCGGTTATCAATATCTAGCACCAGTTCTTCGTCGTCCAGCACCCATCTTAGCACACCAGGAACTGATACTGCCAACAATTTTGTTCAGGAAACTACCAGAAAATCCCGCAAACGCGTTCGAGATCCATCCACATGGAAACAAAATGTCGCAAAAAATCTAAGAAATTCTGGAAAAACTTACATTTCTACTACGACTAAAAAAGAAGTTCCTGGCCGTTGTATGAAAGACGCATGTAATTGCAGACTTAAATGCTCCGATAATATTGATGAAACTGAAAGAATTCAATTGTTTGAAAGCTATTGGTCGTTAGGCCAAGTTGAGCTACAGAGATCTTACATAAGATGTTGTATGATGGAGGTCAAACCCAAATATAAGTATTCTAATGCAGCTAGACCTAGATTACCTAACAATGCATTCTATTTCACCGTCAATAATAACAAAATTCGGGTTTGTAAAACCTTCTTCATTAATACGTTAGGAATATGTGATCGACAGATTAGAACGATTAAAAAGAAAACTGACCCGCTAGGTTTTCTTAGTAAGGATAATAGAGGCAAGCACGCTTCAAGAAAGCCAATAAATCCTTTGCTCATTCAAGATGTAAAACAACACATAGATTCCATTCCAAGAATAGAATCACACTATTTGAGAGCGAACACTTCCAGGGAATACATAAGTGGAGATAAAACTGTAATGGATTTGTGGAGGGATTTTGATAAATACCAACGAGAGAATGAAAAACCTACTTGTGATTACTGGCTTTATTATGATATTTTCAACAAAGAATTTAACATAAGTTTTTTCGAACCCAAAAAAGACAGATGTGACTTGTGCTTCGAATATGAACTTGCACCTCCAAACCGGAAAATAGAGCTGAAAGAAAAGTATGATGCTCATTTATTAGAAAAAGACTTGTGTCGAAATGAAAAACGAAGAGACCGTCAGAACACAGATGACATACACATTTGCGCAGTCTACGATTTGCAGGCCGTTATGCAGTGTCCTACTGGGGAAACTTCTTCTTTTTATTATAAATCGAAGCTTAACTGCCTGAATTTTACGATTGTGGAATTGCTAAAGAAATCTGATACAAATGACAAGCACAGAAATAATGACCAAGATAAAGATAATAGTGAAATTGGAGCATATGGAAATGTTTACAGCTATTTCTGGGACGAAACACAAGGTAAACGGGGTGCTAACGAGATCGGTTCGTGTATTCTCGAATATTTACAACAATTAAATGAGCAGAACCCAAACAAATCTCTGCATATCATTTTTTACTCGGATAATTGTTGCGGGCAAAATAAGAACAAGTACATTGCTTCATTGTATTCCTATGCAGTGACCCAGTTAGAAAATATACACTCAATTACTCATAAGTACTTAGTGAAAGGTCACACTCAAAATGAAGGTGACAACGTTCATAGCATCATCGAAAAAGAGATAAAGAAAAACAAGAAGGCTGGGCCAATATACGCACCAATCCAGTATATAACCCTAATTAAAAGTTCACGTAAGCATGGAAAGCCTTTTACTGTAAAAGAATTGACGTACGAATTTTTCGTCGATCTAAAGAGTTTACAAGAAAAATGGGCTTACAATTTTAACGAAGATGAACATAAAAACACTGTGTCATGGAAGAATGTTAAGGTTCTGAAATTTTGTAAAGAGAAATGTTTCTCTTTTTACTACAAGACATCGTACACTCAAACCGAGTTTACTATGGTAAATATGAGAAACAAACGAAAAAAAATGATGACTGCTGAAGAAATAACGACGACTAAAGCATTTACCAAAAGACTGGATCTAAGTGAAAATAAAAAAAAAGACTTACGAGATCTCGTTACCAAAAATTTAATTCCAAATTACTATGCAGACTATTTTAACAATATACTGTGATTGTTTTATAAATGTTAGTAAATCTGTTGATTATTTTTTGAGAGTTTGTAAAAGTGTTGATTATATTTTTAGAATTTGTTTTTTTTTTAATGATAAAGTAGATTTTTGTAGTAAGTATTGTGCAGTATTATCGATGTAAGTAAATTGCTCATTAGATACATTAAAATACTGCTTATAATAATAAGTAATGTATGGGTATGTTTAGATCTTTATAGGTATTTAAAATGCCAGATTTTTCGAATTTTCTACTTAATTACCTAAATCTGAGTGCCAACATTTTGATTCTGATAACATTTTTAATAAATACCTAAGTGTTCTTTGATTTTTTTATTTCTTTCATAATAAACATTTTGTGAGTTCATTAAAGTGTCCAACGTATATCTATGAAATTTACTACAGCAGGGACCTATTTAGGAATACATTACAATTAAACTAAATAATTACAAAAAAATTCAGAAATACAGTGACCTAAATAAAAATAAGTCTTTTAAAAAAATACAATTTCAGTTTAATAAAGACACAAAATGGTTCGTGTTTAAAAAATAAATAAAAATAAATAGAATAAACAATCTGATTTTAACTTATTTTTCAAAATAAGTAGATAACAATCTTATGTATGATATAAAATAAAAATATTCGCCCCCCTTGCCAAAATTTTATAGATTTCTTTCCTTTTCTTAAAAAACTAGCGCAATTTCGAACTTTATTCGTCGATTCCCAAAAAAGTAGTTTTCTGCGTTAAGTCACTATAATTCTAAAGGTGCGATATAGTAATTTATAACATTAAGTATTTATATAACACGTTTTCTTCAAAATTCTACCCATTATGTAAGCTTTATATTTCTTAATAGGTTGTAAAGTTGCATTCAAAGGTCAAACACTAAGTGATTGAACATAATTTTCATTTCTTAGTCATGAACTAGACTTCTTACTAGTAATTCCAAAACGGTATGTTAGAACCAAGGTCGTATATTCGAATCCGTGCACCAATATAATTTTTGTTAATATAATTTTGTTAAAATAACTTTTGAATAAAGTTTTTTAAACTTACGCGATCAGAACACATTATTATAACTACTTACGGGTATTTATCGCGTTTATTTACCTATTTTTCGTTTATTTACCTATTTACTTACCTATTTATTTATCTACCACGACAGAGTGTAAACCTGTCGAAACGTTGGGAAAAATAGGTAAATAAACGCGATAAATACCCGTAAGTAGTTATAATAACTTTTGAATAATCAATGTGCGCTAAATAGCTGTACTCTCAAATGGTGAAGGAAAATATCGTAAAACCTAAAAAAGGTTCGGAGACATGTCAAATGCACGAAAGAAGCTTTACTTTACTTAGACGTACTTTATTCCTTTCACCACACTGGTTCGAAATAACCAGTGACTCGATAAAAAATATTTAGAAAGTATTAAATTATGATGCTGACTGTACATCTAGGCCTGATTACGTATTCAAACAATGTGCAGGAATTTAACAAACAAGTCTCGCCAATTGTACGCCTTTGTCATTTATCCTCACACAAAACCCGATCTTACAGTAAAGAAATAATATATATTTTTGAGTGATACAAATACAATGAACAACATGACTTTTGTGTATGGGGTTAACGTGATGGTTTATGGGGTTTTCCTAAAGTATTCAAATCATGAAGTAACCATCATTGATATTTTTAGTATCTTGGAGGTTAAAGAGATATTTGCACACAATGACTAGTTAATGTGAAGTCAAAAACAATGTCAAAATAATACATAAGTCAAAAGAAGTCGTATATTAACATTTGACATTTTATGAAACAGCTTTTATAAATTAATTATTTTTCATTTATATTAATAGAGTAATATTACCGGAATTTTAATCAATAAATTGTAAAGAAGTCACAATTTATTATGTTTATTTTAGAGAATTGAATTATAGGTAGATGTAAATATTAAACAGCTTTGTAATTAATACGAGAATTTCAAGAAAATTCCGGACTGCCATTCTTCGATGACGTTTAGAATAGATAAATGACGATCGATTGCGACTTTTTACATCACTGCTAATATTTGAGCTTTTTATTTGGCAAGATCTGTTGAATTTCCTGAACACAATCTGTAACAAATCTGTTAAACTTCCCTTTCGGCTAAAACGCTCTGTCAAGTGTCATAGATATAGTTTCATATATATATTACTTGACTTATCCACACATTAGAAAATTCATAAACCCTTAACAGATACAAATTATATCAACAATTGCATTTGCAACTTCCAATTGCCTAACCGCGCGCAACTAATCTAAAAACCAAAAAAACCGAAGAACAAAAGAATCCAAAACGCATCAGCGGAGTGTAATGGAGATCACGTAGCTGATCTCTGATTATACCTCTCGCTTTAATTTACAGCGGTTATGGGAGTGCGAGGGAGATGGAATTAATAATGGCCTAACCGCAGCGCGCACTATCATTAGCTGGTATTCCATTTGTCGGTGCCCTGCTCCGAGCTGCATCATCTCAATTGGATCTTGGTGTCCAACACCACAGTTTAAGTATAATATCATTCGTCAAACTTCTGTCACTTTATAACAGTTTTAGAACCATGATAAGCACAATGATATACTGTCAGACTCAACCTGACATAATCTCATAATAAGCTGGTGTGGCATTTAGGTATGCTTAGGTATATATTATTTTCTTATCGGTTATTTCGAACCAGGTTGGTAAAAGAATTATAGCGCGCCTCAGAAGCTCCTTTGTGCACTTGGCACATATCTACGAACTTTTTTGTTTCTACGACATGCCGGCTTCCTCATTATGTTTTTCTTCATCATTTGAGAGTACTGGCCTAAAATTCATTATTGCACGATTGGGCTCGACCAACGACTCTAAGATCGTGGGCTGACAAGCCAGTCTTCTTCTTCTTTTCTTCCTATAATGGCATCTGTCATACCGATAATTTTGCCAGTATCAGTGTTTATTTGTTTAGTCGATTTTAATTGTCAATTCTAAACGTCATCGCGTAATGGCCGCCTAGAACTGTCTCGGGATTCCACATTGCAACATAATACACTTATAATTGTCCTTACTTGTACCATGTAGTCACAATTTATTCATTAAAATTCCGCTAAGATTACTGAATAAAACAAGCAATAAAACAAAAAAAGAATATTAATTTAGAAGTGCTATGTTACTAACGAAGAATTCGACAGGCCAGTCAACGTGAGGTATTTGTCTCGAAGAACAGATAGACCATTGAGGATTCTTCGTTTGTCATTTCATTAAGTAACATAGCTCTGCTAATTTTATATTTCTTACTCGTTTTATTGCATGTTTTATTCAGTAATCTTAGCGGAATTTTAATGAATAAATTGTGACTACATGGGACAAGTATGAACAATAGAATAACTGTGTAATATGGTGCAATGTGATTTGAGCGACTAGGAATCCCAAGAAAATTTTAGACGGCTATTCCGCGTGACGTCTAGAATTGACAATTGACCATCGACTAAGAATTTAACAAACAAATTGACAATAAACACTTAACACTGGCAAAATTGACATTATTATGTCACATGCCATAAACAAAGAAGAAGAAGACCATTGACATAGACAGACACTGAAGTGACACAGAGATGGTAAAGTACTGTCAAGCATTGTTTCTTCGTAAGTCAAGCTCGGTGGCGGAAACCGCGCCTTTGCAATCAACGCAGCCGACGATTGCAAGAAATAAATGAATCTTTTTTTTACGACAGTGGATTTAAATTGGTTTTTATGTGTTTTCCGAAGGACCATGGTAGTGTTATTATGTGTAATAATGGGTACATTGTCAAATTGTGTGCGATTCACGAATAATCTAACCTTGACGGCATTATTTTTCAGCCATATTTTTTTCACGAATTACTTTATAAACAAAAACTTTTGTTTTTCCAAATAGTCTTTTCGGAGTAATTAAATTAGTTCTCGTGTAAAAAACGTGTGCGTCTCGAGACGCTCGACAGAATTGATAACTTAAACTAATCTAACTAGCACTGTGGGTAAGAGTGAGAGAGGAGGAGCCTGCCTACTGCTGCCGTATGCGTGAGAGAAAGGCAAGCCAGACCAACTGGCGCCGTAACGCGTAACGTAACGAAGCGGTTTACCCTCCCATAAGAAGTTACTTCAAAAACTTCTTCAATAAATATTGAAAAATGCTGTCTTGGACATTTTATTAATATGTAAAGAATCACTAAATACGTCCAAATTTTTCCCGTGGTGCCTTCTAGTTTTGTATAAATGCGATAGTTTGTGTGGCTGTATGATGATGTTTGTTTCAGGTTCAATCATTTCGTTAATATTGAACGGATCTGGATAAAATTCTTTACAGACTTGTTCTGTTACCGGGTTAGCATATATACTACTATTAAAGGCAGAAACTAGTGTTTTATAAAAGTTGTCACATTATAAAATCTGTATAAAAAAAACGTGTGCGTCTCGGGACGCCGCACACGACACACGTGCTGCACACACACACACGCCACACACGCCGCATCAGACTGGCGCCGTAACGCGTTACGTAACGAAGCGGTTTACCCTCCCATAAGAAGTTATCACTTCAAAAATAACCACAAAAAAGTATTACGTATTATTTAGTAAGAAGATAACATAAACGCTTCTTTTATATACTGTTCTGTACCATCTGAGGACATAACTCTCTAAGCTTTTATTTAGTTAGTCATGGTTAATGCAAAATAC
Organism: Lampropteryx suffumata; assembly: GCA_948098915.1. Lineage (NCBI taxonomy): Eukaryota > Metazoa > Arthropoda > Insecta > Lepidoptera > Geometridae > Lampropteryx > Lampropteryx suffumata. The sequence continues at coordinate 2,977,511 of OX402550.1, read as the reverse complement.
TTAACATACCTTAAGTAGACCACACATTTGCCTACCCTTAACTAGATAACAACATAAAGTAGATTATTATGACAGCCAACAATAAGGATGAAATACTACTAAACCATGACACTACAATGACAACATCAGACATTACAAACCGTATGCAACTGATATAGAGTTGATAGTTGAAGAGCAGGTCTCGGTTGAAGTGAATATGTAGATTGGTAAAGCATCGGCGTCCTAGAATAGATGAATGATAGTTATAACTTATAGTGACCAAACTGACAGTTAAATAAGCACTGAGCTACTGTTAGCTGCTATTGATATTATGGAATTAGAAATTAGATGTTTGATTCAGTCTAAAAAGGTCGATAGCTTTTTGGCATCGACCAATGTGGTTATCAATCTTTTTGGAGAATGTACGATAAATAATGTGTTATTTCAATAAAAATAGTAGAAAATCCTACAAATATTATAAGTCTCTTAATCAAGTTAAGTATGTCGAGATATTTGTAGAAATTCCGAAACGCAACCACAGCGCGTTCTATTTTTTCAAGTGTCGCCATCTAGTAAGAAATATAGTACAGTCAAATAATATTTTGAGAATATTATGAAATGTCTTGTCAGTATATTTTCAATATACTAACTAACTGTGGCATTGAAGTAATCCTTGTCATTCAACTTTGTGTAAATATTATAATAATAACAGATTTTAACAATACAGTGTTGTTTGTTACTATATTACTATTGTTTGATTAAAAGATAACTAATGTCTGATTATTACGTAGACCGTTAACGTAGTTTTTATGTGTTATATAGTATTATTATGAAACTTTTTTAATTAAACAAATCGATTTGGTAATTACTTATCCACAACATTATACAATATTTTTTGTGCAAAAATGCTTTGTGCTCTTTTAACTATAATGATTGTTACTAATAACAACAAAACTGTAATAGTGGCACAATCCCACGCGAACAATGGCCACGGCACAAATTACCTTGTTAAGCTTTCATCGTGTCGTTAATCCGTCGCACGCTGAGAATCGTGCATTCTATGTCGCTAGTTCTGTACTTGGTAAGGACGTTTATACACGAAAATTTCTCGAATATGATAGAGTTTAAGATGAAACGTAAATTGCTGATGTTAATTACTGGTGTCTAGATATAAGTGACCTTGTAGTAAGATTAGATTCTCGTTTAAAAAAAAACGAATATACAAATATTTTTAAAATTGACGCTTTGCTTTAAGGTATTCAAATAATAGTACGTAGGTTATTATGTAAGATTTTATCTAAACACTTAACAAAGCTGATATAAATTAGGCAAATGTGAAAAAGACACATTTGCCTAACTTAGAAAGCAAAATCTATCGATCTATCGAATCATTCGAATTTAGTGGAGCTCTATGTTCGACTGAACTATGTTCTTTCACATTACAAAACTTCACAAAGATTTCGTGTGTGGGCTAAATACATTTCATAGAATTAGCCAATTAATTTCAAAATGAATTGCCCGAAGTTGTCATCAATACATAGAATTCTCAGCATACCGATCTCAGTTCCAGGCCATTTTGCTTATCAGTAAATTTACTAAAAATACGTCTGACCATACTAATTTAATCGAATATTTTGTTATTAGCATATAGAGTGATCGTTTGAGACAATAATGGACTACCAGCGGCTTCTAAATAAATACCGTCATGAGACGAGCTCTTATCGATATGAGCAAATCGATTTTTATTTTAATATATAAGTATCAATCGAGTAACATTCGAAATTTGAGGAGTGAACCCAAGTTTTTGAATAGACAAGACGAAAATTCTTGTAGACCGTTTGCCTTCTTTCGATCAACTTTTCATATACTTTAATAAAACATTATTATTACCTTCTAATTGGAATACTAACCTCTATGCATATTAGGTGGGCATGTGTCAAATATAATGTTTATTCTCGCGAGCGAGTGTCTCCGTTTCAGCTTAGGCAAAAATGCTTTCGTATGTTTGTCCGGCCGGCGTCGGTCCGGATGTTCTCCTCTACAGGTCGCATTTCTCAACCGATTCTCGTGAAATTATGTGAGCAAGTTCTATAACAATTCAAGTTCTTTATCAACGTCTTTTCAGTTGTTGGGAATTTTTCAAAATGGCGGAGATTTGAGGGTTGAATACGTAAAAAGTTAAATTTCAGTAATTTTGAAAAATGTTCGCGAGGTCCACAGCTCACAGTCACTAGTTTATTTATATATATAACGATTTGTTAGGTTATAATTGTACGCGGATCGCGCATAATTGAGTCATAGTAGAAGCAGTCAAGTGTTTTAATGCATTATATTTTTCTTTTAAAAGCGCGAGGACGAAGTCGCGAACGGGACAGCTATACATAGAAAAATAACCATTTGTTCCGCAGGCATAGCTTGCATTAAAGTGACTAATGACTGATATAATACTTATATATACTGCATCCAGTAAACGAGTGTTTATAAAACTCGTCTAAGAATACATTCTGAGTAAAGTTAGTAGCTTATTCTGGTTCTTGTATAATCTTATAGGTATACACCAAAATGTCCCTCATCCCCTTGTTTCTCAGCTCAGCGCTCACTCGATGCTCGATTCTCTACTGAACTTGTCACTCGTACTATTTCATATATCTACAATACGTCCTGTATAGTTATAGTAAATCATTGTTATTGCGTGTGTTATAAATGTATCTGATTTATTTCTATCACATTTAACTATGTACATCATATCTATTTATGTATATTTATTTTATTTTTAGGTCTATATATACTGTTATATTTCCTTATTCTTAGATTATGTTAGCACGCCTACTTTTTATTCTCTCTACCTTGCAGGTTGGCTGGTAGCAAAGCCCACCTATATATAAATAAAATAAATAAATAATCCCGGACATATCACACAACACCATCAGGCCCCAAAGTAAGCAGAGCTTGTGTTATGGGAACCACATGACTGATATACTACTTATATACTTTTTTTTTGTAAACACATACATATTATACATAGAAACACCCAGACCCGAGACAAATACTTGCAGATCATACAAACATTTGTCCCGCGGCGGGAATCGAACCCGCAACCTTTTGCGTCTCAGCTGGACCTAAGTCCACTGCGCTACAGAGGTCGTCATATATCCTGTCTATATATTTGTTTGTGCAATAAAGGATAAAAAATGTATTTCACTTTCACTTTCGTTAGTTGCACTATACATTTTGATACACACGGGCTTTACTCGTGTATTATTTTGTCGATGGAGACACTGCTGTTTCGATTTATCTAGAGAATCTTTATCATTTGAGTTTGATGCGCGGTCCGCTTGTTGCCGCTCGAGTTCGCGGTTTGCTCTTATATATTTTTAAAAACATACCTATAATACTTTACAACATATGTAACCTGGAAGTACATAATAACCTAATTAGTTATGATTATCTTTTTGCAAATAGTCTCAGTCATAGTTTATGATAAAATAACCAGGATATTACAGTACAAACTATGTTATTATTAATATGAATCTTGCACACATAATTGTGCAGTATATAATAAAGTGAGCTAGTTTTACACTAGACTTTTACATTTCTAAGTAGATTATTAAACTTTTATCTAAAGGAAGTAAGGAATTTCCTCAAGAGTACTACATCTATACTTTAGTTAAAGCAATGGCAAAGTGAAACGGTAAACATTAATATACATAATCGTTTTGTTTCTTAAAATGCTGTGCCGTTATTTTAATGTCGTTATTTATCTGACAATATATGTACTAGTTTCATCAATTATTATAATTGTTCAGATTCTAAAGGTTATATAAGTAAATTAAAAAATATATAAGTATGATATCAGTCACAGGCTATTCTTAGTTTAGGATTAGATTGTGTGATGGAGATGGTGTAGATTGTTAACAAATCTTTGTTTGATAACATCCAAACACTTCTGCATTCCTAACTTGGTACCATCAGCGGCATTCTTGTGCTGATCTTGCCTACCCGCATCTTTAATTTTGACAATATCGTCGACCCATCTTACCATGGTCGACCATTCCTGTAACCATCTTTCGGCAACTATTCAGTGGTCACTTCATTCCAGCTATGATCACTACGCCGAAAAAAATATTAAATGATCAATATTCTGACAAAAACTTTTCAAAGACTAGGATTTGTTTTGCAAATGAACCCTATAATTTAGAGGTGGATATTTTAAAGCGTATATACATTTGCAAATTATACTACCGAATAACGGCCGTCAGATGCCGTTACAGGCAACTTAGAAGTTTAGAAGTGCTTTAGTAATAATATAGAGTAGTTAATGATAGATTATAATTTATGCAATCTCTGTATTGACATTGATGCCTATTGCTCTAAATTAATAGTAATTTGAAAGCTCAATAATTACTAATTATTTTGGTCTACTTTGAAAGTCGGGTAATTATTTGAGTGAAATGGTTTCTCTAACTCTAGCTGGTTTATATCAATGGGCGTCTACTCTGAAAACTGATTTCGATATATGCGAACGATATGTCGTTGAAATCTTAGTCGAATTGACACATTTTCGATAGATAGATAATTAATTCAGGCCTGACTATCCAGAAATCTATTACAAAATATTCTTCGCTGAAATTAATGTTCATGTGAATGTTCAGAATGTTGGTGTTGCTTCGTTCCTGTGTGGATCGAGTCAAATGATCCAGAGGAAGTCTAGTGGAGAGGAAAAACGCGTGAAAAACGCGTGTCAAATTTATTTTACTCCTAATTCATTACATTAGAACATTGGCGGGATCGTGGTAAACATTATTCAAATGAGTTGTTAAATTCTAATATTCGTATCGCCCGTTGAAAAGGATTACGACATCGATTGCCAAAAGTACCTAATGTCGGTCGTTCCATCGTTCAAAACGAGTTGAAATTACTTAGTCAAGAGTAGGGTTTTGCACGCTTATTGTCTCGATATTATCGTTTATTAATTTTAAGAGTATACTCTCTGTGTGTGTGCTAATTTCTATGGTTAGCGGCTGCCTTCTGCGTTGTCTATGCTGAGCTGTTTTTTTTAACCTTCATTTGAAACTTATTCTCTGTACGGATATGGAGTGCTTGGTGTTGATGTTTGTGGCTTTTGGTGACCTGGTGATCGGCAGAAAAAACTTCACAAATATATTGCGAAGCGTATATTGCGTATTGTATTCTAAAATACAAGAGTTCGAAGAGAGGGTTCGTTAGGTTTAGTAGGCTTGATAGAAGGTAGGTATTGTATTTATTATGTATGGGTACTTATATTCATGTATATAAAAATTTCTCACTATTTCCTTCGATCACGCCATAACTTGAGAACGACTAAAGCAATTCCATTCATATATTTTTTTATGTTTTCAACTTTGTAGAAGGTTCTTCCGCGGGCAGCAGCTAGTACATAATATGTTATTATATATTTACGGGTATTTATCGCGTTTATTTACCTATTTTTCCCGACGTAATAAAATATGAATGTTTTTAAGTAATTATATGCCTTTTTATACTATCCGGTCCAGTCTCTACAGCCTCATACAATGTATTTGTCTACTTTGAAAGATTAATTTAAGTAATAATAATAATAATGCCGGACATTTGACACAGCATCATCTAGCTCCACGGTAAGCAAAGCTTGTGTTATCGGTACCACATGTCTGATATACAATTTAAATATACATTCATATGTAAATACATTTATATTGTACGTAGTAAGATACACATAGAAAATAATAATAAATAGATTGCTGATTGCCACCCAACTCTTGACTCAAAATCATTACAAAAAATTGCATCGCAAGCAAAAAGCGTTTAGGAAAGACAAAATGTGACCATTGACCATTATTCTGTACTTAAAATATCATTACAGCGATGTCTTGGTTAAGAGTCCGTTTTGTGGGCCCATTTTCATACACACGTGTTTCTCATAGATCGCAAGCTTGCAATCACTTTTAAATTAACTAATATTATTTTTTACGCGTGGTTTTAGGCTACTAAAGGTGTTATTTGTTGTTTGTATAAATTTACTCTTAGGGCCTATTTTTAAAGTCTTTTTTTCTTTTTTGTTTTGTTTGTGTGCAATTTTTTTTTCTTGTTTTCTTTATATTAAATATTAATAAAATATTTGTGGATTGATACGCAGTACCCCTTAGTTCCAAATTAATCAAAACAGTTACTTATTATTGACTGTTGCGATGAAAAACATGAAGTGAAGGTAAAGATCCTCAGGAAACCAGCATGTTGTTGATCCTAAAAAGTTTCAAGATATGCGCCAAGAACAGAACAGAAACAGAAGTTCTGAGGCGCACTTTAACCCTTTCACCACACGTTTGTGTTTCAACCATATAAAAAGTAGTGAGACGATAAGAAGGAGAAGCCTGTTGGGATCGCGATCAACTACTTGCAACGAATTCTTCTTCATTCATTATATATATGAGATATAGTCTACTCTGGCAAAAAGGTCACCTAAAGATCTTTGCCTTACAATAAAACCCTAACTTAGATTAAAAATGAGCATATATAGTCTGGGTGTTTCTATGTATAATATGTTTGTATTTAAAAAAAAAGCATATCAGTATAAGAAGTATATCAGTCATGTGGTACCCATTACATAAGCTATGCTTAATTTGGGGCTAGATGATGCTGTGTGAAATGACCGGAATTATTAAAATTATTATTATCTTCTGAATGCTGAGTTGAATTTTGTCAAAACATTGTTATAAATATTGTATATTGTATGAAAAAGGGCCCGGAAAGTGCAACCTCAAGATCACTGAAATTTACCCAGCATTGTGTTTTTGTGGTCACCGGGGTTTCGGGAATTGGAATAATTGTGGTAAGACGTGATGATCTGTTGAAGTTTAACCAAAAAATGTTGTGGGAAACCCTCAGAATGATTACTTTAAGTGTGATAGTAATTTTAGAAGGAAATGATTTTAGTTCGACGACCTGAGGGCTTGACGGGTGAACTCAGTCGTGAAAAGTGCTGGTTGAAAAATTGCCACAAATTAATGTGAACTTGACTAGTGGTTCTGTGAGGTGTTTGATATTATTTGTTAATAATAACTATTTATAAAACAGTTTTCAAATGTCTCCATTTAATGATCATAAACATCAAACATCGATTTAGTGCTTCGTTCAAATGCTTTCCTGTCTTCTTTTGTATAGAATTTCACGGGGACAGCACCACCCATATCGAGTATTGCATCTACGGTAAAAGTCTCGTCTGGAGTTGAGCGACATGCGAAACAAAAAAAGGTCTAGAAAATATTTCTGTTGACCAGCCACGTCAGTGGAAATATAAAGTTATATGGAAATAAAAGATCTTTTAATAAAAAAAATATACGGGACATTTGTGTGTGAGCTTGCCCCAAAGTAAGCAGAGCTTAAAATAATATGTAGGTACATACAAATTTACAGGATAAGAAAGAGATACATACGTTGATACTTATACAAAAAAAATATACAATTATATTAAATACAAACTTATAAGATAAACTAAAAACACAATTACATTAACATACCAAAATTCAAAATTACATAAAGAATCAGCAACAGTTAACGACAAGACAAAAAGTGTTCCCTGACCAAAGTTTTAAATCAATCATGTGAATTAAAAGAATTAAAATAAAAAAACATGTGTGCAATTGACACGTGTTAGAAGTGAAACCTTCAAAAATTTTGGCTTCAAGATAATGAGACGAATATAAGAAACACTGAATAATGCTTCCTATCTCATTTTCTCCCACGTTAAATCTTACGAATTTATGTGTCTGTCTCCTTTTACTGTCGCTTTTTCGTTTCACCGACTTCCAAATCACAACGATGCTAAAGAAGATTTCACTTCAAAAAGAACACCAAATAGAACGTGCCGTTTGATAAACTTAGGTTTCGCGAAAGTCGCTGTTCCAGCACGCGCCCTTAAATATTCCATACGTGTCGTGCCGTTTCATAAATATCACGCTACCCCATGGGAACTCGCATGGATCGTGACTGTTGATAGACGGACAATATTTTCCATGTTGTATTATTTGTATAATACAAATAATACAAGCGCGGAAACGTTGCGTTGTTTGCTCTATATCAGATAGGTTCGAGTGACGTTCCTATTTGGATGGGTGTGGCGTTTAACGTGTTTCAACCTTGGAGCGTCCTCCGAGGCCTACTATGGGTTATGGGTACCACAAGACAGATGTTCTATTCATAACTAAATACATACATATTATACAAATAAAACCCAGACCCTATACAAATACTTGCAGATCATACAAACATTTGTCCTTCGGAATCGAACCCGCATTCTACAATATAGAAGAGTTATTACCACTTGATGAGGCCAGTCAGCAGTTTCTTCGGGTACGAACGTAAAACAGCAAATTATGAAGACCTCTATTTTAGTCCACATAAAAACTCTTACGCCATGACACTTACCTGTACGTTGAGTTATAAAACTAAATATGAATCCCAGAGGCATGATTACTTGTAACGGAAGGGTTTTATAGCTTCAAGTATAACTGTAGTGTTGATAGTAAAAGTTTAAAGCCTACGACACATGGAGCAGGAGTAGAAAACATAGATGAAAATCTTGTTTTTGGAACTTTCTTGACTTGGGTGCCGAGAAATCATTACAATTATCACTAAGGTCATTGCATCAACAATTTTGCTATCTCAGTGACAGACAACCCAGTTCAGCAAGCTCAGTTGGTAGTAACTCGGCTTTTTTATTTCTATGTTTATATTTGGAAAACGAACAGCTAAAATACAACATAAAACTAAAAAAATAACAAAGAGCCATTTATTTTACTATAAGTACATGACTTTTCATGTAAGTGCTCGCTATCCAGATATATAATAACTTATAATGCAATGTGTTTTCCATCTTAAAAACAAAAAATTACAACTACAAAAATAATAAATCAAATATCATTTTTTTGGGCCGTAATTGTGGTTTTGGTCCCAGGGACTAACATTTGTGTGATGAACAATGTTTGTCATGTCGTTTGCATCATAAGTATATATTTACATATCTAGTTCTCAATGTACAAGCTAAGTTATGTTTCGGGCTTGATGGTGCTGTGTGAATTGTCCACTAATTTTTCATATAATAATTATAGTAAAGGACACGTTTTGATGTGTTCAGAATCAAAGAATGTGTTCATCGTCGTACAATTTTGACACAGTTTAATTGGATGATTGTATGCTCTTCGCTATTCTTAGGAAGATACTTCTAAGGTCCAGGGTTTGTACGCGGAAAAACGATAAACGAACGAAAACGAAACGTTTTGAACGACGAAATCGTAATCTCCCACGATCTTTTCATAACTGTCAATTCGATTGAACTCGATAAACGTTTCAACAACTTATAATTCTGTTATTGAAATCGGTTTGCTGAATAGAGTGAGTCTTTACCAGGTTAGTACTGATCTGTGGAAACGTCTGGGTGTTGTGTGGTCACGTCTTTAGTTTCCCAAGTCACCTGAAAGTTACACAGCGATAATAGCATCAGGAAACTGGAAAACTACCTTGTTTATTTGCGAAAACATTTCAGTTTAATTGATAGCCATAAAAATAGCAACATCAATTTCATCACGGATATTAAATGCGAGGTTTATGTCTTGTGAAGTTATTTATCTCTGGGGGAAAGGAGAGGTTATCTTCTATCACTCTTTAAAAACTATAACCCGTTAGCTGACTGTAATTAAAAGCTCAGCTCAAGAAAACTGTAGGGCTATGAGAAGGGAAAATTTTCATTGTAAGAGATGATGTTAAATCTGGTACTCTTCTTCTTCTTTGTTAATGGCCTGTGACATACTTATGTCAATTCTGCCAATGTCAAGTGTTTATGGTTTATAGTCAGTTTGTTTGTTATTAGTCCTAGTCGATGGTCAATTCAGTTTGTTTGTTATTAGAGTCTTAGTTGATGGTCAATTGTCAATTCTAGACGTCACGCGGAATGGCGTCTAAAATTTTCTTGGGATACCTCGTCGTTCAAATCACATTGCACCACAATACACATATAATTCAATTATCCATACCCGTCCTGTAGTCACAATTTATTCATTAAAACTCCGCCAAGATTACTGATTATAACATGGAATAAAACGGGTAAAAAATATTAAATTAGCAGAGCTATGTTACTCTATGAAATGACAGACGAAGAATCCTCCAACCTTCAGTTATCACTAGTTGTCGGTGATATTCCTATAAGTTGACAGAATGGACTAGTGACAATATTGAAATTTCGGAAAAAAAAATCAAATTAATCAATTGAAATTGATTAATTTGAAAATTGAAAGCTTTTTTTTATTTCCCCAAAATTACAATCAATTACAAATTTTAACATTGGGTTCCGCACTAGGTCGATCCTGTATCACAGACACCCTAACTATATTTATCCAAAACAAGACGTTACACAGTGGGAAACTTAATGCCAGGCAGATGCACAATACAAGCATCCATTTAAAAAAAATGAAGAGATGACAATAATAATAACATTTTAGACTACAGTTTGAGTAAAGCTACAACAATATACTATATCAGGTGGTGGGAACATTTTGGCGAATTTGTGTTTTAAGAATTAAATTTGCTTATGCGATTTTGACTAGTATTTCCTCTGTTTCGTTATAGTCACGTATAGTCTAGTATAGTCAAGTATATATTATATATAGTAAGGTATAGTATAGTCTAGCTATGTTTACTTGTATAGGGCAGACATAACCACGTGCCAAAGTTGACAAACCTTCAATTGTGCTACAAAGTATTCAAAACCAGCATCCGATAATTTCACACTCTACACTTCCTGCTCATAAATTAGGATTTCAACAATGGTGCGAGAGAGAGGAGTGGTTTCTCGCGTTTCCGCCTGGTTTAAGTAATCAGCCGTGTCGAATGTTATAGCTGGCACCTGACGCAACGCTTCGTCATGGCCCTAGGGCTGCTAGATTGTCTAGGTTTTATGGACCTAAAAATGAGATCTATGTCATTAAGGGGCATAATAATAATAAAAAAAAATCGGGTTGCACTCCGTTAGTGCCGACGGAAGTGAAAACTTATTTTGGCGCGTTAGAGTTTAGTAATAAATCACTTTAAAATCAGTAATTATGGCGACTGCTGCAATCAAATACTGAACGAACACAGATGATGCAATATTTTTTGTTCAGAATGTAGATAATATATCAAAGAACCTAACTCAGTAAACTTCTCCATACAAAAGTAGACTGTAAAAATGTGAATTAAGGTTTATAATCAAATGGGGCGAGCGCGGCAGCCCTGCGTCTCGCCAAAAAATGGTAACGGTGTCGCGAATCCAGAGGTTTTACCTCATCTAAAAATATGCGTACCGCGCTAAAAGAAGTTTTCACTTCAAATATAACATAAGTGAACAATGCACACAACACCATCTAGTACGAAATGACTGATATAATACTTATATACTTTTAAATACATACATAAGATACTTTATAACATCCAGACCTCTAGCAGTATCATCTACCCACAGCTAGTATAGAACACCTCATGGAAAAGTTGATTATTTGAAGCGTAGGTAGGTAGGTTCAATCAAACGCCGCTTTCTACTGTTAATTTTAGACACTACCTAGTGTATTTTATCTGACTAGCGAACCGCCCCGGCTTCGCACGGGTGCAATGCTGATACTAAATATACTACAGAATGGTTAGCAGCGTATGCAATATATGCGCAAAAAAATGAGTTTATTTACGACATTTCATTAGAAACCTCTAAAATTATCAGTGTTTCTCTTATATATTATGCATGTATTATACATATAAACCTTCCTCATAAATCACTTTATCTATTAAAAAAAACCGCATTAAAATCCGTTGCGTAGTTTTAAAATTCTAAGCATACATAGGGACAGACAGACAGCGGGAAGCGACTTTGTTTTATAGTATGTCGTGATTGCTTTCGTGCTTCTAAGGGCACGTTAAAGATCCCGACTGTAAAATGCTTAGGCTGATTAGGTAAGATTTCTTCTAAAATATTTCGATATACCAGACTTTCGATTGACAGCCCTACAAGTAAACCTGGAACCACGTAGTAACTTAAACACGTGTTTTGTAATAACTGGTGTGGAGTGAGGGGGCAACACCATACACTCTCTATGTACGTACATTAGTAGCAAAGTTCTACGTTGTTGTTTAGATGGGTGACCGTTAACGTATGACATAAAACGCCCTCGTGCTCAGAAGGACGTGTTGCGCTTTATGCCTTTTTTTACGATATAAATATATCAGCATCATCTGGCCCCAAAGTAAGCAGAGCTTGTGTTATAGGTACAACATGACTGATATACTACATTATATACTTGATTTTTAGTAAATACATACATGTTGTACGTAGAAACACCCAGACCCGAGACAAATACTTGCAGACCATACAAACATTTGTCCCGAAGCGGGAATCGAATCGGCAACCTTCTGCGTCTCACCCGGCTGCGTTACACCCCACTGCGTTACAGAGGTCGTCAAAGAGGTTTTATTTTATTTTTAGCTAGCTTCTGCCAGCGTTTTTGCACATAAGATACCTACCTTTATAAAAATTAATAAGCTATTCCTTTAAAGGTATACAAAGTTTAATCCAAATCCATTCATCCGTTACTGTGGGAGCTAAAAACAAACATTTAAGTAAACATACACGCAATATTCATTTATTTAGTAGAATAGGCACAAAAAAGAACAAGAAATGTTCTTTTTATCAAACATCTTTGAAATAAGTCACCATTTACACTCCATAACTAGAAAACAAACACGCAAAAGCGGACAGTATCATAATGCGAAAATAATTGTATAACATTCCGAACAAGATTCAATTAAACATACTTGTAAACAAGCACCATGTCCGCCATTTCGCGTCGCCGAACGCAAAACAAAATGGCGCCCGTTTCGGTTACGGAAACGCGTATCTGTCACCGCGGGTGAATTGCATGTAGATACCTCGTGCCACTTGATAATAGCTTTTGAATAAAATCGAGCTTTATCCGACTGGTATTAAGGATAGAGTGCCTTGGATAGGAGTTAGTCCTCATGAAAAATTAAACGAATTTTCGTTGTTTTTGTCAAATGGAATATTAACTCTCAAGTGTTGGCTTTAAGGTATGATATAGCTCGCGTTCAAGCGTCAGTTTTGTAAAGTGTTTTGCTGTGAAGGTTAGTTTATAATACTACTATTTCATCTGTCTTCAGCTGCATTGCCAAGTGGGCATTGTATGATAATGCGGGGGCCGACAAAGTTAATGTGTGGCCATGGAAGTCGCGACACAGATTCCGCATTAGCTGAAACACGTTTTATTGTTTGATACCTAGCTGTATGCGTTATCGGAAGTTTTAAATAGGTTTTAATGCAAGGTACGTTTGTAATAATCATTATCATTATCATCACTGCATCTTGTTTACTAGCTTCTGTTATTTTTATTTATTTCTTAGTTATGCTTCTAAATTTACTTTTTCACCTTATTTACAGAAAAACATAGCCTGTGTTTTAAGGACCTGCCATCTGGAGTGATCTGCATTAGTTGAGCTATCTCCGAGTATTACATCGTTTCTAATGTATATAAAAATACATACTTACGACAAGGGCTGACATAAACATGTTTTTTAAAAGTCCTTTATATTAATTAAATGATTATGACTGTAATCACCAGGCTCGTGATTCTCGCCTCCTCAGATTCCTGTAGTTAATCAAATCTGTAGGGATGTCTTAAGGAAGTAATCCACACATCTAAACACTCGATTTCGCACCTGTCCACATTAGAAGATATACACTGTATTTAGTATTATAATATTGTATACAAGCCTACGCCCGCGGCTTTGCATGCATAATACGTACTTAAAAAGTAGCCTGTTTTTTCCCCAAAATACAATCTACCCCTTCAAATCAAATATAATCGAAATCTCATCAGCTGTTTAGTCGTGAAAAGGTAACAAAAAAACAGATACTAAGATTTTTGAATTTATAGACATAATTGCGACACTATTGAATATATAATATTAGTATGATATGTATATGGATTATTTCTTAAGAATAAATTGTTCATTGATTCAGCAATTATCATTGCGATCAAAAGATAAAAACCCGCCCAAGGCCTCAATAAAACACAGGGCGCATAATTTCATCAAGCTGTCAGCCAGTCATATTTACGATCTGGCAAACAGTCGGCTAGCTCATAATTCAACTAATCACCGTGCGCTGACATAATTCGCGTCCAACACATAATTATTGCAGTTTACTGCTTCTAAAGCGTTCTAGAAAAAGTCTAAGCTTAAGTACAGACATAGATAAATATTAATAAATAAATTAATATTAATATGGTCATTGACAGAGTCACAAAAATCAGACCTCAAGATTTGCCAGAGAGCTATGGAGCGCAGTGTTTTGGAAATTAAAAGAACCGATAGGGTCCGAAATACCGAAATCCGATCGAAAACGGGCGGAACTAGCGGATGTAGGTTCGAGGACTGCATGTTTGAAATGGGACTGGGCAGGTCATGTGACTCGAATGCATTCAGAACGTTGGGCAAAGCTCGTCACTCAATGGGTGCCCGATAGTCGGAGACGACGCGGCAGACCCAGGAAAAGATGGCGAGACGATCTAGATGCATTTGAGCTAAATTGGCAAACTGTGGCCTTGGAGCGCAAAGAGTGGAAGGTAAAGGGGGAGACCTTTGCCCAGCAGTGGGACACTATAGGTTAAAGAAAAAAAATATTGGTGGACATTGGACACAACACTATCTAACCCCAAACTAAGCATATTTGATCATATGACTGATATAACACTTATATATTTTAAATACATACATAGGATACTATATATCACCCAGAGACAGAACAAACACCTACATATATGTTTATCAGACAAATGTTTGTCTTGGTAGGGACATCAGGTACCAACTAAACTGACAGGCCAGTCAATCAGTCAAAAAGTAGATTCAGATAAAACTATGATTCTGATTGTCAAAATTTAGTCCACAGAATAAACTGTTTTGACTCACGGAAACGTGCTTTGCGTATGTGTTCATCTCTGAGTTTTCCCTCAGACCTTATGCTTGGAAACATTTAATACTAGTGAGAGAGATGTTACGTCATATGTCAGAAAAGCGGCTGAAAACCAATATTACTAGAGCGTATTGCGAAACAGCTTCAGTTTTAAATGCAATGGTAGGTTATTATTATTGAATTACTTCTTTGATAAGTCGGCACAATATGTTTCTTTCTTCTATTTTCCTCTATCAGCCGTAATTTTAGAACTCACGCTTTCATTCTCATAACGTTTTGCCCACAATTCATCCGTCTTCTCTATGGCCTACCATGGCTTCTATGTCCATTTACATTAATAACTAACACGTTTTCGCCTGACATGCCCGTGCACTAACTTGTACTTCAAGTAAAGACTAATGTTTGTTGATGTTTGATCAAGAGCACACAAAATATATAACCTAGCGGAGGGACTGGTAGAGACCATTTATTATGACCGGAACGCTGGCTTCTATATCGGTCAAAGCAAAGCAAATTAGCATTTTTATACAACGTGGAAATCTGCGAGAGTTCTGGGCACGCATCTATCTATCTATTGACCACCAGGACCGACTGTGTATTTATGTAATTTTCATAAATGATTCAGCTAGTTGTGTAAAAAATAGGTTAATTTACATTGAAATACTAGGTAGTTAATTTATTGAACATATTTGTTTTTTAGTTGAAACTATGTATCTGAAATGTTACTTTGTTTGTAAAAAAGACTGGCCTTGAAACAGCTTTTCGCATTTTTTATGGCCGCATCCTAATTCACAAGTCGTTCGTGCTATTCCCGTATTCGCTACAAAATATGGATATTATTGTTATTAGATGGGTCGTGACGAGCTGATCATCCCGGGTGTAACATAACAACCCGGCTTCCTTGGGCTCTGTTTAAATTACAACTTGATTTAATGCTAGGATTTGGAAAAGATTGCTCATATCTAAATTGATTCTATAACTTCTTTTCGTATCGATGCTTCAGTCGTTACAGTTATTTGGACAGATAGGGCACACAAGTAGATGCGCCATAGATTGTGTTGGAGCACCACAGTCGCAATGCGCCAAGCTGTAGATTTTACATGTGTGAATGTGAAGGGACCCCCCTTCACATTCACACATGTAAAATCTACAGCGGCCAACCTGAGTGCGAAGTCGACCAAGCGACTTCCATACAGGCCATGGCAGTTCGGGTCCTGGTGGTCATTTTTCCTGCGGGATGATAAAAAAAATCTCATTACTAAAACCCGTATCTAAAGGTAGTTATGGGTTATTATCATAAACCTATATTATATGACCAGCGACAGTATTTCTCACTCATCTCG
The DNA here is from genome assembly GCA_948098915.1 of Lampropteryx suffumata. Lineage (NCBI taxonomy): Eukaryota > Metazoa > Arthropoda > Insecta > Lepidoptera > Geometridae > Lampropteryx > Lampropteryx suffumata. The sequence goes on along the minus strand of OX402550.1, from coordinate 2,961,167 downwards.
AGCTAGGTTTTGCCACTCAAGTAAATCTAATCATTTTGTTTACTTATATTGCTTCTTCTTCTGCTAATCTTAGTATTCTTTCTTTCGAACTAGTGTGGTAAAAGGATAAAGTCCGCCTAAGAGGCTCCTTTCGTGAACTTGGCACGTCTTCGAACTTTGTAGGTTATACGATAGGTTACCTCACGATCGACGAGTTGTATAGCTTATAGAAATGTATGATTTATTTGTTGTTTTGACTACAAGTCCAAGCATCTAATGAGACACGTAATTTATTTTTGAAATCTCTCATTATTTCTCATTTTTTCATATATTCTCATATGCCGGTCTTGATAAAGTCTACATATTTGAGTCTTTTGGAGTTGAGACCCTGGGCCCGTGGGGAACCTGGGCCCACCGCGTTGTTAATTAAAATTATTTCACAGGCGTCTAGTAGAAACATTGCGTAACTGCTATCTGACCCAGGGTATTAGCATTGCCACTCAACCTGGCAATGCCGCCAGTGTCCTAGGAACGCTGCCCTCTGGCAGTAATCTGGATCATTTGAGCTATCTATAGATCGTTTTGAATGGTCCTTATTGTTTCCAATTGTTTTTCATGTTTTGTTTATATTATCAAATCTTTACAATGACAAATCTTTACAAGATGATTTTGATTCTACAAAACAAGAGTTAATTTTCGTAAGCAACTTTTAAAAGACAGAATTTAAAACAGTATTGTTCACATCCGCTTTGCATTGCACCGCCCCGCGCATGCGTGGACAGCGATTTGATTTGCAGATGAGTGCTGCGTTTGAGTGTGTGTGGAACAAGTGAAAAACGTGTTGCATCATGTTGTGGGTTTTTTTTTGTTTTACGTTTGTCATTTTAGATGTCGTGTTTTTGCATGTTTTATTGAGTGGAGCTTTAATCAATAATTTGTCACTTCTCAGGACAAGTGTAGACAATTATTTTAAAAGTGTATTGTGTTGCAATTTAATTTGGTGTCTAAAGACAAATGACGATCAAAATGACAACTTATCCATATCACTGCCAGAGGGCAGCGTTCCCAAGACACTGGCGGCATTGCCACATGGCAGTGCTAATACGCTGGTCCAGATAGGAGCCAGCTCTTAGGTCACTGTTTTGCACAGGACAAATGTTAGTAAGATCTGCAAGTATTTGTCTCGGGTCTGGGTGTTTTTATGTATAATATGTATGTATTTACAAAAAAAAAGTATATAAACATCATTTTCACTCAAAACGGGATATTTACCATGATATATGAGTTTTTCTCGTGATCATGGCGCATGCAACTGTGTCGAAATATCGAGAAGCAGAAAAACTCATATATCATGGTAAATATCCCGTTTTGAGTGAAAATGATGTGCAAAACCATGATAGTTTTAAAAGTATATAAACAGTATATCAGTCATGTGGTACCCATAACACAAGCTCTGGCTTACTTTGGGGCCAGATGATGGTGTGTGAAATGTCCGGGATTATTTAGTTATTTATTTATTCTACCAGATGCCGAGAAATATCTTGTAGATATCTTGTATCTTGTACCACTTGAGAGAGCACCTTAAAACTGGGCACGGGACAAAGACTTTGCTTTGCAGTCCACGCCTTACACCGAGATTAATTAACTGACAGATTTGAATTGTAAAATACGTTATTTCTTAATGGGACATCCGGTCGTATTTACGAGCTCGTAGAAGTAAGCATTACATGAATAAGATAGTAGGTATAGTATTTCAATTCAAGAAAATTCATATGCATGAATCCGTTTTTGTTTTCTTATATCAAATAAAAACACTATTTATTTAATAAAATCACAAGGACCGCTTTCAATAAGTCTCCTACATGCAAGTGAAGTTCATTGTAACCCAAGTTCATAAAGAATCGGCAAGAAACTCGTATGCTCTCAACATTTTTTTAATAAGATCTTTGCTAGTTTTGTTACGGATGCCGAGTCAAGTTGGAGCAGATTCATCCCAAGCTGTTTTGGCATCTAAATAATCTGTTATTTTATAACATAGTTATTTATTTATTTCATCAAAAAGATATATCTGCATAATACAGTATTTTTAAATTAAACCGTGTAAATAATTGTAAAAGGAAATTTATTCCCTTCCAATTTTTGAATTTGCCGCGTTCCGCTCTGTCGGTAATGATGTCTTCATAAATACGAGTTTGAAGATAAAACAGAGTCACATTCAAGATGGCGGAAGCGTGAAGGATTTTACGTGATGGCGCCGCAATGAAAGATATTTTGGAAACCTAATAAAAGGAATAAAACTAAAGGATTGGCATAATAAATGTCATTTCTTTGTTTTTACAGGTAGTGCATTACAGTAGTGCATGTGTGAAAAGTGTTAGTGTATCTACTTACCTAATTTGTTGGTAAAATGTAATTTAAATGTGAAAGTAAATACATAGTACACACATAATACAATACATAATACATAGAAAAACGTCCCAGACAAACACATGCGGATCATGCAAACATTTGTCCCGCGGCAGATATAAGTCATTACACTTACAGCTCGCTGTTTAAAAGTAGCTTTAATGCTTTTAATCTAAAGGTCCAAAGAACATTATTTAAATTAGTCAAAACAAAAGCTACTCATTATAAAATTAATTATCTATGAGTGATTTCTTAAAAATGGACGGAAATGTGAAACAGAAAGCGCATGCTATTTGATTTGACCAATAAACGCCCGCGGTGGTAAAATTGACCGTCAGATGGTACCAACCCATTTTTCCAGTGGTTTGTACTGTCAGCTAAAAGTGTGTGTAATGAGAAAGAGAAAGGGTAAATAGAGAAAGAGAACGCTGTTATGTAAGCTAATTCAGGATATAATGTTAATGTTGCTTATTACCAAGGTGAGATGTTAGATGTTACACATCATATGCAACTACTGTAAGACTCGCTCGTTTTTGTTTATAAATATCGGTTTTATTATACTGTTGAGTTTGCGACGTGATCAAGCATTAAGTGATGGTAATTTTGACGTTCACTATAGAATTTATAAAGTTCAGAAATCTTTTACTCTTCAGAAATTTATGCTAATAATATGTCCTTCAACAAAAGAATCGCTCATTGGTCCGGATTTTGTAGTTTCGAATTAGCTACAAACAACCTTATTTTACTTGCACCAAAGTTCAAATTAGAGTAACAATTTTAAATGACAGTTCTAAAATAAGTTAAAATTGACACTTGATTCTATTATTCTATTGATTTTCCTTGGATTTTCTGAAGATTTATTCACACCTCTTTACGTGATGACTTTAATACGCTAAAACACGTCTATCGTAAAAAGAAGAATATATATTTGAATAATACATTCAACATTTTGATTTCAACGGAAGTGAAGTAGAATCAAACCAAAAATAGAGTGATTTCTATGCATCATTCAATTACTTATGCAGCTTAACGTTCATTCAGCCAATGGGAGCGCATTCGTTATTTGAAATTAAACTGTCATTTTCGTCACCAATCTAGTATTAACTGGATAGCTACGTCTCGTTTGGATCATCAAAATAAACCTTAAATGTACTAGATTAAGGTGTAAAATTATTTGTGTTTGTGTTGAAGATTGAAAGCTTTTATGACCTTATAAGTTCTTTACTGAGTATCAAAATGGTAACAGTATTACTTTCTACCTTCAATTCATTTAATATTTGTGGGTGCGAACTATTAACTAGCTTAGGTATGTTTTATTAACTTATCTTCATCTCGAACTTGGGTTACGTGGAATTGGCACCTAAATTTAATTAATTTACTTTAAAAACTTATCAAGATTATCTTCTTATGGTGGAACTGGCGCGAACCAGTGAAAGTACCTTAAAAGGTCATGTTGCGCCTTTGGCACATGTCTTCGAACTTAGATTCTAGGACATGCCGTCAATTTTCCGACCTCATCATGCAGATGCAGAGAGCGAAGGGCTGCTTGATACGCAGAGTATTGCGGGGTCGATTCCCTCTGCACGACGAGTGTTTGTATAATCTTCAAATATTTATCTCGGGTGTGTATTTTTCAATTCTACAATTTATAATTAGTTGTTTATTAGTCATGTTGTACCCATAACAAAGCTCAGATTATATTGGGGCTAGATGCTGTGTGAAATTTCCACTAGCATTCTACATTCAATTCTATTACAAGTGAAATGTAAATAAATCTTGTATTCATAATGTTGCTAGGACGTTATTATAATAGGCTTGTGTTCGAAAAGCTTAAAGCAGCTTTTAAGCGCTTCAAAGCGTCTTCTAGCCCTTTACGAGGGTTTACTCCGTAACTATAACTTTCCCTTGATATATGGAGACAGGCGTAAATTAGCTGTAACTGTTGCCATAACAGTATGACCCCACTTTCCCTCTGTGGAAATACTGATACAATTTCACTTTCATCTGTACCTTTGCTAGTATTGCCATCAAAGAATTGCTGGAGAATATAGCGCCATGTAGGCTCTAAACCAAGCACATTATTTTGATAATAATTACTTTTTAAAAAGAAACCGACTTCATTGAATATAAAAAAATACAACCGAATTGAGAACCACCTCTTTTTTCGAAGTCGGTTAAAACAATTTTTTTTACGCTTTTTAGTACTTTATCCTAAAGAACAACTGGAAAGTCACGGGAAAGCAAAATGTGAAATTTCGTTTACTTGGATGAAATATGACGTAATGACATAAAACCAATCTATCGAACTGATTTTGATGAAATTTCTATGGGACCAATTGGAAACTATATCCTTACATATTAAAATATTATTATTTTCTAAATACTTCTAAATACCTGATCACCCAGCCATAGAACAAACACCTATGATTATCACAAAAATGTTTGTCCTGTATGAGAATCGAACCCACAACCTACAGTGCAGTTATCCGACTATTGAACGCGCAGTGCTAATATCTAATGCCATATTATATATACATATTTAACTAAAATTATATAATACCATGTAAAAAACGTTCGATAAGTAGTCTGTCCTTGTTATCCATATGTGCATATGTGGCTGAGTCGTAGATGGTTGCGGATTCGATTCCCGCCGCGGGACAAATGTTTGTATGATCTGCAAGTATTTGTCTTGGGTCTGGGTATTTCTATATGTATATAATGTATAATAATATGTATTTTAATAAACATAAAAGTTTATAAGTAGTATATAAGTCATGTAACCATAACACAAGCTCTGCTTACTTTGGGGCTGGATGATGCTGTGTGAAATGTCCGGCATTATTATTATTATATGTCAATGTATAAAGATAGCAACATATTTCTTCTCCTTCTTCTTAGTGTGGTGAAAGGAGGCGCTCTGTGGCGCACTCATAGTGCGACACCTAAATTCACCGCATGGAAAACGATGACTGGTTCTTGTGATTGTATTGAAATAAACTGATTTATAATCTAATTATACATTATTAATGAATAATTTACAGCCATTTAGGTTAATCAGTGTATTTCTGCAATTTACCAGTTAATTCACTATTTATTACGCTATTAGTTTTATGCATAAGGAGTCGGGGCGGGGCACTAGTCCAATAAAAATAAATCAGCCCATGTTATAAATTTATTTGCATCATTATTCCTTTTAGGCTTTTCTTAGTTAATCTGAAGTTTTTCTGCATCCATATTGAATGCAGTCATAGATAACTAGATGTTAGAGCAGGGGCTGACTACGATTTTTTTACTAAGTTCCACAACTATCGTTAAAACACGTGTTGAATTTTAAGCCTAATTTAATTCTGCTTGATGTTCTTTGTAAAAAACTCGTTAAAAATGTTATTAAAACGAACAGCGATATTATTAACAAATAAATGTATTGTAGAAGTACATATATTACGTATAATTTATTATTAACATAATAAACATAACATTTTAAAAATAACTTTTTATGCTTTATCATTTTGGCATAATTTAATAGAGATTGGCGTAGAGTTTAGAATAAAATGTTTTTATTAAGGTATCTTTAACATTGTTAAGAAGTGGCCCAAAAAATAAATATCGGAGGACAACTTCATATAGCCCCATCTAGTCCCAAACTAAGCTAGGCTCATACGATGGGAACGAGATCACTATATATACGAATAGATATATAATTAATACATTACCTTCAAAACATGGGTGAGATGTATTATACATTTTGATAAAAACCGGTTCTATTTTCTCAATGGAGGAACTGACTCTGTTTCGATTCATATAATTAATCTTCAGGGTAAATTTGATCCGCGGTGCGCTCGCTACCGCTTGCGTTCCTGCACGCGTGCGTTCGCACTGTAGTTGAGAAGTTTCTCTAGCTAGATGAATACAAACAGTGTCAGTTTCTCCATCGATAAAATAATAAGTTAGTAAAACCCGTGTTTATGAAATGGTAATTGTAAAACATAAATTAAACACAGACCAAACAAATGAGATTGCTAGTTCACTGTGGGCTCTTAGACTATAATATTTTTTAACCTACTGAGCTTGTTATCTTCGGATTCCAGTACCCTTTTTCCTCAGCCGTACTGTCAAAACTTCGTCATTTGCTATCCATCTTGTTAGTAAAAAGTGGTGTTTTTACACACAATGTTAGATAAGATTGTCTTGTCAGTTTGTCAGATCTTAGGAATCTATGGAATGTGCTATATCTAGCCTCATTAGGGTTCCGTAGAACACAGTAAAAAGTAATAGACCCTTTTGAGTTTTAATTACATAGTCGATATGAAATATTAAATTAATAAAAACTTGTAATTATAATGGTGTCTATTAATTGTTTTTTAATTAACATTATTATTAATCTTATAGCCTGGACTCTTAGCTCAGTTGGTAGTTTTGCCTTCTGTGCTGTGGGTTGAAGGTTCGATTCCCGCTCAGGATAATCATTTATTTAACTAGTGGCTCTGCAGCTGAAGACCTCACAAACATTTTTCGAATTGACTGAAATATAAAATTGTTTACGTTTTCAACCCCCATATCTCTGTCAAAAATTTCCAAAAACTGAATCGACAAAAAAAACTATATAGCTATAAAACTTGCTCACAAAATTTCACGAGAGCCGGTTGAAAAATGTGACCTGTAGAAGAGAACATCCAGACAGACGCCGGCCGAACAGACATACTAAAGCATTTTTGCCTAAGCTGAAACGGAGACAATTATAATAAAATTATATATGATTAAATGAACTTCACATGTGAAACTCTCTCATTATTATATTAATAGCTCCATTCAAATTTATAGAAACCCTCCCACCACAGCCCAACAAAAGTTTTAGGGTAAACTCCAAAATAATGAGAGAATCATAGACGAGCTGTAGTGATGTGATACTATTTTATATCGATTAAGTAAATTGAGTTAGTGTTGTATATCGATATATAGCTCTAAAAGACGTGCGAAGCTACCTTGTGGGTCAAAGTCAAAAGATATTTTATTCAATACAATCACAAGGATCACTTTGCAACGTCTTACATAGTAGGAGAATTTAGGTGCCGATTGCTCCTAACCCAAGCCCGAGAAGAACTGGCAAGTAGCTCGGCCTGGTCTTAGCGCTTTTTTGCATGATCCATCTTAACTACGAAAAACGAATACAAGAGAGTTTATAAATTTCAAATGTGTCGGTTAACTGCCTGATGGCAGAACAACATGAGGCCATGCATGCTAATCAATAATATATTCATTTATATTATAATATACTTGCTTCAAAAGACTACCTGTGAAAGCTTTAAATTTCTTTATAGGTAGATTAGTTGCATTTTCAGGAAGCTTATTATATAAGTGCATTGTGTTCCTCATAAAGGACTTATTTACTTTTTCTAGTCGAAATCAAGGGATGTATAGTTTGTTTCTGTTCCTAGTATTGATTCTAAAAAGGTCACTATTTTGCTGAAACTTTATGTGTGTATCAAATTTTCATATATATACCTATTGTAAAGCTATTGAGAGCGTATTAACTTCTTTAAATATTTATCTCAAAGTCTCTCGCTGTAACAAAGCAAAACCATGTTAATACTGTAATTCTATATTTGAAGAATAATATATATGGAGCTATGTATTATAATTATTTGAAAAGGAAGGATGTTAAAGTTTACATGGACGTTTGAATCTTCTACAAGTTTTATTTCTTCTCCAAACGCCGGTAACTAGTCCGTTTAATTAGTGACAAATTCTTTTTATAGTACAAGTACTCATTTCGTTTTATCTTGTTGTTTGATCTATGTATTTTTAAACTATTCCCAGTTATTTTCTCTTTTGTTTTACTTTGTATTGTTTAGGTTTTCACTTGTACTGTATTTTTCATTACATACATATATATGTTATATCTATCAGTGTGAACTTATAATTGGCCTTCTGCATACATGTTTTATAAACATGTATTATTTGTAATTATTATTAATGTACCTAGCTGTAAGTTCTCGAAAAATTATAAAATAAAAAATAAAATAAAATAAAATAAAATAATTAGTTTGAGTTTTACAACGGTAAGAAGAAGGAGAAGAAGATTGGGATTTGTTCTGGGCTCTGAGCTCTGAGCTCTGAGCTTGTGAAGTATGTGAAATAGGTCCCAGATTTTATCAGACATGGTGTAAACACCTTATGCAATCAATAACGCTAACTTTAATTAAACACTATTTGAAAGCAATCCTCAAATTGGCGTTCCTTGTTCGCTGTCAAACAACTTAGGACCTAACCACTGTTGAAATAAGACATTTATTTATGCGAAGTCCGAGATCTGAACTCCATTCACAAGTAGGGTTGCCCGTTAATAAGGTTTAGGTGATATAAAAACCGGAATTTGTCCGGAGAAAATCCTTTACATTGTTTGTTATAGAATTTGCGCATATTATTTTATTTATTACTTTTTAAATATTTGTATTAACATAAATTAAATAATAAATAAATATTGTTGGACAATGCACTCAACACCATCTCCAAACTAAGCATAGCTTGTATAATAGTGACCAGATGACTGATAGGAATATTTAATCATTTTTAAATACAGACTTATGATCCTTTATAACACCCAGAGACAGAACAAAGACCTGTGTTTATCACACTTATCCTGGAAGGGAATCGAACCCTCAACCTACAGCGCAGAATGCAGAGCTACCACCAACAGAGCTGACAGTCATTATCTTAGTTACTTTATTTAGAAAAATATAAAAATCGAAACGCAGTGTTTTAATATTAATAATTTTAATATTAATAATAATAATATTTATTAATACTAAATTATTAAAAACTATGTAATCTTTTTTCTAGTCGTAATAAGACAATTACTAATTATAGATAACTGAGTCAAAATCACTGACAGAACTAAAGTACTTATAAAGCACTAACAGTCCCGTTTGCGACTTCATCTGCGCATTTTAAAAAGAAAAAATAAACACATTCTAGAATCCACTTGAAAAAAAATCATCAAAATCGGTCCAGCCACTTAGGAAAACTTTAATTACAAACACACGCACACAAGATTTATATATACTCGTATTAAGATATTAATAGTATCACTGTCTGTATGTTGTCTTTTCACGGCTTAACGGATCTAGATAAATAAATAATTAGAGATTTTTTTTTTTCGTAAATTGGTATTACATATACACACTCAGACCCGAAACAAATACTTGCAGATCCTACAAACATTTGTCCCGCGGCGGGAATGGAACGCTCAACCTTCTGCGTATCAGCCAGGCCTTGGCCCACTGCACCACAGAGGTCGTCAATAATGAATCAGATAAATTCACTAAGCAGATAGATTTTACCTTAGAAACAGACAAAGGCTACTTTTTATGTAGGTACCACGCGTGCGAAGCCGCAGACAGCAGGTAGTACAATATTTAAACGACAATGTTTGTGTTGATGTTTGTACGTTTATTTGTTTTTTTGTGGCTCAATTACGCTGTAACAGCTGAACAGATTTAGATGAAAAGTACCTTGATAAAACGATGTCTTCTAAAAATTAAAACTAGCTAGATCGATTTATCGCCCCCGAAACCCCCTGCATACTAAATTTCTTGAAAATCGTTGGAGCCGTTTCATAGATTCAGATTATTTATGTACATACAAGAATTGCTCGAAGGTATTAGATTAACTATGTTTCTAGATTGTGTCATTTGTGAGACAAAAATAGAATAACCCGTTTATTAGTCGGAGAATAAAAAAGCCGGACGTGTCAAAGGGTCTGCGTGTTGCATCCCTAAGTATATGCAATTTAGATCGTATCTAGGTATTTCACGTGAGGCGGTCACATGCAATCACTGAGGTAAGAGGTCTGCTAAGAGGAGTGGCCGCTTATTAATGGCGATGCTCATGATGATAGCGAAATGCATTTGTATCGTATTGAAATTAAATGAACCACCTGCCATAACGGTGGCACAGCTAAGATAGATAAAGCTACATAATTCTAGATTTATCTTAACTCAAAAAACAGAAAAACCTTCTGCTTCTTCTTATCGTGTTACTAGGGATTTCGAACCAGTGCGTTGAAAAAAAGTACGCCTCATAGGATCATACAAAAAATCGTTAAGACCAGACGAGTTTCTAGCCGGATTTTTCTTAAGGTGGAGTTAGGAGGAACCGACACCTATATACACCTAGCATATCAGAAGTTTCAAAATTTGACGACCTCTGTGGCACAGTGGGCTATACTCTGGCTGAGACGCAGAAGGTTGAGGATCCAACTCCTGCCGCGGGACAAATGTTTGTATGATCTGAAAGCATTTGTCACAAGTCTCTTCTATATATATTATGTACCTATGTATTTAAAAAAAATAGTATATAAGTAGGTAGTATGCCATATGGTATACATAACACAAGCTCTGCTTACTTTGGGGCCAGATAACGCTGTGTGAAATCCGGGATTATTATTATTTAATGTTCCACAAAATAGCGCGAAATTTGCCGCGGATTAATCTGCAACGCGCGCCGTAATCTATGAAGTGTACGAGCTGCGCTCCCACAGCTGTATCTATAAGTAGCTAATACACTTCCCCAGTACATAAATAAAAATTCATAATGAACTGATAAAATGTTTAAGCTACTATTTTACATTTAAAATGGAACCGAACGCGCTTTAGCGGTTATGGTAATATTGAATTACTGAAGCCGCTGCTTAGGAATGTCCCAATTTAGATACATTGATGTTCTGCAACTACTTGTTTCAAAAATAAGCTTAAATTGAAGTGTTAATTCATGTTTTGCGAAATAAAGGTCATTTTGGACTAACATTAACAACTACCTGTTATACTGTATCTAATTCCTTTAAACGACCTATTTTTGTGAGTACATTATGTATAATATATATAATCTGAATCTCTAAAACGGCTCTACCGATTTTCATGAAATTTAGTATGCAGGGGGTTTGGTGAGCGATAAATCGATCTAGTTAGGTTTCATCTTTAGAAAACGTCGTTTATCCGTGTACCGAGCAAAGCTCGGTCATCCAGGTGCTTAGTCTGTAAGAGAGCACTAGTCGTGGTATTGGCCCCGACTTCCGATTCTAAGGTCGTGGGTTCGAATCCGGTCGTCCACCAATGACACCAATGATAACCTCTGTGGCGCATATTATGCTGTTGATCATATATTATTTTTCTTTACAAAAAATGTATGTGCTCTCAAATGGTGAAGGAAAACCTCATCAGGAAACCGACATGTTGCAGGAGCTATAAAGTTCGAAGACAAGTCCCATTCGCATTGACGGAGCCTTTGAGGTGCTCCGCTGATTCCACTCTTGGATTAAAGAAACCATTGACACGATAACCCCCCACCCGATGGACTGACAACATTGTAAAGATCGCTGGAAATCGGTGGATGGAGAGGGCTCAAAATCTTTCTTCCTGGAAATCTATTGGGGAGGCCTATGTTTAGCAGTGGACTTCATAAAGGCTGATATGATGATGATGATGATGATGACACATATCAACGAAGATGATGATGAAACATGATGATGATGATGATGATGATGATGATGATGATGATGACACATATCAACGACATATCAACGAAGTCAAGCATGTTATTTCATTTATTTTGAACTGGAGACTGCAAAGCCATTTTCATCTGAGTGCTTCTATACTCCGGAGGGCATATAAGCGATGACTATGAACTTACCAAGTAGGTAAGTATGACACACACCTACGTTTTGATCTTAATTGTGCCGGTTCTAATTACGTAACTCACAGCAACTAGCGATATGAGTTAATTGCGCGATCGCTGCTGTCAAACACGTGTTAAATACGACTCCAAATCTGTATTAATTAAGTGTGTATCTATATTTTATTGAATATCTTGTTGATTGTTGTAATTCTAATTAATATTACAAATCAGAAAGTAACGCTGTCTGTTTGTTTGTCTGTTTGTTACGTTTTCATGCCTAAGCCGCTGAACCGATTTTGATAAATTTTGGTATAGATGGGATATTGGAGAAAAACATAGGCTACTTTTATGTAGGTACCGTGCGTGCGAAGCCGCGAGCAGCAGCTAATATTCTATAATCTAGTTTATTTTATAGTTATTTTTGTTTTGTGATTTGTGTTTTGTGTATCATGGATGAACCCAATTGTAGTTTTAATAAATAAATTTAGATTTGACTTGATTTGATGTGTATACGATAATAACTCCACAATAAGCATATTTTGACCTTTAGCTGGTTAACTGTGACAGGCAAGTAACTGTTTTTTGGTGACTTGCGATTTATTGCAAATATTCCTGTCGTTCCTGCTGCATTTAGGTAATAACTCTGCCGGTTTTCTCGCTATGATTTTACTTCAGCACAATCCTTACCTCTATCAAAATCATACTTCCAAGTGTAAAACGACTTGGAGATACGTTTTGAACAAATGCAATTAGTGCCGCGAAGTCTAGCTGCTCTACAGTGCTCATAAATCTCAATGTGGGTCAGAGCCGTCAGGTGGCGCTGGCGGGACGAATGCCGGGCTAATTGTAACTGCTTGTAGGATGCGTTTGCGCAAGATGAATTTATTGCACATTTTAGTGTTGGGCAGGTACAATCTGTATATGAAAATCTTTGGATAGTTCATCTGTTTTACATTTATTTTATACTAGCTTATCCCCGTGGCTTCACTGCGTGTACTTATTTAACAAACAGTACGCTATATTTCTATACCAGGAGGGGCAGGCCGCGTTAAGGGATATACGAGAACCAGCCCTGCGTAAACCATGTTATAGTGCTGAGTCTACTCCAATTGCTAAATTACTCCCAGAACCTGTATGAATGTTCTAGTACGTGATCCAGTTAAATATTTTTTAGCAATAAACCTTTTTGTATTTGTTTAATTTGAACATCAAAGCTAAACTACCAATAACGTTATGTTAGGCACATTTCATATTTGGAGTAAAACATTTTTAATTAATAGGATTTTGTGTATGTACGTCCCTTAAATGTAACGAAGGTTTTTTTTTTTAATTTTACATCATGTCTCATATCGTTAGATAGGTCATTCAAAGATACTACGAGTTTTTTTTAAGTTTTTCGGTATAGTTATTCATTTGAAGCTTTGAAGTGGTCGTTTTTGATAGTCCAGTGTGGGAGACACTGGACTCTATCAGAAAGAGTCCATAGCCCCTCTCCAATGTCCCGGGTACCTGAAATTATTATCAAAACAGCAGAGTAATATAATGATGAATTTGATAGAATAATTGTCCCGGCTAGTAAGGCTTTACTAGATTAGTAAAAGTCAGATTTATTAACCTAAAAAAAACCAGTGTGTCTCGGGACGCGAGACAAAAGTGATAACTTAAACTAATCTAACTAGCGCTGTGGGTTAGAGTGAGAGAGGAGGAGCGTGCCTAAAATATATTAAGCTTTTATGTTTTTGGAGTGATAACTTCTTATGGGAGGGTAAACCGCTTCGTTACGTTACGCGTTACGGCGCCAGTCTGTCTGGCTTCCCTTTCTCTCACGCATACGGCAGCGGTAGGCAGGCTCCTCCTCTCTCACTCTAACCCACAGCGCTAGTTAGATTAATTTATGTTATCACTTCTGTCGGGCGTCCCGAGACGCACACGTTTTTTTATTATAAGTATAGGATTAAAGAAAGATAATGATAAACATTTTTTGTTTTTTTGAACTAAAAACAAAAAATATTTTTTGTTTTTTGCCTATTATTGTAATCCCTATGCTTGGTAGACGCCTTTTCAAATCTCTAGATAAGTACATAATCTTTTTTAAAGATATCAGAGGGTAGTCCGAGAATTAAATGCACGATATACAGTTTAATCGGTAGATTAAAACCTGACCTTATTGCATTAATCAGTAAAAACGATTACTATTCGAGATAATTAGAAAATCAGGACGTAAGTAAGGTAGCTGGATCTGATACCTGCTGATGGATGGAGAGGCTCGATCGATCTCGCTAAGATGCATCGCCGGTCAGTGATCTACTTTCAAAGGAGTTTGTCACTGTTACAACCTGCTTTGTAAAATGAGCTTTAGGTTAGTAACTTTAAGGTTTAATATATGGTGATGGGTTTGCGTATTTTAGTAGTTAAAATAAACTTGGATATCCTGATTTAAGAACTACATGGCAAAGAATATGCGAATGTTATTTTGGATACAGAAAATATATGACATCGTTGTAATCCTTTGTATTCGAGTAGAGAAGTAAATCATTGCATTTTATACCTTATGTTATTGATATATAAGTCACCTGAACGCTCTAATACTAATAATTATCACGGTTTTCTATTTAGTTTTTAAAACTTCATTGAAAAACGACTTCATTGAAGATAAAAAGAAAATACAACCGCAGTGAGATCCTCCTCATTTTTTCATGTCTGTTAAAAAGTTTTTATTTTACGCTTTTTAGTTCTTTATAAATTATCTTTCAAAAATCGTAACCACCACTGGAAAGACACAGGAAAGCAAAATACTAAATTGCGTTTATTTAGAAATTTGAATTAAAAAAGAAACAAACACTTCGGAATTGAGAACCTCTTCCTTTTTTAAAGTCGGCTTAAAAGACTGTCATTATGGTTTCAATTGCTCAGTACCTTTTGTCTTACCAAAACCTGAAGAAGTGATGTTCTGATAGTGCTAGTAGAAATCGTTCTCTTAAATAACTACCCAGTTACGTCATCTTTGATTTAGACAGTTACAAAGTAGACCTTATCGATATTAATTTTCAACGCCATACAGTAACTTCAAGACCCCACAATTACTACAAAATTAAGTTTCTAAAAAGCGCCGACCGGTATTTAGCGACCGTTTTGATGGCATTTGACCTGTCATTTATAAGATCTACTTACCTTACTATGTACCTACTCTCGTGCTCACTGTGTCCAGCTATCAGCACCAAGGGAGATATGTTAGAGGCCACAGACAGAAGAGTGTAAGTGGCGATCTTGGTCATATATTATTTGATGGGTTAAAATAATGTAGACCAACAGGTCTAGGTAAGTAACAACTTAAGGTTTCGGTTTAAATCGCCAGGGTTTTAAAATATCTAAAGTAAACATTCGTGAATTCGTAGACATAAATATAGATTGAAAGATGAAACTAAGCGCGTGCAGTGCGTTTTGATATACAAAATCGTGAGAAACTATTAATTCTTTACTAATATATTTATTTCACGTAGGTAGGTTAAAAAAACTTAAAATAAACTGATTGAGGGTACTCATAAATTAATAAAGTCATCAGAGCTTCACTCTTATTGGCGTAACTGACGCTGCTTCCTCCATGTGCTCCAATCCAAAGCCAGGGGGCTTTGGACACTCATTTGGACCTCATTATCCGACATGACAGTTTTCTCTTTAATCTAGTTCATATAGTTTTTTCTTGGCCTTCCTCTACCTCTCTGTTCTTCTACCTTTTGCGCTGAGCTTTTGTCTGGCTGCAACACACACAATTGATAATTATGACAAAGTTCCCTAAGTTAAAAGGAAGAGAACTGAGTTGAGGGTTAAGCTCGCATGTATACATGTTAGTCTCATGTTTGTGTGCGTACAACCTAGTCTTGTACGCATAATAGGTCAGTACCTGGATGACCGAGCTTAGCTCGGTATAAAACATGGACGTTTTCTAAAAATAAAACCTAGTTAAATCGATTAATCGCCCCCGAAAACCCCAAAACACTTAATTTCATGAAAATCGTTGAAGCCGTTTCCGAGATTCAGATTATATATATACACACATATAAACAAGAATTGCTGGTTTAAAGGTGTAGGATTTTATACATGCCGTTATTATGTGTTTCAAGCTTTGTTAAATACATTGTGTACAATAAAGATGTACAAATAAATTTTGGGGTACAGCGGCTGATGCTGCTAGAGTATTTATTCTGCAAAAGCGAGCTGTGAGATATATATTAGGTTTAAAACAAATGGACTCATGTAGGCAGCGATTTAAAGAATTAGGCATAATGACAATGACTGGTGAATACATCTATCAAAATTTATTACATGTTAGAGAAAACCTAGGCAATATGAGGTCTAAGAAGGACGTACACAATATTAATACTAGGTATAGGGATCAACTGGTTGTACCTATGACACGACTTGCAAAAGTTTCGAAAAGTTATTATTGTACCGCAATCAAATTGTACAATAACATACCAGTACAAATAACGAATATGACAGAACCCTCGACCAGAAGGTCGAGGGAACGATTCCCTCTTAGTATAATCATTTGTGTGAAGAATAAAGGTGTTTGTTCTGTGTCTGGGTGTTATAAAGTATCATAAGTATGTATTTCAAAATATATAAGTATTCTATCAGTCATCTAGTCACCATAATACAAGCTATGCTTAGTTTGGGACTAGATGGTGTTGTGTGCATTGTCCAGCAATATTTATTTTTCGTTTTATTTTTTATGTAAATATAGAAATATTTAAAAATAAAAGTAGGTATGGAAAAAGAAAGAGTATGTTCATAATGTTTTAATTCATAATTAAAAAAGAGAAAATAATAACAAATAGAGGTCTAAAAGTTTTCATTTCAAGCATTATTTCAAGTTACAAATCCGAAATTTACGGCTTACGGTAGCTGTCATAAAACGATACCGCTATTCAGGAAATCAGAGCTTTACCTGAAGTGCTGGGCAGGTGTTGCGGATGTATCGATAACTCGTTATCGAGTAATTGATGCTCGGCCTCGATTCCTATCGATGTTATTCGGGCTTTATTACCGCGTTTTAGATTAAAGGGAATTCGCTTCAGACCTCAAGTGCCTTAGGTTTGCGTAAGCAGTTTACTCGGACGCGTCTAGTGAAACATGGTTTTACTCGATTGAATATCGGTGTTGCCATCAGTACGTTCTCATTTTATTGGTGCTTATTTATTTATTTTCTAGGAAAATCAACACTACTAGGTAGGTATTACTTTATTGAGTAAGTTAAGGATTGGCAAATTAATGACTCGTAAACATGGCCAGTTTAATTTATATTACTCTATTAAAGTCAATATAGTGTTTATTACAGTAAGAATTATCGCAAATACTACTTTGAATCGTCTTGCGTTGAATTTAGGTGCTAATTTCTTCTAATATAATACCGAGAACAGTCAACCCAAAAACTTGCCTAGTCTTGCGCTTTTGTGTGATCCTTTTTATCTGCCTCATCTATAAAAAAATAGTTTACATACTTGTGATTTTAAAAATAGTTTTTATTACTTTTGGCGCTTAATATAATTACGTATCTTGTAAATTACTTTAGTTATTATTTATTTTAATCTTACAACCTACAAATGGCTAAATAGCTTTATATTAAATTTACTAAGCTTGTCATAAAATTTTCAATAAAAATAACAGTTACGCAGTGAAATCCAATGCTATAAATCACATACCAAATATCAATCAAATCGAAAACACTAATAACTATAATCTTCATTCCAATTCTTTAATCGGATTTTGTTTTTGACGCGCTGACATTTTTATTTGTTTTTATTTTAAGTACTCAACCCATTTATTTTATTTAAAATTACACTTTCATCGATTTTGTATCGATAACCACGTTAGAGAATCGATTGATTACTTTTTAATTACGACATTTTGGGATAAATTAATCTATTAAACTACTAAGTAGGTGATTTTTATTTTATTATATTTTATGCAAGAGTAGTTTCACGGGTAGGTCAAAGGGTATTACACCTTTAAAATACATAAACAAAATAACGATTGGAGATCAAGCTTAACATCGATAGTAAAATTTGGAATTCGGTCATAAAATTCGATCTATCGATAAATATTTAAAGCGTGCAACACTAATTTTGTATTTCGACGAGAGGGTAATAAAATGGTAAAGATGTACAACTCTCAACATACTAGTTTAAAAATAAGGCTATTTTTTAAAATCAGTTTACGAACTGTGTTCACAATAATATCTATTTTATATATCATCCATCCATGCTAGTCCAATAATATAAAAAGTAGGTTATATTAATTTATTATTTAAGTAAGCAACATTAACTTAATGTTAATGTTACTTAACTCATTAGGGGAGGCCTATATCCAGCAGTGGACTGCTATGGGCTGATGATTATGATGATGATGATTAACTTAATTTAATTTTACCTTTAGTTTACCTTATTTTGCTTAACTTAATTCTATAATTTTAATGTATACTTACAACCTGTGCTACGGAAGAGCGAGTCCCTCTAACACAGGTATTTCCATACTTAAAATAGGATCCACACCCATGAAATGTATCATATATTAAGTTTAAGACAAATAAGTATTTTTATTTTTGTATTTGAATTATTTATCGATATTCTGTGCGTAACTTTGTCCACGATCACGTATGTGCAGATAAATATTTGGTTATTTATTCCAGAACAAAATTAATTATTTTTACCTATGTTAATTTAAAATCGTTTCAATAGTTACTGCGTGAGAGCACTAGTGGTCTAGTGGTAGTGGTCTTCGGATCCTATGGTTGTGGGTTCAAATCCAGTGCATCAATTATTTTTATTAATCGAAATTAATAAAAATAAAAATGTATCTATATTAGTACTCTCAAACATATGCGTGTGAGCCTTTATATCTTCTTAAAGTAACTATAAAATTATATAGGGTGATCGTAACATCGTGAGGATACCAGCATGTCGTAGAACCTTTCACCACACTGGTTTGAAATAACTAGTGACACGATAAAAAGAAGATAAATATCATATTAAAACGTGAGAAATGAGTAACGTTAAAAGGAAACGTTTCTTCAATCGCAACTACATATACTTTCTCCAACCAATGTTCAACACAGCTCCTCTTTACGTAGGTTTACTTACAATAAATATTATAAGATTGAAAGTTCGTCTGTCACTCTATCACGCTTCTTCTGATCTTGTCACTTCTTTCGAACCAGTGAGATGAAAGGATTATAGTGCGTCTTAGACTTTTTAAACCGACTTCAAAAAAGAAGGAGTTTTTATGTTTATTACCTGTTTGTTGTTTGTTATAACTGATTTCATGTGAAAAGATATACGATCCGATTGGTCCCATATAAATTTCATAAAAACATAAAAAAACTGAAAAATATGTGAACGTGAAATGAAGTTTTGATATTTTGTTTTCCTGTGACTTTCCAGTTTTTTTACGAATATATAAAAATGATAAAGTACCTACTTACTAAAAAGCGTAAAATAAACATTATCCGGCTTCAAAAAAAGGAGGAGATTCTGAATTCGGTTGTATTTTTATGGGCCCAAATTTCATTCAATGAAGTCGGTTTTCTTTTTAGTAAAACTAAACGTAATTATTAAGTTCGACGAAACGCTTTTTTCCTTATGTTTTCATTCGCCCTATATCATTTTATAGTTACTATAAGAAGGTATAAAGGCGCTCATTTTTTTGTAAAATATAAACGTGGTTATCAATAAATAATCACAGATTTTCGCTCACAAGAATCGAAGGCGTCATAAAATCAAAGCTTTAAACATAACATTTCCATTCATCTTCATCAGCCCGTGTTAGTTCACTGCTGGATATAGGCCTCTCCCATAGCACGCCACTTAGCTCGATCTTCAGCTCTCCTCCTCCAATCCTTCCCTCCAGCCTCTCGAATATCATAATAACATTTCCATAATAAATTCAAATTCAAATCTTTTTACACAATACACAAGTATCATCTGAAATCGTGTTCATATGCTAGGTGTACTTAGGTGCCAATTCCTGATGAAGAAATCTGTTGACAATTCATTAAACTTAATCATCATTATATAAATTACATTCTAATAGTTATATGTGTACATATATACCTTTTAATGTGTCGTAATATAAAATATTTCAAATTAATTCCAACCTTTAATAGCCGTACAGTTAATACTCACTTCAATTTGTTAATGTTTCTAGTAACAGTTTGAGTCATCCCGTGACCACGACAGAGTGTAAACCTGTCGAAACGTAGGGAAAAATAGGTAAATAAACGCGATAAATACCCGTTAATATTTATAATAATGTGTTCTGATCGCGTAAGTTTAAAAAACTTTGTTTCTAGTAAATTTGAGTTTCAACGTATCTTTTACGTTTAATAACATATAACAACACTTTGGCCTTAGAAACGTTTCACAACATCTGTCAAAAGTTTATCACTGTTTAAAATAATGCTATCCCTTTTGGTTAGATAGTGACGAACAGTGACAAGGCGAATCTTAATCAGGGTTTCGGCAGTGTTCAAATTGAGTCGTTTATAAGTAAGGCCTAGATGCTGTCTACACAAATTGATAGAAATGATATTCGCTTCTGACAAGACTGAAGCGTAACGACTGCATTTCCAGACAATTTGATGTTTCTTTTGTGTACTACAAAAAGTAGTTCTTGTCTTGAGATTAAGAAGTCGGTATTTATCATGGTAGCTAGAAAATTAAACAGCATTTGAATAGCTTCTGTCGATGGCTTCACTTATGGTACCTACATAAAAAGAAGGGTATGTCCCCAAGATACATGCTGTCTGGTACCAAATTTCATCAAGGTCCTCTCAGCCGTTTAGCTGTGAAAAGGTAACAAATTAAACAAACAAATATATAGCTACATGTTTGAATTTATTGTATTAGTTTATTTAATGTTACCTACGTCATTCCAAATTCAAATATATTTAATAAAAAGTTATTAATCTGAAGACCTCTGTGACGCAGTGGGCAAAGGCCAGGCTGAGACGCAAAAGGTTGTGGGTTGATTCCCGCCGCGGGACAAATGTTTGTATGATCTGCAAGTATTTATCTCGGGTTAGGGTTTCTTTGTATAATAATGTGGTATATATTTACAAAAAGTGTATAAGTAGTATATCGGTCATGTGGTACCCATATCACAAGCTCTGCTTACTTTGGGCCCAGATGATGTTGTGTGAAATGTCCGGCATTGTTATTATTATTATTAATCGGTCAAAAAAATATATAATATAAAAAATATCTGATTCAGCCAGCACTGCGAAGTATCTAGCCTAACAAAATTCAAATATCGAACGTTCGATTTGCAGTGACACCTCCATGGAGTTACTAAAAAGGAGGACTCTATAACCATTACCATACAAAGTTCCGAGTCGTGATAAAAAAGAAGAAATAAAGCGCGGGATAAAAAAATACAAGGGTTTCGTACAAGTCCACTGTTAGATTTTAGTGGCAAATGTATTCAAGATCTAGTATCTGACCGAGGGACGAATGGAGATTTGTTAGTCGTGATGATGTTTGAAATGATAGACTGTATAAAAAGAACTTCTTAGAATAACAAAAAAAAATTAAGTAATTTTATCATTTTGCTTTTTCATTACCCAACTTTTAAAGTTTTAAGCAAAAATATATATTCATGATAAAAACGCTTGATAAATTCAAAATTCATACTAATATTATAAATTATAAAATGTTGAAAAGTCCTTCCACGGTTAAGCGGCTGAACGGATCTTGATGAAATTTTGTCCAGAGATAGATTGATTTTATGTATGTACCACGCGTACGGAGCCGCATGCAACAGCTAGTATTAAATAAATAAAGTAACTCTAAATTTTTCATTTAAACCGCGTCATCGAGACCGTAGTTAATATTTTGCGTTTACAAATAAAGCTGAGGCCGAGCATGCAACTAAAATTCGTTTTTGAATCCCGTTTTTAATTAAACGAAGCTGGGTGCGCGGGCGCATAACGCGTCAGAAAGAATTAACTTCTAGAGGCAGAGCAATAAGGATGGGAAAATTTACAATAAAAGTCCATTTATGTATATAACTTGAAATATGAATAGACTTTTTTCAAACAGCACTAATATAATTTTTATTGGTACAAAACATTAACATTGGTTATTCTGTCATTTCGCCCGTCTAGCTAAAATTTTGCAAAATTCGAACAAACTAATGCTTACAACAAAGTCCAAATTACAGTCAAATTACAGTCACATTTTTGAATAACAGTTTTAAAAAAAGTTTAAACTAATATTTCGTTTTATTATTGAATAGATTTTCCTAGGATTTTATGCAGTATTATTCAAAACTGAATTATTTGACGTCTAAAATGAACTAAAACTCGTCAACCATAAATCAATTTAGAAAATTATAAGTATATAGGAAGTGACATTTAAAATTGTCCTATAATTTTGACTTTGTTCTTAACAATTTTGAATTTGTTATAGACAGACATATATACTTAGATACTCAGAATAATAGGGGGTTTTTCAAGAAAATCATATCAAAAAACGCTTTTTGTTATTTGAACGTTTAACATGACGTTCATGTCATGATGTCACGTTCATGAAGTTCAAATTAAAACGTCATAAAATTTCAACTTCATCAAGATTGTCCGAGACTGGTCTTGTTTGCTACCAGTGTTACCCCATCACTAAAGTCAGTTATGAATTGCGGTTGCTTCCTCTCTGCGCTCTTCTCGGAAACAAAACTAAATTTCATTTCATAAATAACCTAAGATTTAATTTGATAACATCGATTTCAAGAAACACACTGTTTCAAACGTCATAGTTTATAAAAGATCTTATAATTAATTTGATAATTATTCATTAGCGAATGTGATGTTTAAGAATGTTACTATCTTTATTTATTCACATTAAAATGACAAGGACAGGTACTTCAACTTCACGTTAAGAATGTCATTATTTGACAGAGGGTATCTTTATGCGTACTTTAATTAACTTAATAAAAAAAACGTTATTGGAACCTACTCTACTTCATCACTACATAGTATAAAACAAAGTCGCTTCCCGATGTCTGTCTATCCCTATGCATGCTTAGATCTTTGAAACTACGCAACTGATTTTGATGCGGTTTTTTTAACAGATGGAGTGATTCAAGAGGTAGGTTTATATGTATATACATGTTAACCGACACACTTGAAATGTATAAACTCTCATGTATTAGTTTTAGTTAAGGTAGTTATAAGATGGATCTTGCAAAAAAGCGCTAGGACCAGGACGAGTTTCTTGCCAGTTCTTCTCGGGCTTGGGTTAGCATGAATTGGCACCTAAATTCACCTAGTATGTAAGAAGTTGCAAAGTGGTCCTTGTGATTGTATTGAATAAGGTATCTTTTAACTCTGACTTTTGATATAGTTTAAATAAAAAAACAGTCATAAAACAAGCTCTGCTTACTTTTTGGGTTAAACGAAGCTGTGTGGAATATTCAGAATTATTAATTAAAAAACATTAACTATATACATTTTATAAGGTAACGAGATTTGTAAACAAAAAACTTGTATCACTTGATCTTTCATAATAGTAAATGACTTCATTGAAAAATAATTAAAAAGCAACAAGCCTTCAAAATTGCCCTCGGTGATGGGCTAACTGGCGAGGTCCTGTCGACGTCAGATAAAAGTGTAAGTCTGTAGGCAGCTGGTTACCTCTTGACATGCAATTTTCGGCCAACCATTTATCAAGCTGCCTCTTAAACCTATTATCGATACTTTTTAACATGATAATATTTTTTATCGATATTTTAATAAACACAGCTGTCTCTATTCATAAATAGTGACACTTTTTATTATGAAATTATATATATATGTTAAAAATTGTCGACATTTGTAAATAGAGACGCGTGAGATGTTTAAAAAAAAACTTAAACTAATTTAACTAGCGCTGTGAGTTAGAGTGAGAAAGGAAGAGCCGGCATACCGCTGCCATATGCGTGAGAAAAAGAGAATCCAGACAGACTGGCCGTAACGCGTTACGCAAAAAAGCGGTTAACCCTCCCATAAGAAGTTATCACTTGAAAATATCGATTTTCTAAGTAGCGTAAAAAAAACGTATCGACATTTCGTAAATAGTGGCGACTCAAAAAATATCGAAATTTTTTGTTTTTATAAAAACAAAAATATCAATACATGTGTTTGTTAGATATCGGTTTTTTTAAAGTTGTTAAAAATACATTTGAGATATATAATCAGCCGTCGCTTTAAAGAAGTTGTTACTTTCTGATTTTTTTTATATACTTTCAACTACAACCGTCTCTACCGTTAGATATCCCATGATTTGTTTTGATCGTTTCAATTCACTGAATTTGAAAGGCCGATGACTTTATTGATTAGCAATTAAAAAACTAATGTAATTTGATGTTTTGAAGATGCGTCTATTTATTGCGTCTAGTTTTTGTAAGTGACCAATCAACCATTAAATAAAATATTTAGAACAATGTTTATAACTTCCGCATCCACCTTCCCGTTTTATGTGTTTTAAATTATTCTAACAAATGTTATTTTTAATATTTTCAACGCACCTTAGTTTTCTTACGTGGTAATTATTGACGTGGTATTAATACCCATATAAGTAATTATTCAGGATTAAAAGTATATTTCAACTCTATTCTCTCAATCTAGGGCATACGATTATCTGGTAGAAATCGTAACCACGATAAGACCGCCGATTGCAGAAAACTATTAATTTACGTATACGCACTAAGTTTAAATTTCTAATTTTGTTTTGTAGTGTGCACAATAATGTTTTGTTACCATTATTATTATTTGTATATATAATACAAAATTTCACTTAAATTGGCTCAGCTGCAGTGCTGTGATTGAATATTAAACACATAAATAATACTTATTCTAATAAATGCAATGTGATTTTGATATCTAAAGGTAAGAAAATAATATTTTAAAAGGCATTCCTGAACAATGAATTGTAACAAATTAGGATACAAATCTATAACTTTAGTGACGTGACAATATCATTCATCGATATCGATAAACGGAACGGAACCTCACGGGAGGTGCCCGTCAAAACGAGGTTGGAGCACTGTTGTATATTCTGCGGTTGGGTGGGATCAAAACAATTAATCTTTGTGTTACCAGATTCTGAGCCCTGCCTTTTTGAAGGATGGCCAGCTAAGTTAATCAATTTGGCGAACGATACCGGTATCGGCGGTAAAAAATGAGATTGGATTGTGAATTTGTTTACCAAAGAATTATTTGTATGTTTTCCTGTTTGTATCTTTTAAAGAAAGCTTATTAAAAAAACATACTTACGACTCAAATTCCTTGGCTCGGTCGGTACCTCAAATCTCTTAACTTTAGTCATTGAAAATGTTTAAGTAGGTAGTCAGAGGCACGTCTAAACGTATCATCATCATTGGCCTTTGTTCATTTGTTAAAGATGATTTAGGTGGCGTCTGTCAGGTTACAGAGCAGTTATTTGTAATTGAAAACTTTTGTTCATGGATCCACTCCAACAATCTGAGGTGGGTGAAGTTTCCTCTCCACTGACGCCACTCTGCCTTTGATTCTGTTTGATAGCGCAGGCCTTCCCAGGTAAACATATACGGTCTTACTTATTAACGACTCTCAACTTTAACACTGCCTCAACATTGATGGAGACGACTGCGATAGTCTTCAAATTATTGGAGATTAGTCCCCCAGCTGACTAACAGAAGAGCAAGCAATAGAGAAGGAAAACTTGAAACAAGCCCGGCTCGGTACCAGCCGTTATGCACCTGCAAATGAACCGACACCGCATGTACTGATTCGTCTTTCCTGCGGGTCCTGTCGGTAAGGTCGAGAGCTTACATTAAGGCTTAACTAAGTGCCCGAAAGAGCCTCTGAGGCGCACTTTAATCCTTTCACCACACTGGTTAAAAATAACTAGTGACACGATAAAAAGAATAACATTGATTAAGATTCACTCTGTTACTATTTGATACTATCTTACAAAAAGGATGGGTGTTAAACCGTATTTAACTTTTGACAGAAGTTGCGAGACGTTTTTAAGTAAGGCTGAACATTTAGTTCATCCCTATGCTGAGTAATAGCTAGAATTCCATAAGGTTGCAAGTCCATCCGCTTAAAGGCATACTAACCAATGACACACTTAATACTAATGTTCTAGGATGTGCTGGTTTCCCCACTAAGTTAAATTAGCTTTTCATGTCGATGAACATCCACCCGACATCCACTGCTGGGTATAGGCCTTCCTTAATTGTACCATTTGTCGCGATCCAGTACTAATCTTGTTCATACTCGACTTCGATTATATTGTCTACCCTTCTTTGTAAAGGACGCTTTGACAGGATGGGCTTTAAAGCTGTATTTGTTGTACTATCCCATTGCTGGGCATAGGCTCCTCTTTGAGTTTTCCTGTCATTTCAGTCCATTGCCATCGCCTACCACTGACAATCACTGAAGGTGTCCAGCTCGTCGCGCCACCTTCTCATTGTGTGAGGGCTCCAATTAGTTGTAGTTTTAGTCCGCAGTTCGTACGGCCCACAGCAGACGTATACTCCCTGCTCAGTGATAAGAATGCATGGCTTCATGTTGCTATGCCCTTAGACAGTTAGCTGACACATTTGAAATGTATAACCTCTCTTGTGTTATTAGTTTTCCATAGTTTAGATAGTTTTAGGGTGGATCATGAAAAAAAGCGGTAGGACAAGAGGAATTCGCACCTAAATTCACCCAGTATGTAAGACGTTTCAAAGTGATCCTTGTGATTGTATTGAATAAAATATCTTTTAACTTTTTACTTTTACCATTCCAGTTTTGCGGCTTTTTTAGCCACGTCAAGGACCTTTGTTTTGAAGCTTTTTATTGCAGTAAAAATATATAACGGGAAAAACTGAATCAGTTATCATACTTAAATATTTCCGACATTGTATCAGTTTTAATCAGAAGCAGTAAATCATAATCTCACTACGTGGTGTTGAATCGTTGAGCTCGTAAAACCTAAGTTCACTGGCCGTTTTGATCCAAAAATGAGTGTATACTAATCAAAGAAACTCACAAAATATTAATACGACCGCATGCGTCTCGATTGCCCTCCAAATTCACTTTTACAGCACTTTTTCGACTCATCAACTCCGTAATGCGAATCGCCATCAATTTTTTTCCCTCGCGTCGTCATTTTGAAAACAATTTTCTATCCCATATGATTATGGGTCATTTTGTACGGTATAAAACTATTATTAATGTATTATAACTTGCAGTCTGCAGTTATTATTTTCTATGTTTCAGTTATTTTTATTTTGTCATATCATTTTATGTCACCGACATTACAATTAGTTTTAATACAATCTTTTAATATTAAAGTTCGACAAGAAACCCTTATACTTTTGTAATATCCGAATTTCTGTCTATCTGTCTGTCTTTAGTCTTTAATAGAGCTCGATCTCGCAATCTATTAGTCTTATCATAATGTAAACTTGCACGGCAATACGTTTTTACGTAGCTTAGCCAGTAAGCTAAGTGGGTGTAAAGTGGGTTATTCATTTATTTTATTTTACTATCCCATCGTGTGGTATATATTTGGATAGATCTTTCAAAGATAACACGAGGTTTTATAGATTATATATGCTTTTGATAAATATTAAGTTTTGAAGTGAGTTTGAAGTGAGAATTCAGTCTTCAGTTTTCTTTTGATATCTTTCTGACTGTGGGAGTTTTCTGATATCGTTCGTAGGCAAAGCCAGTGCATATATGCCTCAATTTTCATTAAACAGTTTCATGCGTAAAATGAGACGGTTTTACGATGCATGGTAAGAGGTCTTCCATTTGTGATCTCTGTGTCTAAACACCTATTATAATATAATAATAATATTGCCGGACATTTCACACAGCATCACCTAGCCCCAAAGTAAGCAGAGCTTGTGTTATGGGTACCACATGACTGATACACTACTTAAATACTTTTTTTATTTAGTATTATAAATATATACTTGTGCGTGTGTGTTAGTAAGATACATATTAATGCTCCATTAGCTGGACAAATTTGGACGGATATTGTTATATAAATAGATGTAGAAATAGGAATAACATTAGTCTACAGTTTATCTATGTTGTACATGGACAAAGCCGCGGGCATCGCTAGTATCTTCATAAATCTGTATGCTGTTTGTTCTAAATCATCCGAACAAACCCCGTAATTTCAGCTATCATCAAAAGTATCCGAAACAATGTTCTTTGATAGTTCCCAGAGTCAAATGGCATCTGCGGACGGAAGACCTCCATTGTTGTGTTATCATCCCAGTTTTAGACACATTTATATATAAAACAGGTTTCCAACTTTAATATGAACCAGTCTTCTAATTTTTTATATTACTAAAACCTTCTTATCGGCCTCGATGACCTCCGACCAGCGAACTGTGGCGCAGTGGACTAAATTCCGGCTGAGACGTTGCGGACCCGTTGTCGAACCCGCAAGGTTCGATTCCCGTCGCGGAACAAATATATGTATGATCTGCAAGTATTCTCGGGTATGGGTGTTTCTACACAAAAAAAAGGATATATCAGGCATTATTTATTCATCTAGTTATTTTGAAGTGCGGTGACGGCTTAAAATGCGCCTCAGAGACTCCTTTCGTAGACTTGGCAATCTTTGAACTTAGTTATAAAATGGATCATGCAAAAGAGCGCTAGGACCAGAACGAATTTCTAGCCAGTACTTTTCGGGCTTGGGTTAGGAGCAATTGGCCCCTAAATTCACTTAGTATGTAAGACGGACCAAACTGATCTTTGTGATTGTATAGAATAAAGTATCTTTTGGCTTGACTTGACTTGAATTCGTAGGTTCTACGACATGCCTTACGACTTTTTCCTACACCGTACAGGTATAACTCATAGACATACATTTTATAAGCAGAAAAATGGATGGCTGCTTGACCACTATGACTAGATTACCAGTGCTCTAATTAAATCTAAAAAGATCCTGTACGGAATACTAATTACTATGTAAAAAGGGTGTTATGTTTGGTCGCGCCTTTGACGAATCCCCAGACATCCTCAAAGATTTATGGTTGAGCCAAACCTGCGTCAGTAACGCGGGAAGCGGGAGCGTCTGCAATGCAACGTGCAACGCGGTTGCGTAGGTGTTTAAAGCGCCATAGATAAAGTATGGGTAGCATCCGACGCGCGGCAGAGTCTGCCCGCTTCGCAGACGTTTTGGTCACGCAGGTGTGGGTTATTCTTTAAATAACTAGAGTTCTGTAGACATGTCTACCAAGCTTGGAGATTACAGTTGGCCACTGATATTGCCGTTGAAAATATCATCAGGATCACATTTATAGCTTGCAAGTAACACCTCTGATTAGGGGCGAACAGATAGACAAACAGACGGTCATTGCGAAAGTATAAGTGTTCATTCTGGATTTTTGAATGTACAGAGTTAAACATAGCCCTGATACCTGCTTTCTATAAAAATGTGTCCAGCTTTCACCGGAATTATATTAATCTTCATCAGTTGCTTTAAGAGATTCCGGATTCCGTATTTTGTCTGATAGCTTTTTTCCTTGACTCTGTCGAACTTTAATAACAAAGTTCAAGCCTAGCGACACAATAATAATTTTGATTCTAGGTCGTAATCGGTTGGGTTACGACACAGATTTGAACCTGCGATCTTAGGATTGGAAATGGTGGTTACACCTCCAGTGCACTAAAATTTCTTTTTCTAGCTTTTGTTTTCTCAAAACGGTGAAACCGGCACCGTTTAGCCTAAAATAGTTCGAAAACGAAAGGAGCTGCTCAAGTCCACTTTAATCCTTTCACCACAATGGTTAGAAATAATAAGTGACCCGATAAGAAATTCTAAAGAGGATAGATAATTGATCTCTGGCGAAATGAGACGAGTGTCTATTGAGGTCATTACTACTATAAGAACATTACCGTGCGCGTAGTGACGGGAATGAAGTTTTATAGTGATATCGATTGAAATTGTATTATGAATTCATAAACAGATTTATCTGATGTATTTATGTTAGAAAAAATGGTAGTCTGTAAAGTCGGTTTACGGACGATAGTTTTACGTGATAACCTCATAAGAAAACATTGATAAAAAATTGCATATGTTTAACATATTAAGATGCGTCACAAGCCGATCGTGCCTCTCTATCGCTTGTTCCACGCTCTAGCTTGCACGCTCGCCTTAGGCGGAACGTGACAATTGTTCGTGCAAGGGGCGTACATAGATTTATAAGACGTTATCACGTCAAAAAAAACAAAATATATATTTCTAAGTAAGTTTAAATGGGACGATAAACGATATATATCGGGACAATAATTCTGTAAAAATCTACTCTTAGCTACATCGTTTCCATTCATTTTGAATGATAGAACGATTGACATTACCTACGATAATCGATGTCGTAATCCATACAACAGGTGATTACGATAATTTGAATCTGACAACGAAACAACTGTCAAACACGAGTGAATTCGACGAATATTTCAACAACGTTATTGCTCTAATGTATTGAAGTTAAGTTGCCGAGTATAAACTGTATAAATATACTAGCTGGTGCCCGCGACTTCGTCTGCGCAGGATTAGTACTTCGAGTAGCTTATTTTCTTTTCCAAGGTCCTATTTTTATAAATTATAGCCTATGTGTTATTCAGCTGTATAAGCTATAATATTGTAAAGTTGCATTAAAAACCATTTAGAAGTTTTTGCGTGAAAGAGTAATAAACATACATACAAACTTTTGCGTTTATTAATATTAGTAAAGATAAACTGCCAATATATATACCAAAATTTAATTTAATTGACAACAGTCACCCATCTGTAGCGTACAGAGACATTGAAATATGCTTCTCACTGAACATCCTCAGGCGGATCTGTTTGACTGGAAGACGATAGAGACTGTGCCTTACCTACTCTGAGAATAAACGTTTTGTGAATAATAAGTAAGGAAATATAGTTATACTCTTAATGATCTTTAGTGTATTTATAAGTTTCATTCATTGTTTGATAGTTTTTTTTTAAAGTAAGATTTATTTTTACTTTTTATCAAACTTCAAAAAAGGTTCTCAATTCTGTTGTTTTCTGTATGTTTTTTTTTTCATATGAAAGGATACCATAGAAATTTCATTTAAATCGCTTCTGTTGGTTTTTAAATCTAAATAATCTAAAATATGTCATCCAATAATCGAAATTTCGTGTAACATAATATCTTTTTTAACTGACTGTAAAAAAATACAATCGAATTGAGAACTACCTCCTAAATTGAAGTCGGTTAAAAAGGAGGAGGTTCTCAATTTGGTTGTTTATTATGGGCTCGAAATTTATTTAATAAAGTCTGTTCTTTTTAGTTTTTAAAATGATTCACTGTAATTTTTTCCCCTGCTGTTTTGTGATCTTTGTTCCTATTTAACGCATTAGATAATATCTGCAATGTTAAAATAAGATGATAATAAACTGAATTGAATTAATTTATTACTAAATCTTAGTTTTCAGCTCTTCTAATCAACGAGGTGTTTTTAACATCAAAAGTTATGCTAGTGCAATGCTATGTCTAGCACTAGGAAACAAAGGTTGGTGACCATCTTAGAAGCCTCTTTCAATGCCGCCAGAGGCATTAAACTCATACAATACACTACGTGATACAACATAAGTCTTGTCAATAATGCGAATGTATGATGGCAGTTGAATAAGTCATTGAAAAGGCTCTGTGACTAAGTAGTATAATGTTTCTTAATTTATATCTTTGAATAATTCTTTAGAAAAACATAATTGACTATTTTTATAGACCTTATTGACATTATCAAATAATAGATATTAGTCCAAACAATAATTTTTGTATGTGTTTTTATCATACTTCTCATTTTTTTTACATTATATATGGAAAGTAAATGTAAATAAATGGTATATGAAACAGTTGAGCTGTCTAAAGGCCGCTTAAAACGATATATAGATACGAGTAGCTCATTTGAACCAAATCACTGCCAAAACACATAAAATTACTTAATAGTATGATTTTAATAATTTAAAATATATATCGAATAAATGCAACAGTAAGAATTATACTTATAATTCTAAATAACTGCTACCTGCGGGTTTACTCATGTACTTAGATAAAACGAAGTCTTGAATTATATGTATTCAGATACACATCTATGCCAACCAAGTTACATCCAAATCGGTAATGCAAATACAAACAAACATCCAATAACAAAGTTCAAGCCTAGCCGCTAGCACAATAATATTTTTGATTCTAGGTCGTAATCGGTTGGGTTACGACACAGATTTGAACCTGCGATCTTAGGATTGGAAATGGTGGTTACACCTCCAGTGCACTAAAATTTCCTTTTCTAGCTTTTGTTTTCTCAAAACGGTGAAACCGGCACCGTTTAGCCTAAAATAGTTCGAAAACGAAAGGAGCCGCTCAGGTCCACTTTAATCCTTTCACCACAATGGTTAGAAATAATAAGTGACCCGATAAGAAATTCTAAAGAGGATAGATAATTGATCTCTGGCGAAATGAGACGAGTGTCTATTGAGGTACACATCCACAAACGTTCAAATTTATAATATTACTATAATAGAATCGAGTTCCCTAAATTGGAATTTTTTATTGTACAACGCGATATGTTTAGAATACATCGATACTTTATCTTTTTAATAGTAGGACATCACTAGTAACAACAGCAACCCCGCCGCGTCAATATGAGCGAGTCAATTGTGTATGAG
Organism: Lampropteryx suffumata; assembly: GCA_948098915.1. Taxonomy (NCBI): domain Eukaryota; kingdom Metazoa; phylum Arthropoda; class Insecta; order Lepidoptera; family Geometridae; genus Lampropteryx; species Lampropteryx suffumata. Next base: position 2,928,387 of record OX402550.1, on the reverse strand, counting down.
TCGGCAACATTCACTATTCAATAACCTCCTTGCTTCAGATTGGCATCAAATAAACTATCCCTCTAATTTAGAGTCTATTACCCTCTGCACTAGTTATAAAATTGATTGTTACTGTCTAACAATTAGTTGGAAGGCGTGCGGCGATTCAAAATTTGGTATGCGCGAATGACAATGAAGTAACCGGTGGGAACGTTAAATGACTTGGAAAAGAGTCCTAATGAACGAATTGATTGTTTTGTTTGAATTGGAGCGAAACTTTTTTAAATAACTTGACAAATTGTAATGACTAGAGGAACTTACTGTTTTATCAACCACCGCTATAAGAACAGTTTTATTTTAATTTTTTCAGTAAAGTATTTTTGTTTTTGTTTTGTTTTGTTGTTATAACACGCCTGCCAACTCTTCTGTATAAGGGCTAACGCGCATTGTTGAAATAAAATATCAAATACTTTTCTTGAACAATGTAATACTTTACAATGTAAAGGTCTCATAGTATCTTTAGTAAAGTAGCCATTAAAGATTCGTTGTTTTATTTAAACAGGTTTGGTCTAGCATGCACTAGTTAATTTATTAATCCACATGGTTTAAACCTCGCTATTCTGAAGTATATCCTAAATACCACATTATTTTCCGCTATTGCCTGTCAGATTTCATGTTCTACAGAAAAGCGTAAAATATTAACCGCGGAAAAATCCGCGGTGAGCACTGGGCCTTATACCTAATAATTAAAACTTTTCGAAATAAACTTGAATCACTTTATCATTTTACTGATAAAAAAGCAGCATAAATAATTCAATTATCAAAATGCTTGTAAAATGCAATTCGAGTCCGAACTCAACTTTTTGCATTTGTTTATAAAAGGCGGTCTACAATTTTGTTCCATAACGTAAATCTGTCATTCATCCGACTTTAAAAACAAAAGAGCAATTTTCCTTCTTTAATATGATGAGACGAACACGTTTCCAAAACCGCATTCCAATTTTAAAAACGACCGCATGGTGGGTAGTGATGTGCGCGTTATCGATAACACTCACTTTCGAAATTCGAATGCATGTGCAGTGCCCCAATCGACCTCGTAACGGGACTAACCGTCAATCTCGCATCGGCAACATTACTTGTGCGGCTGTCATGATCTATTAGTTATTATCTTTGTTCATAATCCCAGGGAATAGGGTTCAAAATTTGTTACATTGTCTAATGTAACTGTTTCAGAGCTGTGTTCAAATGTAATAGGTGTCAGATAGTTTGACGTATTGAGCGGGTTTAGTACGTTTGGTTTGAACTTCGATTTGTTTCTGTCCTTTACTTTTGTCGACGTCTTTGTTTCTCTTAACTTATTTGTAAACATTTCCCGATTTACTTATAAAAGCTACTCAGCTTGAACACTCTGTGACGACGTTTATAGTGCAGTGAGTGAAACAACTCCTGAGACTCAGTAGGTTGCGGGTTTGATTCCCGCCGCAGGACAAATGTTTGTATGATCTGCCGGTCTTTGTCTCGGATCTGGGTGTTTCTATGTATAAAATGTATATATTTACAATAAAATAGGTATATAAGTTCCTATAAGTCATGTGGTACCCATAACACAGGCTCTGCTTACATTAGGACCTGAATGTCCGGCATTATTTAAAAAAAAAGCACTGCACAAGATTCACCCTGTCACTTTTGGTCACTACCTAACAAAAAGGGATGGTACTATTTATATCAGTGATTATTTTTTGACAAATATTTAAAAGACGATAGTTATATTATAATATGAATTTACAGATTTACTACTACAGGGATAAAAAAAACCAAGATGTCTTACTGACTTTTAGGCCTCTTCAGGCTGCCTTTTAACTCCATAAACAGAGTCAGCCTTATAGCAGGTATTAAGATGCCTTTTCCACAACACTCACTGAAATTCATTTTTGTGAACATAAAAATTATAACCAAATTTATAAGTTTAGTCGCATAATTTTAAACACATTACCAAGATTACGGCATAGCCTGTTTATATAATGCTAGTTCTGTAGTGATGCCCACAAACTCAATGTAGCTAATGCATCGATAAGCCTAGGGACGTCAAAGTGTCGATAATGAAGCGCGATCATCGCTGTGACCGCAGACGACATCGACATGGACAAGGCTGTTGCTGGTATGCGAGATAAAATAGTGCTTGCGTGAATTTATACGAAATATATTAAATATTTTTATATACAATATTATTTTCAGTTATTTTTCTAAAAGTGTTCAACAACACTTAAATTGCATTTCAGCGCTGAATGGTCAAAGAAATATTTGTATATTCATTCCATACTTGTCTGTGATTCACGCCCATTAAACCTTAAATTATACATATATACAAGAATATTATTTATATAAATTATACATTTCCATATATACATATATACAAGAATTGCTCTTTTAAAGTTATTAGATATTGTAGGAAAACTCTCAAACTGACATCCCTAGAAAGACCTCCAAATAGCTGCATCATCCGTTGCAGCTCTATAGCCTCAAGCGTACCGTTAAGGATTCCTAATCTCTAATCGTCCGGCTCCGGACAATGCGTCCGATGAATAATGTGCTGTGTTCGCGATGTCATACTTAGGTATTCGTTTATTTATATGCACGGAATGACTTGTAGAACAACTAATTTTCTGTGATTTATGCTGAAGGATATTTAGTGAAAGTTCTTGTTTATAGTACTGCGACAACTGTTGGAACAACTCAGAATCCTAAATAAATAAATAAATATTGTTGGACAATGCACACAACACCATCTAGCTCCTAACTAAGCATTGCTTGTATTATGGTGACGAGATGACTGAATGTAAATACATACTTATAATAATAATAATAATAATACCGGACATTTCACACAGCATCATCTGGCCCCAAAGTAAGCAGAGCTTGTGTTATGGGTACCACATGATTGATATACTACTTATAAATATTTTTATTTTATTTTTAAATACATACATATGATACTTTATAACACCCAGACACAAAACAAACACCTATGTTCTTCTCACAAATGTTAATCCTGAGAGGGAATTGAACCCTCAACCTACAGCGCAGAAGGCAGAGCTACTACCAACTGAGCTGACAGGCCCGTCGTATTTACCATGCCTTTTAAGATTTTTTATTTCTCATTGACATTTCCAGTACCATTTTATGAGAATTGAAAAGGTCAATATTTTATTATCAATATTATGTCGACCTCTGTGGCGCAGTGGTCCAATGTCCGGCTGAGACGCAGAAGATGTGGGTTCGATTCTCGCCACAGGACAAATGTTTGTATGATCTGCTAGTATTAAGTCTCGGGTTTGGGTGTTTCTATGTATATTCGTGTATTTAAAAAAAATATATGTAGTATACCAGTCATGTGGTACCCACAACACAAGCCCTGCTAACTTTAGGGCCAGATGATGCTGTGTGAAATGTCCGCCATTTTTATTATTATGAAAAAATATCTTATACCCATATGTCAATATTTACATATTAAATTAGATATTTGCTTGCGGTTCACTCGAGTTACAACGACGACGGATTTGGATAATATTTATGATACATACTACAAAACTTGCGACAGAAATTGCTTGATGCTACTATGAATCCTATCAGTCTGAACAGAAGCCAAAGGTATTACACATAATAGATAATTAAAAAATATCGTATTGTAATTTGAAATTAAAAGCATGATTCAACAATAATTTTGTATATTAAAAACATTAAATTATATACAACACAAAGCAATCTATCAATATAATAAACTTCTACACTGAATTTCGTTGATTGATTCAATCATCGTTCATAATTATTATCTATTCGTATAATTCAATTCGCATAATACCGTTACCCCATCCGTAATTCTAATAGGCACTGAAATACCACCCAAGTGATGGGCGTCGGTTTATCCGCACCGTAAAATTCGCTATTTAGTGATGCACCTGCAAATCTGCGTCGGCGATAATTATCGATAAACCACGCGGCCATCCCTTTTCTTGTTTGATCTCAAGAACGGTACATTGCAAATTTTAATACAGAAGTAATTTATGGAAGGTTAATTAATAAATTTATGGATGGCTTTGTATTAAGCGGGTGTTTTTAATTATATGTAGCTAAAAATAAAACTAATTATAAAAGTAAAACTACTTTTCTTTTGTAAATAAATTTAACTGATGGAAAACACGGAGTGCTGCACTCATGCCCGAATAATGAAAGATCACATTCGAGAACAACACACATATTTACGAGTACTTCGAAATTGTCTAATTAAAGTAACGGAAACATCAAATACTCGTAAGTAGCCTTATTTAAGGCGGTACGATCAGAAAATGACCTTGATGTACTATGACGGCGCTCAAACTGCGATTTTTTATTGGAAAAAAAATAATTAATTTGGTTTTTTCTTTACATTTTTGTGTCAGCTACAAGTTAAAATGACGTAAACTAACAAAAAAAAAAACAAAAAATAAAAATAATGTTGGACACATTGCATTATCATTATTATTCATTTATTTTATTAATTATCAGTCCACTGCGCCACAGAGGTAGTCAAAAAATATGATGATGAAAATCAACAATTACATAATTTTCACTCAAAACGGGATATTTACCATGATATATGAGTTTTTCTGCTTCTCGATATTTCGGCACAGTTGCATGCGCCATGATCACGAGATAAACTGAAGTCTTTGCGGGTGGATGTTATTGGCAGACAAAACGGTCTACCCTCTTTCTCAGTCTTTTACTGCGAACATTACCCCTACTACCGGTTTCACTGTCACTAACAACTCGATCACGATTACGACACACAACACTCACGGTATCTGGACGCATAACTGGTACCTCACTTTTACGATTTCCACACATCCTCACCACAGGGTTCCAGGCTCCAGACAATTGAAACCCGTCTTCTCGATTGAAATTCCTGTGTTTGGTAATCTCTATTGCCTCTTGTACCAATCTTGGGATGTAATGTTTTTCAGTTGAGATTACCTGTGGATTGTGTAACTCGATCCAGTGGTTTGAGCCAGATTCTAGTAGATGTGTAGCTATGGCCGACTTTTGTGTGTCCATATTTTTGACCGCCCGGATGTGTTCTGTCACTCGACAAGCTATGGTACGTTTTGTTTGGCCGATGTAAGAGCTCCCACAGCTGCAGTCAATCTTGTACACTCCTGGTGTTTGAAGAGGAATCTTATCTTTAGGTGAGCGCAGGTAGTGTGAGATCTTCTTTAAAGGAGTAAAAATTGTTTTTATGGACAATTTTTGCAGGGCTTTCGCAATTTTGTCCGTTTGCAAATTTGGTACGTTGATGATGTTTTCTGTATTGTAAGAGGCAATAAACATGAGATTGAACTCCTTTTGGCATACCTAAATGGCGTACATACCAAGATGCGGTTTACGTATGAAATGGAAAGTGATCGAAGCTTGGCTTTCCTGGACGTGATGGTACAGATTCGTGATGATGGTAATTTAGGCTATTCGGTTTATAGGAAGCCGACCCATACGGATCGATATCTCCATGCTGATTCACACCATCACCCTCGGCAGCTTAACTCGGTTGTAATGTCTCTCACGAACCGTGCTTTCGACCTATGTGATGAGTACTCCATAAAGAGTGAGCTAGCTCATGTTCAGCATGTCCTACGTAAAAATGGATATAAGCTTCGATCTTTTCCAGTTAGACAAAGGCCTAAGCCCCACAGATGTATAGTAGAACGAAAACCTGCTTTTCTACCGTACATCAAAGGAGTGACGGACAAAATTGCGAAAGCCCTGCAAAAATTGTCCATAAAAACAATTTTTACTCCTTTAAAGAAGATCTCACACTACCTGCGCTCACCTAAAGATAAGATTCCTCTTCAAACACCAGGAGTGTACAAGATTGACTGCAGCTGTGGGAGCTCTTACATCGGCCAAACAAAACGTACCATAGCTTGTCGAGTGACAGAACACATCCGGGCGGTCAAAAATATGGACACATAAAAGTCGGCCATAGCTACACATCTACTAGAATCTGGCTCAAACCACTGGATCGAGTTACACAATCCACAGGTAATCTCAACTGAAAAACATTACATCCCAAGATTGGTACAAGAGGCAATAGAGATTACCAAACACAGGAATTTCAATCGAGAAGACGGTTTTCAATTGTCTGGAGCCTGGAACCCTGTGGTGAGGATGTGTGGAAATCGTAAAAGTGAGGTACCAGTTATGCGTCCAGATACCGTGAGTGTTGTGTGTCGTAATCGTGATCGAGTTGTTAGTGACAGTGAAACCGGTAGTAGGGGTAATGTTCGCAGTAAAAGACTGAGAAAGAGGGTAGACCGTTTTGTCTGCCAATAACATCCACCCGCAAAGACTTCAGTTTATCTCGTGATCATGGCGCATGCAACTGTGCCGAAATATCGAGAAGCAGAAAAACTCATATATCATGGTAAATATCCCGTTTTGAGTGAAAATTATGTGCAAAACCATGATAGTTTTAAAAGTTATATCAACAATTACTTTCAAAATAATTAAATCACGAAAATAGTCGCATAATTATTATAATACATTCTATTTTTTTTAATATTTCTTTTTCTTTCCTTCCTTTTATTAATATACCTTTAAAAACACGACCAGACAGCGGCATAAACGACACGTTTGTTGAGGGTACCGCTTTAAGTGACACTTCAGTACTCAGGTGTCATTACTATTACCTAAATCGCTCCTAAGTTTTTTTTTTAGATTTTTTTTATATAGATTTCAAGTATGTTGTATTCATTAGGGTTGGGATCTTATCTGTTAAGTTGCAGTAACCTGTGTTACAAGAGTCCCCTCTTTTCTGTGGTCAGAGAGAAACACTTGTATAAATAATATTTAACTAAGTATAGAAAATAGTTGTATAGGTATGGGTATAAATACCTATAGGTTTTGGCAAAGAAAATAAAAACTACAAAAACTAGATATAACATAAAATTCGGAATTGCAAAACTACACCTAAGATGTATACTAGTTGAAACTTTTTGGTCCCTGTAGTCTAATCATACTAGTAACAGTAACTACAGGGAGCGATCGTAAATTATATCGATAAAAAAAACAAAACTCATGGTAACATCACTATTGCTCCTTCCAAAATCAATATTAGTATGATAACTCACCAACTAACTATTATCTCACTTACTGCGTCAGTTACGGACTTATTTGTACTAACTTAAGTTACTGTCCAACAAATTCACCAACGTCATGTACATCCATTGCAAAAGTGCACAAAGGTACCTGAAAAAGTACCACCGTAATAAAACGGTCGTATGTTGAGCATTCGTTAATTTGTTCAAAGCTTAATTTTTTAGTGTTTTTACTCACCGTTTTTGAGTACCGGTATAACGCGCATACTTTTGAACAGAAAAAATCATTAGTGCACGACCAGATACAAACCCACGACCTTAAGAACAAAAGGCGGGGCTCCTACCACTCGACCCCCAAAGATCTCATTCACCGTTCTGTTCTAATATAAATATACACTGGTGACCTGTAACACAGGTATTTTTTAACCTTTAACCTTCTCTTGTGAGAGACTGGTGCCTGTGGAATGTAAAAAAATATAAATATACAGGTCACCAATTTATATTCATATTATAACAGAACGACGAATGGGATCACTGGTGGTACTACTACGAATATAATGAAAAATTACCGTCCCATAAAGTATTAAAAAAAAGGAAGAAAGAAAAAACATTTATTTGCGATAATAAAAGTGTAGACAGGTAACAAAAATAGATAATTACAGAGACAGATGAGAAATACATACAGGAAAATACTTAATTACTACTTTAAAAAAGAAAACAACTTAACTTAAACAACAAATTAAGTAAATACACGTATTGGTATTACAGAAAAGTATCTCCCAGCATTGACCATCTATACTACCTACTCTAATTCAAATTAGCGCCCAACTCAGCATTTTTTATCTTATAGCAACACAACGCTGATCTTCCGTTGGAACCAAGATCCCAGAAGAAAATCACGGATGTCTGCTAATAATATAGAAATATAATTACATATATAAATAAATAACATACTTATATAAACTATAGAAATAAAGTGTATCATCATACAACATAGAATAACAAACAAAAATAATAATTATTAATATTATTATACACCAACTAAAACAAATGATGAATATACAAGAAGAAGACGTACCCCTACCACAATTGACGAAACCTGGGCTTTAGTAAATAATATTAACACATCGAGATTGGGCCCGGCATTTGCAGTTGGCACGACCGCGGTATTTTCGACCACGGGTCCGCGTCAGAGTGTTGGCGACGCACGGGCTAATATTCATTAAATTTTTAAAGCAAATGTGAAATGCTACTGCGCTGTATGTCTGTTTGCTTTCGCAAAATAACTGACCTTATAAGTTCAGAGACTTGAGAAATGAGTAATGAGTAAATAAGGCCGTGAGTAGGTACGAGCTTTTGTGATGCCCATTTGAAGACCATAATAATTTTAAGTACCTCACAGTAATATTAATAAATCCTACTAATTGTAAAAATGTGAAAAATTGTGTGGGTGTTTGTATAAACAGGATATGGGTTTTTTTATGTTGATACCACGCGTGCGAAACCGTGGGCAGCGGCTAGTAAATAATAAATATTGGTGAAAGCCACACATTGCACTTAGAAAATGAATTGTATAAGCTCAATTTTTATGAGTGCTAGAAGATATAAATCATATTTCTCTATAATTTTTACACGGATATTTTGTAAGGAAATTAACCTCGCAAATTAATTTTAGTGTTATCATAGTTAAAATAGTCTGGGTGTATGTACAATATGTATGTATTTAAAAAAGGATTTAAGTAGTATATCAGTCATCTGGTACCCATAACACAAACTCTGCTTACTTTGGGGCCAAATGATGCTGTGTAAAATGTCCGGCATTATTATTAAAATAAACCGCGATTAGTTCTGATTTTAGCCACGCGCATATATATTTTACTCACCAAACCCGCCAAAAGAAAAGAAAAATAATTAATATAATCCTTTAAAAATAATGCCGCCAACACCAAACCACCAAACTGTTTCTTTGGTATGTAGAATCCTAAATAGCGCACTCTACCTCTCTCACTTGGACCAAACCCTATTCATCGCGTTATTTCCCCTGATTACACACGATATGCCTGGCATTTGTAGCCAGCTATAACGCTACAGGGTTATTATACCATAACGCAACAAGCATTATATACAACAGAATATAATAACCCTTGTCTTTTGTTAGTAAGAACCGTAAGCAGATCATTGGTTATTTCACCACACAAATTCGAAATAACTAGTGACACGATCGCAAATAGTCATTATTACAATTACAAAAAAATCACGAAAACATTTATATAAATAGCGATTCTTGCTGCGTCGCAACCAAGTGAAATTTTGTTCGCACAAGCGCTTCGCGTCTGATATTATACTTATACTTACAATAATGGCCTCACTTTCTTGCGCGTAACTCTATCTCGTCTAGCGCGGCAATTCTCTACAGTGTATTGCCGGGCCCACCTTGATGGGCAAATTTCAACAAGGTAGGCACAATGCATATGTAGCTTTGTATCTAAAATGCGTAGCATGTGACCTGATGATGAAAAGACACAACAGTACTATATAATCAGATCTATTTGATTTGGGTCTGAAATATGTGTATCAACTCCCAGAAGTCCCATTACTACTATTTCCCAGTAGTCAGCCAAAATTATTTAGACCATTGGGACAAAAAAGTCTCAGCATTTCCGTTAGCCACCATTACTTGGACTACTGGTACAAAAAATATCAATAGTCCTAAATTTTGGTGGATAATGTATACAACTCCAGTAATCTTAGTAGTCCTGCTATCCACTGTAACTACAGGGCCAACAAGTCTCAGTAGTTTCATTAGCCACCATTATTTGGACTACTGAGACAAAAAATTCTAAATAGTTCCGTTAGCCACTATTACTTGGACTACTAGGACATAAAAGACTCAGTAGTCCCGCTAGCCGCTATTACTACTGGGATAAGAAGTTTCAATAGTTCCTATAGTAAGTAGCTCGCAGCCTCTGTATTAATTTAAAACCTATCATGTCCAATAGCTGAGGCAAAGGTGTCACAATAGTTTTCCATTTCTATTGTGTTTATACAGGGTGTTTATTATTGCTCTTACTAAGATTTACCCAACACTAAATACAAATATTACTTATTGCATAATACGATTATTAGATAGTTAAAGGCAATAAATGTTAACACGGAGGCATTTATACTTATTCAATTATTCAGTATTTGACTTACGTTCAACCTTAAGGTTGCGTGTTCTTACAAACACCATAAATTATCTTTGACTAACTGCTGCCCGCGGCTTCGCACAAGCTACAAAAAGTATCCATTGTTTTTATCAAAGATAGAATCTATTTCCTTACTAAATTTCATCAAGTATTGTTCAGTCGTTTAGTCGTGAAAACGTAAGAAACATACCATAAGCATAGATTAAAAATTGTCTGCCATTTTCGTATTTATAATATAAATGGATATAGAGGAATAAACTTGTAAAAGTTATTATTTATTATAATCACATTAGAATTTACTAAATTACACTATATCAAGTAGAAATTGTAGAAGCTGCTTACAGCAAGAACTATTTTAAAAACTGAAAATCAGACCGAAAACTGAGCATTGATTTTTTGACATTTCTTTCAGAAGATATCTGACATTTCTTTTTTCTTTCTGTCAGTAAATTTATGCTAATCTAAATTTGATGCTTTGAAATACGGATTTAAAAAACCATTTTCAATTATCGATAACCTTTTCTCTAAATAAAGCACCTACTTAGATTCTAGATTGGCTATTTCCTATACGATGTTCTATTGTAATTTGTATGACAAGGAATCCAAGAAAATTGTAGAAGGAGATTCTGCGATGTATTCTCAACAAATATTTGTGTCGGGTCTAGGTGCATTTCTATACCTAAATAATATGTATGTATTTACTTTAAAAAATCAAAAATATCAGTGGTACCTTTAAAAAAGATCTGCTTACTTTGGGGCTAGATGATGCTGTATGAAATATCCAGCATTATTTATTTATTTATAATGGCATCTGTCATGGTAATAATTCTGCTAATGCCAAATTATTCGTTTTGTTATAATATCGCTACAAATTTATCGTCGATGGTTATTTCTCTATTATAAACGTCACGGAATGGTCTTCTAGAATTATAATGGATTCCTTCCTCGTTGTACAAATGTGAATATAACTTAATATACTTAAAACTATATCATAAACTTGTGTCACAATTTACTGTATTCAATTCCGCTAAGATAACCTACAATAACATAAAATATACATATACATAAAAAACCACATGAAAATCTAATTTATTTAAAAGAACTATGTTGTTTCGTGATTATGTCAAACAAAGAATCTATTGACAACTTCCTATCTGAATAAAGTGCGAATAAAATATTTACCTAATTCTTGATTGACCTTTTACTAAGAAGTCATTTTGAAAATAATAAACATAACAATTATACTGATGCAAGAAGCATTCATACACCTAATAATTATTAAGACATAACCTCGTTTCTACCATAGAATTATACAAAACAATAAACTACACAATAATTATGCAAATAACAATAAACAAACAATTAAATTGCAATGAAAGTCGCAAGACATTAATTGTTAAAATCTATAGTTGGAATTTTGATTTTATGGCTAACACAGTGCAGTCAGAGACAAGCACTATTGTTTGGCATAATAACTTACTACAGTGACTTTGTTCGCTTTTTGGGATTCCGAAGTCCACAAGGAACCTTTGTAGTCATAATAGTTATTTATTGATAATTATGATTATAACTCAAAAGTAAAGAGTATATCAGAAAGTAAACACGCTTAAAAATAATTAAGACTCTAATACATAATAGTTATATAAATCAATTTATAAAAATGACCAATGAATTAACATAGGAACATAATATTTTAGGTAATTTATAATCTAAAAACTCCATAGCTATAAACAGTTTAAGATAAGCCTGCGATTCAGTCTATTTTTAAAAATGGCTATACTTGGGACGTCTGTGACATTTTCTGGGAGCTTATTGTACACAGTCGGATCCATGACATGCGTCAGATTCGATGACTTCGTGAGAGTCCGCTGTAGCGATCCGAGTTTAATTTTAGAATGTCCGTCTCTATGTCTGTCCGCCCTTAATTAGAGTCTAGCTCGCAGATTTATATCTTGTATTAATGGAATTTGTACTGTAATACGTATTAGAGGTTCCTATAAAGTTATAAAATAAAAAAAATGATTTTAGAGCTGCCTCATCTGCAGATCAATCTCGATATTTGTCAACGTATTAACCATTGGAACGGAAACGTTTTGTCTTCGGTTCGAACAACTCAAAATCGTTCGTTTGACAGAGTTGCGAAAAATATACGCGGTTAAAAATGATTTGCACGATATAAAATGTGCTTAAGATAACGTTATAAGAGTTTAATGACGAGGAATCCCGAGAAAGTTCTAGACGGCCATTCCGCGATGACGTTTAAAATAGACAAATGTCCATCGACTAAGACTTTATTATCAAACAATCACTTGACATTGGCAAAATTTACGATAAGACAGATGCCAGTATAGAATGAATAAGAGAAGTAACGTTATTGGTAGTTATTGGCCGTTTCTTTGGATATGATGTTCAAATTATCGCGGTTATATGTAATATGGGGTTATTTTACTTTTATTTTACTACTACAACGTGTGTCATATCTTTGGGTAGGTACTTCTTTCAAAGATACTAGGAGGTTTCTTGAACATATTACAGATATTCGTAATTAAATTATAAGAAAAAATTAAAGCATTACTATATAATCTGTAACATTCTGGTTTGTAAACCATAAAAAGCCATGTAACCTCCATCGTGAAAAAAATATAATGTTAACTACACTTCTATGTTGACTGTACCTATAAAAAACAACATAACACTGCTTCCCTGATTCACTCTGATCTTTACAGCCTTGTGTTCATAAGATTTATATAAACAGTTATATACATATAAACGTCAGTGGTAAAGTCAGACCGTTCGGTCGTCGTGAAATAATTTAGTCCGTTTGCGGTCATAAATATTGCACCGTACGTACACCCTGTATAATGTCATGGAGGAGGTTCTCAATTCATTTGTATTTTTATTATATGGAATGAAGTATTCCATCAATAATTCTTTTTAGTTTTTAAAAAGTAAATATGTATCTTATGCTCTTGACTTAAATGACACCACAAAATTCAAATTCATATCAGTTTTATTCAATACCATCATAGGAATCATCGTCTTTGAATCGTCTAACATGCTACGTGAATTCAGGTGCCAATTCCTCCTAACCCAAGTCAGAGAAGAATTGTCATAAAAACGTGTAAGTCTCGGGACGCCCGACAGAAGTGATAACTTTAATTAATCTAACTAGCGCTGTGTGTTAAGAGTGACAGAGGAGGAGCCTGCCTACCGCTGCCGTATGCGTTAGAGAAAGTTAAGCCAGAAAGACTGGTGCCATAACGCGTTACGTAACGAAGCAGTTTACCCTCCCATAAGAAGTTATCACTTCAAAAACTAGTTATTCTCCTGTACTCTATACCTGTACCCAATCGATGTTTGAGTGTTCATAGACGAAATGCAAGACGATAGGCACGTTTCAAAATGGCGGGTATTGAACGAAAAACCTATAAAACATCACGCAACTAAAACACAGAATTGAATTTCCAGGAGTTCAGATGAAAACTCATAGCCCGTGTCGATTGATCGTTTTATAGGCCTTGGTCATAGTAACGGACTTACGCAGAGGCGACAGCGGGCGTATGAAATCGCTACTTGCGGTTTGGATGCGACAAGTGACAGCAATGTTGGGCATTCTACTCGATCGATTGGTATCAAACCGCAGCTGAACGATATTTATTCACGTGTTTTTGTACTCCACTAATGAGCAACGGGTCAACTTACGCTACGTTTACGCAATTGGAGCCAGGACGTAGATGGATTGATATGGAATAATGTTGTAAGAGAATAGGCCTAGTTCTTGTATCGTTGTATAAAATATTAACAGGGTAAATCACACGTAGTTAGAGTAGCCAAAGTTTTGACATTTTAATTTTTGTTCTTCGTTAATGGCATGTGTAAAATAAAATTATTTTTTGTTCTTCGTTAATGGCATGTGTTAATTAATGAAAATGTTGCCGGTGTCAAGTGTTTATATTGTTTATAGTATGATTTCACAAAGTCGTATCTTGTCGTTCGTCATTTGTTACCATTACATAGTATAAAACAAAGTCGCTTCCATATCGCAAAGATCTTCAAATCTACGCAACGGATTTTGATGCAGTTTTTTTAATAGATAGAGTAATTCAAGAGAAAGGTTTAGATGTATAATACATACGTAATATAGTAGAAGAACATTGATAATTTTAGAGGTCAGCGTTTATGGGTTCAACGCATTAGAACTACTGAGCTACAGCAATTCGTGGCCGGGTCAGCTAGTTTTATATAAAATGGTGTCTTTCATATAAAATAATTATACGGGTTATTTTTTCTCGAATCACGAAAAATATAATGTTTTTATTCCAATTATTCACACCCCAATTAGTATCTCTAGCTCTATTTATATAAAAAAAAACATCAAAATTACTAATAAAACCGGAAATAACTCGAAAAAAATAAATAATATAAGAGTTACGTTTGCATCGCAATATCTCATCAAATTATGTTTTTTTTTATTTTTCTAAGCTTATTAAAAATAACAGATGCTATAAAACTGTGGTATGTCACTAGCTGTCAATATATAATATAAATAATCAATCCCTAAAAATAATCAATGTCAATATAAAAATCGCTACTGTCACAATAATACAGTCACGCCAACGCCCGCGTTTGCGTCCGCATATTCATATTCAATATAGCTAAGGCCTTATGCATTCTATAAAAGCGTTCGTTGAGTTGTTTACCATTAAAAGTATATTGGCGTGAAATCTGGTCCGCACTTGGGGTCCGTGTGACCCCAAACTTTGACCCTGAGCTTGCGATTCATATTTTAAGCTTGAGTAACTTTACATGCAATAACCTAGACATTTCATTTTAACAAAAAAATACACTGTTGCCCTATTCTACTAAGTCCTTTAAAACGAAATAAGTTAATACGATTTTCAAAAAAATTAGTATGTGCACTTTATATGGATCTAAGTAAAGCCTTTGACTATGTTGATCATCAAATTTTGCTAAATAAACTTGAAATATATCGTTTAAGAGGAAATGTCTTAAAACTCTTTGAGTCCTACTTAACCAACAGAATACAAGCAACTAATATAACGCGTATTAATCAT
This sequence comes from Lampropteryx suffumata, assembly GCA_948098915.1. Taxonomy (NCBI): domain Eukaryota; kingdom Metazoa; phylum Arthropoda; class Insecta; order Lepidoptera; family Geometridae; genus Lampropteryx; species Lampropteryx suffumata. Next base: position 2,913,021 of record OX402550.1, on the reverse strand, counting down.
AAAATGAAACAAGAAATAATATACAGATCAGAATATCGTGTAACTAAGTTCGGAGTTCCGCAGGGAAGTGTATTAGGCCCACTTCTCTTTATAATTTACATAAATAACCTGCCTAAAGTAGTTTCTGATCGGATGATTTTATTTGTTGACGATAGTACTGTGATGTTTACTGATACCTGTAGATCTCGTTTAGTGAGCACGATCAATACAACCTTAGAAACAATAATCTTTATCAATAAAAATTTAGATAAAACTCAATATTATGACATTTTCTAATAATAATAATCCTAATAACCAATCTGACATAAATGTTAATTATTCAGGAATTCATATTAGTAGAGTAGATGTAACCAAATTTTAGGACCAAATTTAGACAAAAAATTGAATTGGAAAACACACGTTAGTAATTTATGTTAAACAATAAATCAATTCTCTTATGCAATGTATATGCTCCGCAAAGTAGTAAATGAGGCAGCTGTAATTACAGCATACCATGGATTTGTTGAATCTGCTTTACGGTAGGGCATTATATTTTGGGGCAATTCTACATTAAAAGAGCAAATATTTTTAAGTCAAAAGAAATGTGTCAGAGCCATATGCAAACTAGAAAAAACTGAGAGCTGTAAACCTTACTTCACTCAACTGAACATTTTGACATTGCCTTGTCTGTATATATTTGAATTGTCTGTTTTTGTAAAAAGTTATATGGACCTTTTTAGTAACTTTGGATCCAGACGACATAATAATAAACTCAGGCTACCCCCAAATACAACTGCGTTATACAACAAAAGCGTGTTAGTTATGGCTATTCGTGTCTACAATCGTCTACCTTGATTTTTATTAGAGACTTCAAGTCCAGTGGTGTTTAAAGCAAGGCTGAAGAAAATATTATTAGAAAAGGCTTATTATTCTACCTATGATTATTTAAATTATAAAAATATTGACATTTAACTTTATTATTTATTATTATTATTATTTCAGAACTTGACTTACATTAATTAAATTAAATTGAAAACATGTTTGTACCTACCTAATTCATTGAATTATACTGTATAATGTATAATAAATATTGCATGCGGACCACGCTGATTATGGCTGTTCTAGTATGTATCACCAAACAACTGTTACAAACCCATATTACGCAATAAATGACTTTGATTTGATTTGATTTCAATTGATTATTATTTTGTGTAGAATTTCAATGTGGTAGTACGAGTATATCGATATCCCCCTGTTTTCCAACCCTAGGATTAGAAGCAGATCGTGCATCAATGTATTTGTTTGTCGGATTTTGTTGCCCTATACCGAATAGAGCTCACATTTCTCCATACATCAACAGTTACAGTCGTCTTACATACTAGGTGAATTTAGGTGCCAATTCCTCCTAACCCAAGTCCGAGAAGAACCTACAAGAAACTCGTCCTAGCCCTTTTCTGCATGATCCATCTTACAACTACAGTCTGGGTGTTTCTATGTATAATATGTATGTAAGTACAAAAAAGTATATAAGTAGTATATCAGTCTTGTGGTACCCATAACACAAGCTCTGCTTACTTTGGGGCCAGAACTACGAAAAACTAATAAAAGAGAGTTTACATTTCAAACGTGTCGGTTAACTTTCTAAGGGCAAAGCGACTGAGGCCATGCATTCTTATCAATAATATAGTAATTTAAACTATAAAACGCTTTCTTGAAAAGACTACCCTTTATGTATGTTAACGTCCTGCTTTTAATACTATATCTAATCAAGATTTTTTCTTCTCAGGTACGTTTCAAAATCACAATAACTCTCCAAAATTTCCACGCACTGTCGCCTGAGGTTCAAAGGTATGATTGCAGTATATTTTGTAAGTATATAATTTAATTTCGTGCTTCTAACAGACAAGTAAATTGGCATTAACCATTAAACCTACTAGTATTTTGTAAGACATTTACATACCAGCCGGACATATTCAAGTAATTATGTTAAGCACAATCGTCAAAAGTAACTTAACAACTGCAGTGAGCAAAATTATATTAACACTTCGAATGAACCTGTGCATATGTCAGATTTTATAACATAGAGACTGTCTTGCCTAAATATGAACACCATTTTCCCCTTACTCTGAATAATTTATTTTTAACGGAAATTTCGGTTTTCGTTGAGGAGATGTTTTTTTATCTACTTTCTTCCTCATTTGTTTAATATTTTCTGCGTGATTGACACACTTTTAACAGCTGAGTTTATATTATACATTTATACTGCTTTATATTATACTCACACTTACGTATAATATAAAGTTAGTTATCTATTAAATTTTTAACCAACTTCTGTCGGAGGGTGTGCACACGTGGTACCTACTTAAAATGCGTGTTTACTTATTCAGGTCTAAGACTACATTTTAACCAAATTTTAATTGAAACCTTTTCAATGATAATAAATAATGCTGGACATTTCACATCATCTAGTCCCAAAGAAAGCAAAGCTTCTGATATAGGTATATAGATATGACTGATATAGGAACTACTTATATAATAGTTTTTTGTGAATACTTAGAATATTATAAGTGAACTGAATATTATACTTAGACCCAGGACAAATATTTGCAGGTCATACAAACATTTATCCCCTGTGAATAAACCTGCAACCTTCTACGTCTCAGGCGGGTCCTCGCCCGCTGCGCCACAGAAATCAGAGAATACAAAAAACAAACATACAAAATCTAAACTTTTGCATAAACAACATTAGTAGGATAATACGAGTCGTTGTATAGCTTCTTCTGACCATAAGTAACTGTAATTACTTCGAAATGTGAATTCTTATCAAACTATTTCAAATTTGACACACCAGATAAATATGTCTAAGATATATTACCACGCCGGTCTCTTTGACGCCATTGGCTTATCGTATACTTGACAAAAAATAATGTCTTAATTATGTAGCTAATATTAGATTTAAATAGATGCAGATGATGTAGTATGGTATGGTGAGGCATACGGCTAATAGGTTACAATGCAAAGTGTGAGTGACAAAGATTGATAAGGTGATTATGTAAAACATCAAATTAAGTGCTTAGCTATTTATTGGCTAAAAAACTGCACGCCCCAGTGGTGATTAGATTTAAAAATTAAAATAAAACTGAGCCGTGCTTCAGGTCAAAGAAGTGTTTTATTTATTAAAAATAATTCCATGACATTTTTTAATTTATTAATAAATAAAGCTATGTATACCTACCCCTCATTATGATACACATAAGTGTTTGTTCAATGTCTAGATGTTTAGTATGATATGTATGTATTTAAAAATATGTAAGTATTTTTGTGTCGATCAATATCAATAAATAATGCCGTACATTTCAAACAGCATCATCTAGCCGCAAAGTAAGCAGAGCTTGTGTTATGGGTACCACATGACTGATACATACATATAATACATAGAAACACTCAGACCCAAAACAAATACTTGCAGATCATACAAACATTTGTTATATATATATATTTGACGACCTCTGTGGTGGGGTGCGTCAAGGCCCGGCAACAAAGCGGAAGGTTGTGGGTTCGACTCCTGCAGCGGGACAAATATTTGTATAATCTATAAGTATTTGTTTGGGTCTGAGTGTTTCTATGTATTATATGTATGTATCAGTCATGTGGTACCCATAACACAAGCTCTGCTTACTTTGCGGCCAGATGATGCTGTGTGAAATGTACGGCATTATTTATTTATTTTATATATTTTTATACATATATATATATATATATATATATATATATATATATATATATTGTTATATATATATATTATATATATCTTTATAGATATATATAATTCTACTGTACGTGTGTATGTCACTGAACCCCTAAACGGCTGGACCGATTTGAATGAATATTTTTGTATGCGTTTGGGTGGCGCCCTGGATGGTTTAGATTCACAAATCAGCCCGGCAGATGGCGCTGCAGTCAAATTTGTGGACCTACGTTTGACCACAATCTCATCTGGTGGTAAGTGACGATGCGGCCGACGAAGGGGCATGCAGGTCTAGAAGACACCTATTTACTCCTGACTTAAAGACACCCAGATTGTAGTTTTCCTTGGAGCGTGTTTTTATTTATTAACTTAATGTGTAAGACCTACTTATAAAAACTTATTTATTTTTCCTTAAAGTTCATTTCATTTTGTATAGCTTAGTGCCTACTTTTAACCGGTAACTTACAAGCAGTCACTTTGAACCTGCGCTGTTTATTTTTGTAAGTACACACATGCTAACTGCGAATATTTGTACATTTTACCTTTTACCGACGGCGGCAAATATGGTAAACACGACTGGTTGCGAGAGCGCGTTTTTGCACTTTCGAAATTCAAAAACCAAATAAAAATAAATTTAAAAGAGTCTACACTAAATAAAAAAGGTTTAATAAGGTTGTAAAAACTAAAAAGAAAACCGATTTGAGACAAATTTCGTTAACTTGGTTGGATGACATATTTTTTTCAGCTATTTTTATTTAAAAATTAATTTACGGAACCAATTTAGATGATATGTTTATTGGACGAATCGGAAAGTATATCCTTATATATGAAAACATTTTTTAAAAATGGTTCATAAATGACGGAGTTATGAGGTAGCAAACATAAAAAAAATACGAAAAGAGAGAGAGTAATAATTACGTTTTAACAACTAAAAAGAAAAATATTTCGTTTCATCATATTTTTACAGTTTTTTGATTTAAAAACCTAACTACTGAACCGATTTTCATGAAATTTATATGGGACCAATCGGGAAGTATATCCATTCACATGAAATCAGATTTTATTAAATTGGTTTATAAATTTTGGAGTTATGACGTAACAAACATTTAAAAAAAATACAGTCGAATTGAAAACCTCTTCGGTTCCTCAACTCAAACCTCATTTGAAGTCGGTTAAAAGTTAAAAATTCAAATAAAAAGTATATATTTGAATTTTGACAGTATGTTAAAAATGAGATAAATAGCTACTGCGTAATCAGATTGAAATTAAAAGCAGTTGAGGAAAATATTATATCATTATTTCGCAAAGATTCATGGCAATTATCTGTATTCGCTGGATAGGCAAGTCTCTCATTTGTATGAAAGTAGTTAGTACTCATATTATAAAACCTGTTAATTACATAATTATGCAATTCTCATAGGATTGCCGTTCGATTCATTGGATTTCCGCATCCCGTGTGTAGTCAGACCGGCAAGTTAGTGATGCCTTAACATCCGCTGTGCAGGTAGTTTTGTCCGGTAAAATTACCTTACTTCAAATGGTTTTTCTTGTTTTGCTTTCAAAATTTTGAGTCCTTTGAAATTTTGTAATTTATGAAAAGCATTGTAAAATGAAATGATTAACAGAATATTTTATTATACCAGATATTTTTCTCAGAATATAAAAATAAATTAATTTACAGTCTGGGCCACGACCAAATATTATATTAACCATAAACTTACATTTTTACTGGCCTGTCAGCTCAGTTGGTAGTTGCTCTGCCTTCTGTCTGTAGGATGGGGATTCGATTTCCATTCGATTCGATTTTCGCATTTTTGAGATGAACTTAAGTGATTGTTCTGTGTTATAAAGTATCATAAGTATGTATTTCAAAATATATAATTATCCTATCAGTCATCTGGTCACCAAAATACAAGCTATGCCTAGTCTGGGGTTAGATGGTGTTGCGTTGGTGTTGCTGAAGTAGCACAGAAGTTAGGATTCGGTTCGAGACATGTTGCAAACCTATCACCGCTTATAGAAATGCATATAAACTGCAAACTCTTCCACCACGCGCTCCCATTGGTCAAATCAAATACCGCGCGTGCTTATAAGTCAAATCAAACAGCACGCGCTTCCCCGGCTTCCTGTTACACACTGCCGTACCTTTTCACGAATCAGTCCCACAGATTGCAGGAGAGCTTCAGTCACGTGACTTAACACAAGTTTGCGTTATATCCATATAAGTTGATCTATTCAATGGAGTGAATGGCAACAGAAAGTGGATCTTGTCTAGACCGTCTGGTTATTAGGAAAATGCTAATTGATCACTTTGGGTCCGCGGTTATGTACAAAGTTACGTATGCAAATAGCATTCCTGAGCTTAAAGCACGCTAAAGACCTAGCTTTGACGTCAGGTATTAGCATGTTAGGATAAGCTCTGCCAGATTAGTGGGAGTATACAAATTTTGACTATCAAATGTGACTATTTCTAATTCAGCTCTTGTTTAAAAAATATTATGGACTTTTTTATGAAATTTTTGAGATCTTTTGTGGAATCTAGAGATACTTCAGGATGAGTTTGAACCACGGTCCGCTCGTTACTGCTCGCGTTCACGGTTCGCACCGAAAAGTGTCGGTGCCTTCATTACTAAAATAATACGTGAGTAAAACCCGTGTTTATCTAAATGTATAATTTTAAGATAGTTTGATTTGCAAAATGAAGCACTCATTAAAAACTCCATGCAATTTGACATACGGAAGTGTGAGCTAATGTATTCTCTGAATTAATGTTTAGTGTTGCCATCAATTACTTTTTATTAGTTTAGTGTTGCCGCCGCGAGACTTATATTTTTATGATCTATAAGTATTTGGGTTTGGGTGTTTTTCTGGTCATAATATGTATGTATTTACAAAAAAAAATACATATATACTTAAGTAGTATATCAGTCATGTGGTACCCAAAACACAAGCTCTGCTTACTTTCATGTGTGAAATGTCCTGCATAATTATTTTTATTATATGTAATTAAGTATTTTATCACACTTTACAGTCATTTGGCCAATGAGTAATTTAACCGTAAACGCGTAAGATATCAGATTTCAACCGACACCATATTAAAAACGAAACTATAGCGACATATACAAGCTGTTGAAAAGTTTTACACGCATATAGTCACTGTAGCTGACAACGCTGACTGGCAAAACCAAGCACCTACTTCGAGCCTTAATGTCCGTCCTCATGTGCTACATAATGATTTTATTTTACATTCTATCATTCGAGTGGTATTACCCATATTTAACATTTTCGACTCCGTTCCAATTTAATAAAGGCTATTTGACAACATAAAAGACCTAAATAAATAAATAATAATGCCAGAAATACCACACACCACCTAGGCCTAAAGTAAGCCGAGCTTGGTACCACATGACTGATACACTACTTACACACTTTTTGTAAATACATACATATTATACATAAAAAAGTACCCAGACCTGAGACAAACACTTGCAGATCATACAAACGTTTGTAGCGTGACGGGAATCAAACACGCAACCTTCTGCGTCTCAGGCAAGGGCCCAACTGCGCCACAGAGGTCGTCAAAGGCAAATGGCATTTTATTTTTTAGTCAATTTAAAAGTGGATTTTAGTAAGGTGTTTTTAAACAATTCGTGAATATGTTAATTATAGATATATTTTAACATCTAAGTTAAATGATTATTTTTTACCTATTAATTATTATTGATTAATATGAAATTACATTGTTTATTACTACCGCATTTATAAATTCTGATACATCTCCGAAGAAAATAATCTAAAGTTAAGAGCTAGGTTAAGAAAATTTGATAAAATTTGCCAAAGAATATCGTAGGACAATGGACAAAGTAGGTACCCTAAGACCCTAAGTATTAAAAAAAAGACAAAAGTCAAGTATCACATAATATGTTCCTACAACATCATTTGTCTGATTTTCATTATAATATTTTCAATATCTAACCTAAAATATGTAAATATATATACAGAAGCCTCCATTCTCCCAAGTTTAAGAAAAAAACGTAAAAATATATAAAATACGTATAATAAACTCCTGTTTCGTTTTCTGAATTTGTGTGCATACCAAAGTATTGTGTATAACTAGAAATAGTTTAGTTCAAGTATACGTGCTTGAATAAGGCTTTCAAAGAGCCATTTTGCAATGTCAATGCCGCTTGGGCATGCTGTGGTCTCAGTTACGACAAGTAGCGTTTTAATTTGTCTAAAATATATGTATATATAGAGTTCGGTAAGTTTTTAATTAATTAAATAAATAAACAAACCTAATAAAATAAAAACAAAATTTGATATATAAATAAAGAGCATGAGGTTTATTAAAAACATGAAACTGAAACTGTTTTATTCCACTGTCACCATTAAAATCTTGCAAATTATGGCTTACTAGCTGCTGTCCGCAGCTTCACAAGCGTGGTACCTCCATAAAAAGTAGCTTATGTTCTTATCCAAGGTCCCATCTATCTCTATACCAAAATTCATCAAAATCAGATAAGTGGTTTTGGCGTGAAAACGTAAAAACAGACAGACATAGTTACTTTCGTATTTATAATATTAGTATAGATAACAATATAACATTTAAATAATACTCGTTGACAATCTACAAAACACAGTTTAGCCCCATACTAAGCTTAGTAGATACTATTGGAATTAGATTACTCCCAGGCACAGAACTAACATCTACATATTATTCACACAAATGTTTTTGTCTTGAGAGGTAATCGAACCCACAACCAGTGCAGAAAATAGAGAGAGCAGCTATTAACAACTAAGATGAGAGGACAGTAAAATTACTGAAAAAAAACTTTCTAATATTGAACATATCGGTCACAAATCGCTACAACCTGTCCCAAAGCCAGCACCTGAAGCGGTAGCGAGGTATAGTGCTCGTAAAAACGCACATTTACAACGTAAATATAGAAATGCGAACGGACGCCATCTTTTTACCGTGCCGCCCATACGCGTATACATGCCCACTTGAATTATTACATCTAAAAGAAGTTTTTCCGACTGTTTTTTGAGCAGAATCCCACGCAGAATGATCTAATGTTATTTCTAAGTGAATGTTTATACTCAATTGTGGTGTTTAGAGCATCGGCATGTTTGTGCTGACTGATTTATTGGCGTTGTTGGAATAGAGCTCGTAGTACTGTTCCGTTTTTACTAGAAGATTAAAGTTAACTATGTTGGCTGCCTCATGATATTGATAGATAGACAAGGAAAAGAATATTGGATTGTGAGATATCTTTCAAACCATTCTTGTAATATTAATCAATCATATTTCTTTAACTTTAATACAGAAGTGCACGAAAGGAGCCTCTGAGACGCATTTTAATCCTTTCACCACACTGGTTCGAAATTACTAGTGAAATTATAAGAATAAAAAGAAGTAGAAGAACATGTTTGTTTCTATAATACATGTATTATTTTATTTGATAATGTTCAGAATATAATACAGTAATTCTTACTAATATTATAAACGAGAAAGTTTGTATGTATGTTTGTTACTCTTTCACGCAAAAACTACTGAATGGATTTTATTTAATCTTTACAATACCATAGCTTATACATCAGAATAACAAATAGGCTATAATTTATAAAGATATTGTATGAATTGGCCAAAATATAACGATAAGTGTCAAGTAAGCAGGAAACAACACGAAGTACTAATCCTGCGCAGACGAAGTCGCGGGCACCAGCTAGTATAAAATACATGTGCAACAGTTGAGCTGTATTGAAAAAAGCTGTGATAATAGCAGCTGGGTAAATATATCAAATGATATATCTACGGTGACTGCGGCGTTAGCGGAGAAATTAGGGTCCAGCTACTGCCCGCAGGTAGGTAGGTTCTCAGGGAAGTGGGAATATAAGCAGGATTTAGAGCCATACTTTTATTATCCGTAAAAATGACATAGCTGCACCATTCCCGCACTAGAGTCACTTAATAAGTCACTGGCCTGAACACTCGCAAGTACTGGTCCGCGCAACCGTTCCCTCCGTTCCTGGTACAAATGTCCAGGTTAGGCAGTGTCTTCAGTTACATGCTCCTTCCGCGAATGTATAGCGCTAGTACCAGCGGTAGGGCTGGACTGTAGGGACTACGGAAAGATACGGACTTGGTGGGTAGCCAAGCGGTGGTAGATGAGGCGTAATCCAGCAGAGGATTACTCCTGTAATGGAGATATATCTATCTAATATCTCAAATGATAAAAACGGCAGGCAGTGCCAGAGCATCTTAAAGACAGTGGCAGCATTGCCAGGTTGAATAGCAATGTTAATACGCTTAACCAGATATACTCCATATTTGGTTTCGTGTTTTTATTCTTACACTTGCCTTAGTAATACGAGAGTTATCCAAGTTACAATCAAGATAGTTTTAAGAGAGTATATTTTAAAACTATCTTGATTATAAGCAATTATTTTACAATAAACGAGAAATTTTACCATAATATAAGTTATCTATTTCCCGATATTTCGGAACAGTTGCATGCGCTATGATCCCGGGAGAAATTGAAGTCTGTACGCTTGGATTGTAAAAATATGCGACTATACCAAAATATCGGCAAAACTAGTAAAACTCATAAATCATGATAAATATCCTGTGAAAATTATGTTTGTATATATGTTAAGCTATGATTTGTAATCACACCGTAACGGCTGAACGAATTTGAATGTAACTTAGTAAAGATGTGTAGTTTTTCATCTGGAACAGCTTATTAACTACATTGTAAGTACCAGACGTGGTAAGCCGAGGAAAGTGGCTAGTCTTATATATAATAATTATTGTGGAAGGTAAATTTTAGTGTGTTTAACTTTAACTCTTGTTGGTCACTTATCACCCCGTTTAACTCAAAGTTTGGAATATAAACAAAAGTATTAACATATTAACATAATTAACATTTCACTTTCAAAACTGTTGTTTTTAGTTGTAATTACATTTTATGAAACACGGATTTTATTAACGTATTGTATTTGAGTGCGAATCGCGAGCACGAGCGTAAGCAAGCAAACCGCGGATCACCCACACTGATGAAGTTTCTCTAGATTAATCAAAACAGTGTCGGTGCCTCCATCGACTACATAATACAAGAGTAAAGCCTGTGTTTATATCAAAATGTATTAATAACATTGATCAATACCAGATTTAGTTTATTTCGTCTTTAATAATTTATTAGCCGCGGCTGAACGCCCGAGTTTATTTTCCCCAACAATAGAGTAATATACAAACAAGCATACAGACCGACATTTCCCCAGAGTACTAAACGGCTATTTATGACGGCCTATCTCGGGTAACGGGTTGCTCTCCATATTTACCAGTTTCTACGATTACCTTGTAACTACTCGTAACATAGAACTGAAATTCAAAATATTAATAAGCCTTTTATTTCCCAACTAGCTGTCCGCGCGCAGCTTCGCCTACGTAGATTTTTCTCGGAACAAACCAATTTTCCCGGGATAAAAAGTAGCCTATGTCATCCGGGGATAGGGTAGTTTTCCAACAGTAAAATAATTTTTAAAATCGGTCCAGTTGTTTAGGAGTCCATTCAATACAAAAAAACAAACAATCAAATCTTTTAAATCAAATCAGTAGATATTCCCGCGCATAGTGAAATTGAACACACGAGATTTTTGAAGTGATAACTTCTTATGGGAGAGTAAACCACTACCACGCGCCAGTCTATCTGGCTTCCATTTCTCTCACGCATACGGCAGCGGTAGGCAGGCTTCTCTTCTGATAATAATATAATATGTAATTGAAAACATTTTAGTTTGCACTTTCTCACGAGTATGAAACATTTCAGGCATCAATTATCAACAATTATACTACTTATTATTAAGTAGTTCCTTTTTCTTATCGTGTCTCTAATTATTTCATACCAGTGTGGTGAATGAACTGAAGTGCACCTCAGAGACACCTTTCATGCACTTGGCACATCTTAAAACTTTATTAACTCCTACAACATGTCAATTTCCTATTTTTCGACTGGATTTGAACTCACGATCTTAGGATCGAAAGGCGGAACCAATACCACTAGGCCACCAGTACACTCTTTATTTTATATTTTATTTTTAAGTAAATCTCCACTATCATTGTGTATAGTCAAGGTTTACCTAAGTTAGAACATGCACTGACGTATAAAGTTTGCGGTTTTTTGAGATTTGAAATTATCGAGTTTCCTATCTATTACATTTATTCAACATACCATTTCTGCAACTGCCCCAGACTAAGTAATCTTAGTGCGGATATTATAATTCTTGATTAAATACGACGCATTGTAGGTATTTAATTAATTTGATTAGTTATCATAATTTAACGGGTTCGTTTTAAAATAATGTAGACCTGACGTAATTATTCTCCCACGAATAATCTATAACCAAAGAGAGTATATACATTTATTTAAGACTTATAATGTGTCTATATTTTGATAAACACGGGCTTTACTTACGTATTATTTAACCGATGGTGGCACCGACACTGTTTCGATTCATCTAGAGAATCTTCATCAGGATGAGTTTGATCCGCGGTCCGCTCGTTGCCGCTCGAGTTCACGGTTCGTACTCTTATAATGAGTTATAATGAGTCGTTTAGATGGAATGAGTTTTAGAAATTCAAATTCTCATGCTAATGAGAAAAAATTACACTAGACTTTTAAGAAAGTAATTTAAAATTGTAGATAGTTACTTTTCTTACTGTGTTACAGACGGCCTACCTGATGGTAAATGGTAACCGTAACCTAAGGGCGCTTGCAATATCAGAGGTATCTCTATGACATAGTTATTTTTACTACTCGCCCAGTAATGCCTTTCCCCATTTGCTCCAGTGCCCTTAGAACCGAATATAAACACAGTTACACTTGTACACTACTGCTTGGTGGCAGAACATCTGACACTGGTGATACCAACCAAGATGAACTGATTTATAACTCGAGTATTTAAAACTATTTTCATATGACAAAATGCCGTCAAAGCCTCTTTACACCTTATGAGTAACTCGTTGTTTGCACCGCAATTGAGTAATTAAGATATCGCATACATTTGAATTTATTTGATTTTATCTCGTTTTAACGAACGTCAACATTTCAACGGTTGAATTTACGTGTTGCCTGTTGTCAACACTCGGGTTGATTGTGTTTGATTGGGTAAAGCTGCGGTCAGACTGACGCGGATCGTGGCTGTTACGCGATATAACAGCCTCAAGGGTGAATTGACGCTGCGTTTGGAGCAACTCAGCTCTCAGCTTATGCTCACTCCTGTGTTTGAGTTCAAAGGGTGCCGATAATAGAATAGGCACAAGAGACTTTCCATATTTCTTATGTTGACAAGCACAGTTCCAAATTGATCATAATCTTAGATCGTTTCTTACAAGCCTTGATATTGTAGTCGTTATTAACCGAAGGAGGCCGCTCTTAAAAAAAACATTATATTCAATTACCGTTTTTTTATATGTCAAATTGCCGTTTTTTTCCCTGGCGTTTCGATCGTATTACCACAACTTTAAATAAAACGTAATATGCGATAAACTACTAAAAAATACAAACTTTGATCGTGAAAGGTAAATATCGTTTTAAAAATTAAAAAGAAAACCGACTTCATATTTCTATACTTATATCAAAATACGAAATTTCGATTACTTGGAAGACATATTTTTTCTAGGTGACATTTTAAAATAAAACTACTGAACCGATTTTGATAAAATTTCTATGGGATTTAAGAGGTAATTAACATAAAAAAATTAAAACCGAATTGAGAACCTCCTCCTTTTTTTGAAGTCGGTTAAAAATACTACGTACTTCAATAATAGTCATATTGATAAAGTATCGAATGGCAGTGTTTACTGAATGCTGCGTAAACGCACTCTTTGTCAAACTTTAAAACGTTACATTGCCGTTAACCGCACCAACGCAAAACGCACCGCTTCTTTGTAAACGAGCCCTTATTCTACAGTGACGTGGGGTAAAACAAAACTGTTGGACAACATTTTGATAGTCGCTATCACGTGCGCTAGGTTGCGTCAGTTTTAATATAGCTTAAACTAGAAGTCACGAATTCAAACTTTGAAAATGTATTATGGTACAAATCAGCTTCTGATATGGACACGGCCCGAAAATTCGTGATTATTAGCGACAGTAAACAATTTAGTACCTTTAAAATGTAGGTATAGTATACCGCCTTATTCATAAACACATGTCATTTTAAAACGATCGATAAGTATAATCTATCCTTGTCATGCAAATGTCAATGCATAAAGATAGCGGCCATTTTAGTTATACGAGGCTTACAACATCATCATACCTAAGTATAAGTATCTGGTTAGTATGGTCATGACGAGTTTGAAAATTTGTGTGGTTGTTTGTATTATATTATATACATAATAATGCCGGACATTTCACACAACATCATCTGGCCCCAAAGTAAGCAGAGCATACATTATGGGTACCACATGACTGATGTAGGTACTATAAAAAAATTATTTGGAACAAAGTTTCTTATCGCTCGGAACGGACTTGATGGATTGGGGCAAAAAAAAAAGTGTATGTTTTTCCGTCACGAATTTCCGTCACGACCTTTTCTTTAGTGTAGACGGTTATCCATAGGGTGACACGAATGAATTAATAAGATGAACAAATGAATTAGATGAATTTAATGATGTATAATAAAATGTATGGTCGAAATTTTCTACCATTCTTTCAATTCAGTCGTTATTTCTGCATTTAATTTAATTGCTCTCAGGCGCTAGTTATTCATTTATTTGCATTTGTTTATCAATAATATAATACATGTATCAATAATAACATTCTACGATAGGAACTTTTTTTGTTTTTTTTTGTTAATACCACAAAAAAAAAAATTGTAGATACGTAGACCCAAGACAAATGCTTCCAGGTCATACAAACATTTGTCCCGCGGCGGGAATCGAACCCGCAACCTTCTGCGTCTCAGCCGGACCTTAGCCCACTGCACCACATATGTTGTCGAGGAGGTCATATTAATTACTTAGTTCAAATAACTTGTCACGCAATGGCTGCACACAATTTAAAGAGGTACTTAGACACTAGGTAGGTACGAGCAGGTAATAAAAAATACATATTGCAAAATTGAGATTAAAATAAAGTTATAAACAAAAGACGACAAACAATAAAAGCTCCTAAAGAAAACATTCCTTTTCACCGATTGAGTAATTAGGTGCGCGTTCGGCAACTTCCGTCGCCGCTCGGCCATTTTCGTGTCACGAGTTTTTGCGCCCGAATGCGCGGTCGCAGGTAATTTTTAATTAAAATTTTGCGCCTTATTTCGTAAACTATTTGGAGGTGTAATGGCATGGGAATTTGCTTTTTGTTGTAGAGTTTAGTGAAACACTTTAAATTAATAAGTGTAGGTACATACATTAATTAGGCACATTAGATAAGGAGGTTTTTTCTTTTACTATTCATAGTTATTAATAATTTTATCTTTGTAGAGTTTAAAAGAAATACCGGTAAGTACTTATTAAGATATCTAATTTAAATCTAAAGTATTGTTCCTAGCTAATCTACAAATAGATAAATCTACTAGAATCGTTGTTTCACTTATAAAACTTTCGTGTTTTTTTTTTGATAAACACAAGTTTACGGCTCGTGAGTAAAACCCGTGTTTATTAAATACAAATACAAAAAAAAATCGTGTATAGAGTATTTTAAGGTACTAAACATTTTGTCTCTTCCTAGCCTCTATATCATAGTAACTTGATAGTAGGCATCCCTCCAAATGTGAATCATCAATCATTTTATTTTTGTTTAAAAAGTTAATGTTATGTATTCAAATACAATGTTTATTGTTTTATGAATAAATAAATAATCCCGGATTTTTCACACAGTATCATCTGGCCTCAAAGTACGCAGAGCTTGTGAATTGAATTTGAATTGAAATGAATTGAATTCATTTATTTATCAACAAGCAAAAAAAAACCGTGTTTACAAAAATAACGTATTGCACGTATTGCCCGCACTAGGGCAAGCCTGGCAAGCATAAACGATTTCCACAGACTACATTAAAACGATACTTAGTCAATTTGTGTGTGTGTTAGTTTTTTGTTCTTCAGCTCTAAAGGCTCTACTTGGTAGGTATATAGATGTGCACCTGGTATGCCATATACCTTTTTGAAGTGATAACTTCATAAGGGAGGCTAAACCGCTTCGTTACTAACGCGTTACGGCGCCAGTCTGTCTGGCTTCCCTTTCTCTCACGCATACGGCAGCGGTAGGCAGGCTCCTCCTCTCTCACTCTAACCCACAGCGCTAGTTAGATTAGTTTAAGTTATCACTTTTGTCTCGCGTCCCGAGACGCACAAATATTTTTATCTACTTCGGTACCACGCGGATTTCTGCACTTAGATGAATCAATCTCTATAATCCTGATTATTTATATACATCAGAATTCAAAGTCGCATAACTAGACAGGCCAATAACATAAATTTAATAAAACCAAGGACTAACTATGGGAAAAATAATATTAAGTACGAAGGGGAAAAACTCTATAACAAATTACCAAAGGATATAAAATCAGTAAAATCGTCAATAGTTTATAAAAACCTACTTACAGAACACATTTTAAAGGATTCTTCGATGCTAATATAACTAATTAAATTTGCGTTACAAAAAAATATTAACAACATAATCCACCGTTTTTTTATCACTGTGGCTACGGCTTTAGTAAACATTTGTATTGTATCGCGCCGCTCGGCACTACATGTAGCGACTATGCATCGGCCTACTCGCTGCATTATACAACTACCCACATTACCTAAATATTATTTTTATATTAGAATTGTACCTTTTAAGTAATATAAGTAATATTTAAGCTACGTATACATGACGGCACATTCTATATAACTTTTAGTAAATAGTATTTCTCTGTAAGTGAATTTGTAATTCTTGTGAGAAATAAATTCTTAAACCAGAAACCAGAATTATCCAAAGAGCTTGATCACCAACAGCCTGCATCTTGATAGCGCGTGGGGTGGGGACATCAGAAAACAAAAAAAAACAAAAAAAGGTGTCGCTTGTACATGTCACGCTATCTCGTCCTGAATGATCAATCAAAAATTTCAAATTATTTTATTTGGACAAAGATGTTCGGTTATTTTTAGTCGAGTTTTTGTTGATGACTTTGTCATCTTTGGGACTTGTTAGCGATCTAAAACGACTTAAGAACACTTTTAATATTTTATTAATATATGTCCCACTGGTTAAAGGCCCCCAAAGCCTTTCATTATTAATAAAAAAGACTTTTTGTTTATGAACAAGTTTAATTGTTCTTAATATAGAATTATTTCATTGATATATGACGACCTCTGTGGCGCAGTAGGCTTAGGTCCGGCTGAGACGCAAAAGGTTGCGGGTTCGATTCCCGCTGCGGGACAAATGTTTGTATGATCTGCAAGTATTTGTCTCGGGTCTGGTAGTTTCTACGTATAATATCTATGTATTTACATAAAAAAATTATATAAGTAGTATATCAGTCATGTGGTACCCATAACTCTAGATCTGCTTACTTTGGGGCCAGATGATACGGTGTGAAATGTCCGGTAATTTCTTATTATTATTATTTCACTTTCAAAAAATTCGCGAGTTGTAATATCCATATTAATAAACACAGGATTTACTCACGTATTATTTTGTTGATGGAGGCACCGACACTGTTTTGATTCATCTAGAGCACATTGAGTGCGAACCGTGAACTCGAGCGGCAACGAGCGGACCGCGCATCAAACTCACCCTGATGAAGATTCTCTAGATAAATCGAAACAATGTCGGTGCCTCCATCGTCAAAATAATACGTTAGTGAAGCCCGTGTTGATTTTTTTGACAGAATTAAATTAATTTTATGTAGAAAAGCCAACTTAGCACTAGATGAATATCAAACCTAATGAGACGAGCTGGGAAATGCTCAAGAGCTACATAAACGTGCCGGGAGACGATGACGGCTTCGACTTCAGACAGCAGAAGTACGAGTACTTCGATATAGTTAATCTTCTGAAACACAATTCGTTATATTCGAAATCATATAAAAATTATCGGTTTTCAAGCAGAACAAAATTATTATAAGCTAAATGTTCTAATAATAATTGTAATGGATATTGATGACACTGGAATAGTCCGGTTATAATACTGTACAATCGATTACAAAAGTCTTATCGAAAATATTATTGATTAGTAATTTACATCGTTAAAAACACGGGTTTTAAGTATTATTATGTCGATGAAGGCACCGACACTATTTATATTCATCAGGGTGAGTTTTACCCGGGATTTTAGTAGTACAAAGAGTAAGAGTATAAGAAATTGCCGTTACCACTTTTCTGTACAACTATACGTACAATAACAAATCGTGTAGACTTACCGCCCGTATCTTAACTAGTTATTATTATTTATCAAAGCCATGCTGTCCGGCCGAGGGATGAGAGAAAAATTATGCAGGAAGGCCCACTGTCGTATGAATCTATCATTTTAGTAAAGTGCAGGCATTTGTGGCGATTTATTGAATAGAAAGAGAATCATCTGTTATACCATTATAGTCCTTACAGTCCGCTGTCTTTTAACCGTACAACAAGATTTTAATATTCTATAATTACATAATTAGCATGCGTGGTTCTAATACGCTCTGTCCTTGTCATTCTAATGTCAAAGAATAGAGATGGCAACATTTGACTAGTATGTATATATGACAAAAAAAAATCTCGTGATGAATCTTCTCCAACCCGACTCGGCATCCGTAACGAAATTGGTAAAGATCATACACAAAAGTGTTAAGACCAGTCGAATTTCTTGCCGGATTCTTCTTGAACTGGGGTTAGGAGGAACCGGCACCTAGATTCACTAGCATGTAAGAAGACCATTTAAAGTGCTCGTTGTTTTTATTAATTTTTTTGTTATTTAAGTGCACAATATTGTTAATACGCTAAACAATCTAGCCAAATAAGCTAATGAGTTACTTTGTTTTGACATAGTTTAATATAATAAATTATACCTAAGAATGTGTATAACAAAAGCACTTATCGTAGTCTCTAGTTAAGGGGAAGACACTTACTTCTTGTGTTTTTATGTAGTTATTACTTCACTATTATTAAACGACACTAACTCAAATGCCTTTTTCCGTTTGAGCCTTCTTTCAATGTCCGTGATATCGAGGAGCTGAATTGCCTCGACTTTCACATGGTGATGAAGCACTGTTCGTGAGCTTCTGCATACTTTTGTATTACCTTATCGACTAACTCTATTCTGAGGTCTCTATGGAGATCGTAATTTCGTCAAAGTTATTTGATAAATCCTTGTGTTTTTATTGAATAAATAATGTTTTGACTTTGACTTTAAGATAGATCCTTAAACTTATAATATTACAGACTAAATTATATTGTACATTTTGAGAAGCTCGGGTTTTACTCACGTATTTTGTCGATGAAGGAACTGACACTCTAACTCTCTCTAATGTAGATTCTCTAAATGAATAGAGACATTTGTCAGTAACTTCGACTACAAAACAATAAGATAATAAGGGCTAGCGCGCACTGCGAAATATTTCGCGTCGAATTTTTTCACACTATTTTAAGTCTATTCTTTAGTATGTCATTTTCGATGTGGTTTTTGCTGTTAGTGCTGTTAAAATGCCTCTTTATCTGATTCCTAGTTCCACAAAATAGCGCAATGAAATTCACCGCGAAATAATTCGCAGCGCGTTAAGCCTTAAACCTGTGTTTCAATAAGCTCAGATACAAAATATGTGTTAAATGTTAAATATGTGTTAAATTTTAAATATGTGTTAAATGTTTAATCTGTGTTAAATGTTAAATATGTGTTAAATGGTAAATATGTGTTAAATGTGTCATCATTATTAACACGCAGCCTTAACAGCTAGCCGTGAGACTTAAGGTTTGTTCTTTGTAGTGTCGAGGTGATTAAATGACGTGATTGGTAGCTGAAGTGATCCCACGACCTTTAGATCAGAAATCAAGACACATTACACCTCTAACATTGGTATTGAAGCTCAAACTAGGAGGGCAGTAAATCTACCGTAAGGCTCCTCAATGAAACTAGCGTTAGGTGCGCTTGCGCATGTTCTAATCAAATCCATGGTGATTATGTTAATAGTAATGCTGATTGGTGCATGTTGGCTGTTAATGCGACTGGACGACCTCCTTTGCGTGGCGGGTTGTTGGCTGTGATGTGAGACGGGTCTGAATCCCGGCTTGAGACATATTAGACCATGTTTTGGAAATAGGTGTTTGTTCTGTGCCTTGGTGTTTATAAGGTATCAAAGATATGAGTAAAACAAGCGTGAGTACCGAGATGGACACTGATAGAGGGAGATGGAAAAAGAAAACATGTAACAAGGGCAAGAAGAAAAGAGAAATAAAAATGCTACAAGGGTCAGAGTTCGTATTGCAATTATGTGAACAGAGTCGGATGATGTAGGTACTAGTTATTGATAAAATTAAGAGTTAATACTCTTATTCCCATAATTGATTTCAACAGGACCGTGACGAAAGATACCTATTATGATGCCACAGCTCAATTGGGTACAGCTGAAACTCTCACTACTATCGTTTGTGTGTGTAATTTTATTATCGTGTATATATATTTTGTCTGATTATATATTATTACTATTGAACTAAATAAATATTGGTGGATAATACACACAACACCATCTAGCCCCAAAATAGGTATAGCTTGTATTATTGTGACCAGATGACTGATAGAATACTTATATATTTTTAAATACATACTTATGACAATTCGTAAGCACCCAGAACGAACACCTATGTTCATTACACAAATGTTTGTGGCGAGGAATAACCTTAAACCTACAGAAGGCAGAGTTACTAACAACGGAAATTAAAGGCCAGTAACATTCTTTAATCGTCATTTTTTTTAAAGGATTTTTTATGAGGATTTTAGAGAGGAATTTAGAAAGGTATTTTACAATAACATTGAAAGCATCTAAAACTAATGATCCGTTTTAATTAACTAAACTAAACAGAAATAGTAGATTGTTGCACCGATCGCAAAGTGAGTGCACGAGTGTTATGTTGGTGCCCAAGCACATGCAAGGGCACTGAATTAACAAGAGTGCATTAATTACTCTCTTTGCGTAATTTACTTTTCTTTCAACTACCAATCTACCTACTATGACAAAGTATACCTACTCAAACTAAAAATATGAAAAATCAAAGTTTTACAATGGTACAAAATGCGCGCCAATTGTTTTTTTTTTCACCAAGTCGGTTTTATTCAGCCGATTTTTATTATCAGCCAGTATCTTTTCTTCTTTTAGATCTAATGCAAACATTTTACATATAACTTACTGGAAGATGTTAAACCTCTGTGTTACGACAGAGGTTATATATAACTAGATAAAAAGTAAAAAACAATGCAATAATTAGATTTCTTATAATATTTCTGCACTGTTTTGGTTCTAAGCAAAAAAACGTCTTTTGTGATCGGCTTTGTAGTGATTAATGATAACATTACTACTAAGTTAAAAGAAAAAGGTATTTTAATTTAATAAATAAAATACCTTTTTCTGAAAGGCCATGATTTACTGCTAATAGTATTGTAACTTTACTGTTTGTTTGAGGACTTTAGTGCTCACGTGAGACTTTGTCAGCAGTGATTCAGCTGTTATCTTCTTAGACTATAGCCAGACCACCATACGCTTAACTATACATAATTACATTATATTAGTGTCAAATTACTGTGCTCACATCAGTCGAAACTGTTTTAAATAGCTATGTTTAAGGTATCGCTCTGAAGCTGTGAGAAAAAGCGCTATTATGTTTCAATATGTATTAAAGTCGATACTTACCTACATACATCGTTTCGTAAACCGTAAGTAGGTACAGTAGGTATGATGCTGTGCTTTCAATGATTATTTTTGGTAGTTTATTATAGACTATCACGCGTTTCTTCTCTGGTTCTACTCGAACTAGGAAGAACCTTAGAAGAATCGGCACCTAAATTCACTACATGTAAGACGATTGATTGATTCAATAAAAACCTTTTAAATGATGGCCATAAAATGTTTTGTTAAAAACGAATTAGTATTGACAACTTTATAAGAATTATGTACTAATTATATAATATTACTTCCTGTTCCCGTTGTAAATATATACTGTTACTAACTTTGTTTACGAAATATGGTTTTTCATACAAACTTCACCTCAAATTGTACTCCTTTAGAAGTTGCATTTTAGGAATTCCTTTTATAGTGCGAATACAAATACTGAAACACCCTCTGAATTTCAAATGTCTATATATTATGCAATTATACATATACCAGCGATTATTTTCTGTTGTTACCATATCAGTCAGGATTTTAATAGTTAATTTTCTAAATTACACGGAGAATCAATTACAATTTATAATTTTAGAAACATCTAATATAATTACGTGGTTCATGATTACCTGAACGCAAAATCAACACCATTCGTTAGAAGATTCCCAAGTTATTAATAAAATTGCTTAGTTTTAATTATAATTGGTTTGTTTTTACTGGCGGTAATTGGGTAGGCGAGTTTTGATTTGGCTTTGGTGGGAAACTGATCTTTACGATAAGTGAAAATCAAATTGAACGTGGGGAAGATCACCATCTCAATTCTCGAATAAATGAAAAAAATGATTTTAAAATTCTCGGTCTCAATCTGAGTTGCAGTTTCGATTTAGTACCTAAAAGACCTCATAGAAACCTGAAAAAAAAATTTTTTTACAAATTAATGTATCTCTTATAAATTAATTGGTTTATTTTTTCATGTTTTATTTGAGTAATTTTAGCGGAATTATAATAAATAAATTGTGACTTAACACCAGTTTAGACAATTAAATTATACGAGTAAGTGTATAAAATTGCTTTGAGATTTGTACGACACCGACGATGAATTCTAGAAAATTCTTGACGTTCATTCCGCGATGATGGTTTGAAAAGCCAAATAATGATCCACTACAATTTTGTGATGATATTGTATCTAAAGAATCACGTCGTCAAGACGCCATTAAAGAATGAGAAAAAGAATCTAATAGTACAATTTTTAAAATTCAACTTCTTTAAACAGCACTACGCAAGTAAATTACCGAGAGTTTAGCTATATTTTATTAGATAAAACGTACTTTTGGCAAAGACATATGCCTACATTCATACGCAGCCTAGATAAGGTCGCAAGCCTAACAGGTCAACTTACACTGGTCCTTCTAACACTGCATACTATACAATAATATTAATTGGTACCCATTATTTTGTGGCATGGAAAGCAGGTCGGAGTCAGTAGTCGGCCGCCCTCGCATCAGGTGACCATGATTCCTGAAAGATTAGGATAAGTTAAAAAGTTTATTTTTATAAAAAATTATAAAAAAGGATAAAACAATTATTTTTATAATTGTATTATCTTGCGATATTAACTATTTTGAGTTTTACTTTAATTAAGTCCAATATATTATCCAAGGTAAGGATGACACCGCTAGATTTTTTCGCCAACGAAATCTATAAAATCAAAGCCGAGCTGGCTTGGCATGCTTCTTAGAAAGAGGTCGTTCCTTGCGATTTTGTTAATATATGACGCTGTTTTTTTAAAGCAGTATGTTTTTAATTGTTAAATTTATTCTGTATAATTAAACTTCTATTCGAATGCGCACTATGCACAATCACAAACGATCTGCGAACACTTTTGCATCTGTAAGATAAATGATACAGCGTAGTGTTTTTAACCTTTTTACTCACTCACTCACTAACAGTGAAGCATCCACTGTTGCCATCTCTGTTTATTGACATTAGAATGACAAAGACAAATCAATGATACTTTAACAACACGCTAGCTGGTTATGTGTTTGTGGGATGGAGGGCTTAGCTGTACCGCACGATAAGCTTTTAAGACTAATTCAGAGGGCTGAAGTCATACACTTTAAATAGCTTTTAAATTAAATAGACGCTTGGGACTCAAACACGCAAACGACCATATGGTAAGCCAGCATTACATCACAAGTACTTTAGGGTTATGCTTTGAAAATAGCCTTTCAAAAGCGTTTTCATCTGTCAAACAACTGGAACGAGCTTGGCATAGATTTCCATAACTTCAAAGCCATAAATCTCTGTTATGTGTGTCAGTCAGTTGCTTATTATAATGCGAAGAAATACCTACATAATGGCGGCCTGAATATCCATGAATATCGATTGTGTGATCGTGCAAGTCTTCCTTAGTCTATTTTGACAAAGAGTTACTGCTAAGCAGGTTTATTATTTTCACCGCAATAGTTCTTATGTCAAAAATATTAGGGTCAGTTTAGATGGTTTTAGAATTTCGTTTAAGCTTGTCCGGTATTCGATATTTTCATAAATGTTTTCTAGATTTCATATAGTTCTAACCTCTTTTTCCGATAAAGCCGAAACAATGGTCACCCTCAATGCAAAGCACTGCACTTCGCCAGTTAACGCTTTGTCCTGTAACGTTTAGATATAATTGTTGCTCCTTAATCGCTATCATTTATTTACTTTCTCTCAGGTTATATGCTGTCATTAAATAAGACTTTGTATCTGAGTTAGAATATAATGATAGAGATCAAAGGATTGTGTTTCTTAGGAATTTGTGAGTGATTGTGCCCGTGGTTTTTCTTATATCTGGTATTTAAGGAGAAATTATATTATATACCCTGCCCTGTAAGCAGGGTAAATCTTGTAAACAGATATAGATTATGCTGAGTCTGACCTAATTGCCAAAAAAATGTATGGATAATGTTTATTAACCAAGACAAATTTGATACAGATGTTACAAGTTACTGGTGATCCCTGCACTAGGCAAAGCCTGTAACGCGGGTGATCGGTCAGGCAAAATGTGAAAAGCTATTACAAAAGTAGGCATTCATTGCAGGGCAAATAAACAAAAGTAAAGTACAGTAAAGAAAACTAAAAACTTAAACATTACTACGTGCAAAAGCTACAACTACTATACCATTACATACAATATAAAGAAGTGCGGTGTAGAGACAATGCATACAAGGGACGTCATTAAGGGAATATAACTGAAGGTTTCTACTATGCCTGGAGAGTAGTGAAATCTAAAATGGTGAAAATAGGATGTAAATCGACCATTAAATCCATGTAAACTGGCATCATCTTTTGAATGTAGAAATTATATACTTTAGAGGAGAATAAAATAACAATGACAGTTGTATCAGATACTTTTAGTTGCCTGGCAGAGATCGCTGTTAGCGATAAGGCAGCCCATTGTATTGCCTTTAATTGTAAAATATATTTTTATATATATTTCTGTGTGGTATATCAATAAAGAGTTATCTAGCTATCTATCCAGATTATAATGCAAACAAATTCCAGGGCATTCGGCAGGGCAGTCTACAATAACTTTCTCCATAACCTACTAATATAAATCCTGGTCCGTTAACATTTAATATCATCGTACCGTCCCACAAATGTATCGTCCCACAGACCTTTATATTGTAGCCCGTGGGTCTAAAGGTCTGTCCATGTTGCAACTGGTGATATGAAAATGTTTGTAAACTTAGCCTTTGTAATTTTTGAAATAGGCTCACGACCCGATACGTTCTTTATACTAAGATACGATTACTGGTACTAACATACGCTTAGCTCACGTTACTGATTAGCATTTTTTATCATTTTTAATCATTCCGTTCAAGCTTAGTTTCGTTTCTGAATCTTAGTCTAGGTAATACCTCTTGTTGGTGTATAAAGAGTAGGCAAAGACTCGTTCTTATATTGTCAGTCAGGGACAATGACATGTCTACTTTTTACATACTATTACGACTTGTGTGTATAGCTTGTTGCATTCAACACTCATTGCACTTTGCACTCATTTATGACCAGTCGAAGATTTTGGTAGTTCTTCAGACGCACAAAGTACACATACAGCAGCATACGTGATCAGTGGGGCGATTATGGAACGTTGATACTATCAAAACATTGATACTAATAGTTTTCAGTTACTATTTATGAATTGGTATTACGAATTGCTGCGATTTCTATCGGCTTCTATCGCTGGTTACAATGTGAAGTTGTTATCAAACTATAACTCGACCAATTTACAAAGTACGATTATGGTAGGAACCGTGTTTAGCGTACTAAGCATTTAAATACATCGTATATAATTGATTGAAATAATGCCTATTGCTAATCGAAATTCATAGACATTGATGAGATTGCTAATCGAAACTAATAGACATTGATTGTATTAAGAGTTCCATAATCGCCCTACAGGTATAAACTGTTCTAATAAAAAATACAATAAAAATCTAATAAAAAAAATATATGTGGCGTGGAACACTCGGTTGTTACGATATTATTATTACTACGATATATTATTATTACGATATATACGTTTATTATTGATAAACGTATTATATTATTGATTAACAAATACAGATTATTGATTTACTAGTGTCTTAGAGCAATTAAATGAAATGCAGCAATAACTTATGCATTTTATTTTACATCATTCAATTCATCTAATAAATTCGTTCATTCATTTATCTAATTAATTCATTCGTGTCACCTTGGATAACCGTTTACACTAAAAGAAGGGTCGTGACGCAAATTAGTGACGGAAAAACCTTACACTTTTTTTCGTCTAGCTCCCGTCCGCCAAGTCCGTACTGTACGATAAGGAACATTTTTCTAGTAAACGAATTATAAATGGCGCTTTTATTCATGTCCTCTCACTCGAATATCAATATTTAAGTTATAACATCCAGAACATACATCTATGTTCACCACGCAGATATTTCACTTGCAGACTTACCACCAGCTGAGCTATGTGATCAACTGGTATCGGTTATTCGATGACCAAACTATGATTAGGTCTCCCCTGTGAAATGGTCTTTAATTGCCGCCAGTGGTAACCCACTTCCACACGTTATAGAATAAACTGCCATGGGGTTTAAAAGGGGCGGCTAGAAATTATTGACGGACCTCCATAATGTGCGAAGTGTCCGTGCTTCTAGATTCACTTATTAGGTAGCCATGATGAATTTGCTTAGCAATTGAATTTACTGCTCGAGTCGATCGCAAAACACGTTTATAATATTAAGCTTTGAGTATGTATGAATAATTTGGTTTGTTTTCAGGTTCTATCTGTCTACATCACATGTATACAGATATAACCATTATTTTTTATTTACTAGCTGGCGCCCGCGGCTTCACGCGTAGTACCTTAAATTTTATCAAGATCCGTCAGCTGCTTAGCCGTAAAAAGATAACAGACATACAAAAAAACAGACTGAGACACTTTCGAATTTATATCTATATTATAGTTAAACAAAGTCGTATTAATTATACCATTTAAAACTCGAGAGCGGCCAGACCGATTTTCATGATTTTTGATGTGTTCAATTTGTCTCCGCCCGAATAGCAAAATAACTATCAAAAATATTGAAAATTGTAAAAAAAAAAATTTAACTGTTGCCATTGTGCGCTTATGAACAATTGTGTCGTATAGAAGCAAAATCAAGCGAAATGTTTTATTATAAAATATTTTTCTTTTTAAAACGAGCGGACGAAGTCGCGAACGGGACAGGTATTATTAGATACTAGCGACTTCGCACGGGTGCAATGCTGATACTAAATATACTACAAAATGTCTTTATATACAACGTTATAGACCTTTTTAAGGTGTACAATATTGTAGTACATTATTTTGATCTATCTCGTAGGGTTCAGCCAGCGTTTGCAAAATAAGCGCAAAAAAATTAGTTTATTTACGACACCACATTAGAAACCTCTAAAATTATCAGTGTTTCTCTACTATATTATGCATGTTTTATACATTTAAACCTTCCTCTTGAATTACTCTATCTATTAAACTGCATCAAAATCCGTTGCATAGTTTTAAAGATCTAAGCATACATCGGGACAGACAAACAGTGGGAGGCGACTTTGTTTTATACTATAATGATAATGATTATGATAAGGTATTGTTATTTACCAATATAAATATGTATATATATAAAACACACATGTTACAAGTTACTGGTGATCCCCGCACTAGGCCAGGCCGTTATCGCGGGAAATCAGTATAAGTATAAATGGATAGAAGAATCCATTATTAAAATAATATATTTTCAAGACTGTAGTAACAAACTTATAAGGTACGTGTGAAACAATAAATTAGCTTGAAACCCGTACTATTACGTATGAGTCAGAGGCCGAGTCTAGTGGCGAAGTGAATAGTTATTTTGAAAAGCTGAAATTGACAGCTTTATCTGTCCTCAGAAGAAGGAAGAGCTCAGATGAATATGCCGTTGCGATCACCCAGATAGACCTCGCACAAAAATGAATAACTTCATTGATTTAAGCGACGACTAAGTTAGCAATTCCACGAGTGCTTTTATTTTCATATTAATAATAGTATTTTAGAATCTAGATGTAACCAAATGACCAACTTCACGGAGGCCTATTTAGATCTGTGGAAATGTGGTGTTAATTGAATTAAAACGGAATCTGAAGTCCAAGTTGCACAAGGCAGGGCAGGTGTAACATTAAATTACACTTTCAATGCAAAACATACAGCCACTGGAAGAGCTCGTTGTATTGATTTAACAGACCTACTAGCAGTCAATATTGAACAATGTTTAGCAATGATAACTGGACATAGCGTTTTATTACAGTGATATTTACTAAATATTAAGTCTTGTTTTGCATAGTATTTTTCTATGTTGAAAGTAATCAAAATTTTCAACTTTTAGGTCTTAACTTGCGTCTTTGGCTAGAAGCTGGCAATGCACTACCACTGATCTGGTTGCATCCAAAGGTAATTCAAAATCTTTCAACAGGGTTCAGAGATGTTAACGATGATGATCTATCCCATCATAAAAATGTATTGTATTTATTGCAAATTTTCGTGTTATTGTTATAAAGAGTTATTTATCTATCAATGATATATGTGACTTAAGACATGCACGATATTATAAAAATATTTAAATTTACTGTATTTTATATTATTGTCATTTCCAAAAATGTGTATATCAGAAGTTGTGTGCTGGTGGGCAGTGGGTCACCATTAACAGCTATGATTAATGCAGCGAAACTATTCGGATGCTTAATTGAAATACGAGTTTGATTTACCGCCAATTTAATTGAAATTATTTAAGCTATTTCAAAGTTATTGGGACGCTCAAATTGAACAATAATTGGAATTGGAATTTTACAATTAATTGGTTTCTGTGGAAATTACTTGAACCATAAATACTGATGTAAATAGTAAAATTTTCGTTTCAAATGGCATTAAGTATTCAATTACTTGTGTCACCTTTAATGAGATATCTTTGAGATATATGTGTTCAAGGCATTTGATTGTTTATACCTTAACAGTTCCCTGAAATCGTTTGCGTGATTTAAAAGATTGCAAATCTTCTTTACCAAGAATCTTCTAAATTAATATTTCTTAACGTAAATGTAAAAAGCGTTCTTTAAAGTCACAGTAATTGCAACCAGGTGTACCACAAGGCTCTACACTGAGTCTGTTTTTCTTCTTTTTATTACATATTTATTTATTTTGACATATCGTGAGTGAGATGTCCAAAAAATATATGAATTGTCTTTTTGCTACGTTTTTACTTGCATTTTTTTATTGTATCCAAACTATACACTACGCTCCGGGTTACCTATTAACTAAACACAAACTCTAATTGAAGTCCTTCAAAAATCATCAGTCGTAACTAGTTGCAAAATTAGGTATACACCTCACGTCGGCATTATTTAGTTAGACACGACAAAAAAGGGTTCTGTACCACATCATTAGTGATCGAAACCTGTATGCCTTCGACAGATACGTCTTATTCAACTGGGGACGAATAAATAAGATGCGCCGGAGTGGACTAGTGAATTATTAGATGCAAACGAAGACGCAAAAATGTCGCCGCACATTACCATACAAATATGGAGCACCAGTTGCCAGTATGCTGGGTTGCCAAGTAGCTGGATTTCATATTATTTTACGATACTGTTCCGTGCAACTTTGTGCAAGGCTCTTGAACAAAGTTGCACGGAACAGTATCGTATTTGGTAGGTTTATAGCCAATTTCAAGTTTACGACGTATTTTTCATTGAATTCAGGTTGTAAACCGCATAACGGTACTTTGCAATGATAGTGCTACCTTATAATTACTTCTGGGATATTTTCAGATGTTAGTAAAGCAAAGCCCGTATTTCAGAACAAAGCTCAAACTCAGATGAAAAGACTACACGCCTTTTTTGAAAGATTTTCCTTAAAAACTGTAAGAAAACCTATGCTCAATTCTCGACCTAAATTTAAATAAGCATTTGTCTGAAACTTTACGATGAGTAACGACTGAAAATAACCATGGACCTCTCATTTTTTTCCCATGAAGAATAGTTTAATAGTTACATATTAGGTAAATAAAAATAGAGACGCACCTAGTCGATTCATAGCTGTTCAACTGCTTGGGCGAAATGACAAACCATTAAAAAGATTGAACGTGCAAATTGAGGCACTATGGAATAAAAATTAGCCCATTATAGACTATCTACATTAAATACATCACATTTCCTCTTGATGTAGGGTAATGCGAGACTGTAAGGTAACCTACTTATTTTAAATATTGCCTTGTTGACATCTTACTTGTATAATTTGCTTGAAATGACTTGTAATGATTCAAACTGATGGGAGACATTAGGCTTATCGAAAGCCTTCTTAATTATTCATAGTGAAATCTTCTATCTTTTAAATTATTATATGTGATTTATCATTACTTGACTGACTGACTAACTACCAGTAAATTCCAAACCTAAAGCGCTAAAGTCTAAAGCGCAGAAATTTGGATGGTACTTTCAGAGTGTAGATGCGAATATAAAAAAGGTTTTATAAGATGTTGCTACTTGAGGGTGCAGCAGGAGAATAGTTAGCACCACACTAGAGCTTCATCTATTTCATCTTGGATATAAATTATGTGGATAGATAATCCATCTAAAAAATGCAAGGATAAAAACAGATTCTTGACATATTCATCTCGGAGTTAGTTTAAGAGCAATGGGCACCTAAATCTACTAAACATGTAAGACAATCCAAAACGGTCAATATATTAAATAAAACCAAACATATTTGAATTTGAACGTTAAATTTTTACGGGAATATTTATTTGGGAATTGTTAAAACACCATTCAGAAATGCAAAAAGAACTGAGACGAACTCAGATCTTAGCATTTAGTCTCATTGCTATTATAAACCACTAAACACCGCATAAATCTAGACTTCCTATAACACCTTGATGAATCAGCGGCCTAGATTTTAACACGGTAGCTGGTTTTGCACTTAACTTACTTGTCGCCCAAGGCATTCTGACTATAAGTTTGATGCTGAGGGGCAAAGAGGTTTTGTAACCAAATTAAGTGTGGCTGGAACATATTTTTATAACATAAAAATGTATATAAGTAGTATATCAGTCATGTGAAACCCATACCACAAGCTCTGCTTACTTTGGGGACAGATGATGTTATGTTAAATGTCCGGCATATTATAATTATTATTACAAAAAATGGTTATCTGTAATGTCGGTTTACGGACGATAACTTTACGTGATAACGTAATAAAAAAACATTGATGAAAACTGCATACTTCTAACCTATTAAGATGCGTTACAAGCCGATCGTGCCCATCCACGCTTGTTCCGCGCTTTCGTTTGCACGCTTGGCGCAGGCAGAACGTGACAATTTTCGTGCGTGCAGCCGGCGTTCATCGATTTATAAGACGTTATCACGTCAAAAATATTGTTAATGCTAATGTTATGCGGCCATACTTATAAACCTCTTTCAACTTGAACACTGCCTAAATACTGCTTAAGATTCGCCCTGTCCCTATTTGTCACTCATTTAAAACAGCGATTAACTTTGGACAGAAGTTAAGAGACGTTTCTTAGTAGAGAGAATTTGTCTACGGGACGCTGCCCTCTGGCTGTAATCTGGATCAGTTGAGGTATGTATAAATCATTTTAACGGTCCTTATATAATCTAACCGTTTCACATTATATTTTACATCATTGTATGTTATTCTGAATAATTTCGTCAGTAATTTTATTTTCTGGTAAGTTTGAACAAATTCATGTGCCTACAATATAAGGGTTGCTTATTAACATGTAGTGGGGTCAAACAAACAATAATTAAATGAATTATATAAGATACACGATGAGACCAGTCGATCCGAATTCGATCCGAAGTCGATTCCAGTCGAAACTTTCGTGAGTTGTACTATACATCTATATATTTAATACGTGAAGCAAAAACTTTGTACCCCTTTTTACGTAAATTGCGCGGACGGATGAGTAGGAAATTTCGCACATTTATAGTTTATATAGAGAAGGATTGCAGAATGCTATTTTTTTAATTTTACATAAAGAATGTATTAAATTTAATTTAATTATGGGCGAATTTCGACCAATGGGCGACCACTAGTTTGATCAACACGGGTTTCACGTTTACACGGGCACGGGCTAACCATGAACTCAAGCGGCAATGAGCGGACCGCGGATCAAATTCCCCTGATGAAGATTCTCTAGATGAATCGAAACTGTGTCGGTGCCTCCATCGAATAATACGTGAGTAAAACCCGTGTTTATCAAAATCTATAAGTATATGTAATAAAAACTATCTACATAGTTCCGTTAATTTTCTACAATGTAATCGTCTTGCATTACTTCTTTGATATCCTGGTTAAGAGTGACAACACTATGCATCAAGTTACTTTATGGGCATTAATTCTAAACAATTTATCCATTGAACAGTCAAATTATTATTTAATAGCTGCCATCCATTTCTCCGTCAATACCTAGCCCTAAGTAATAGTGTAGTAAGCATAAGTTATTCGCTTAGTGAGTGGATCCTAACTTAATCAATTGTCCAATAAAATTGAATATATAAAATTTATACCTCCTTTTCTAGGGCCATTTTTTAATCTTTTGAGCTATTTGCGTGGGTCTAATATGAAAGTTGTGATTACCTTGGAAACTATAAAACCCTGTAGTTTAAAAATTATGTTTTAAAAACTAAAAATAATACCGATTTCATTGGATGAAATTTGAACTTGTAAAAATTCAGAGAACTACTCTGAATTCTCTGAATTTTTACAAGTTCAAATTTGTCCTCCTTTTTTTTATTGAAGTTGGTTTAAAAATAATTTATTTTAAGTTTAGGTATCATTTTTCGAAATTCGTAAACACCACTCCAAAGTCTCAGGAAAGAAAAATTCAAAAATTCGTTTACTTGGATGACATACTTTTTTTCGCTATTTTGATTTAAAAACCAAACTACTGAACCGATTTTGATCAAATTTCTATAATACCGATTGGGAAGTATACATGAAAAAATATATTAAAAAAAACGGAATTGAGGACCTCCGCCTTTTTTAAAGTCAGTTGATAATATAAATCTTTTATTTTACGCCACGTTACAGATTCTAAGATCATCACCTGCCAATCCTTATCTCACATTAAGAGTCTCGTTGCCTTTACACATGTTCATTTTCCGTTTCCCTCTATCAACCGTTATCTCACTACTCACTCCTTTGTTACTTATCGTAATTTTTTTACTTATAATGATATCGTCTTTTTGACAATTCTTGCATCTTCTTCTGATTGTATAATACAATAATCAATATTAATGATATAAATTCCAAAGTGCCTGTGTTTTTGTTTGTATGTGTATTAGTTTGTTACCTTTTCACGGCCAAACGGCTCAACGGGTTTTGTTGAAATTCGGTACGGAAACAGATTGTATTTTGGGGACGGACATAGCCTACATTTTATGTAAACACAATGGGTGAAAAGCTGCGGGGATTATCTAGTAGTTAATAAAAACATAAAAATAAGGCGATAGTAAAATAGGCGATTCAGCAGTACTGTAGGAGCAAAACTGAGTTGGTTTCCAACTTGTGCTAAGGGCTACCAGCAATGAAACCTTGCGAAATCAATGGTTGTAGCGAAAGTGGCTGAATCTACTCAATAACTAATATTTAAGTGCCGGTGTTTTGTAATATTTCTAGATATGTTTGACTTGTAGAATCCTGTGGGCTTAGATTTAGAAACTTTCTATAGTATTTATTGGTGATTCTATTGCATTTCTAAACTTACACTAAAATAATTTTCCTTATTCCTTCAGTTTTTATTGATGATTTCTGTGTAGTGGGCCAAGGGCCGGCTGATACGCAGAATGTTGCGGGTTCGGTTCCCGCCGCGGGACTAATGTTTGTGATCTGCTAATATTTGTCTCCGGTCTAGGTGTTTCTATTTATAGTATGTAGGAATCGAACCCGCAACCTTCTGCGTCTCAGCCGAACTTTTGCCCACTGCGCCACAGAGGTCGTCATACTAAGTATTTAAATTATACATCGTTTTTAATAAAGTATTCTCTGATATATTATTTTGCACCAAATAATTGTCAAAAGCAAAGTAGAACATAAAATACGTTTTTAATAGCGAAAGATGTCAAGAACTAACCTAGATCGCGACCTCGAACTAGCCAGAAACAGCGGGTGTTTGAAATAATAATCTAATTTTCGTAAAAACCGACAAATATTTTTACGAGTTTAGCATTAATTTATTTTTATAACATTATTTTACGATTAATTCAATATGAAAGATATCACTTTCGTGTAATAAAGAGTGTTTTTTATGACAGTGTTAAAATTTTAGATG
Organism: Lampropteryx suffumata; assembly: GCA_948098915.1. Taxonomy (NCBI): domain Eukaryota; kingdom Metazoa; phylum Arthropoda; class Insecta; order Lepidoptera; family Geometridae; genus Lampropteryx; species Lampropteryx suffumata. The sequence continues at coordinate 2,878,578 of OX402550.1, read as the reverse complement.
TTTTTAATAGATTGTTAGTCACACTATTAGGGTACGTACCTACGCAAAGAATGTGCCCGTTGCCTGTAAGTACCATTACAATTTTGGCTTTTATTTTTATAACACGAGTTCATACGCAAGGAGTTTATAATATAAAAAAAAGTTTGGTATGAAATGTTTTTTACTGACTTAAAAAAAGGAGAGTTCCAATTTGTTTTTTTTATGTATTTTTACCGATTACCTACTCAAAGACGCCTGAATCGATTGAGAAAATCATTTTTTTGTTTCAAAGAGTATATACTTCCCAGGTGTCCCATGACATTTTTCATATACGAGTATATGAAGTCGGTTGTCTTTTTAGTGTTTAAAACGTAATAATTATCAAAAATTTATAGGCATAAACGTTCGATCGAGGTCAGTACCTACTTGTTTTAGGATTCCTTGTACCTATTCACTTAAAACAATGACTAATGATTGTACTTACCTACTCAATAATTACGTTTTAAAAACTAAAAAGAAAACTAACTTCATGGAATAAAATTTGAGCCTATAAAAATTGCATCTCCTGTTTAACAATTCGCAAGGATGCATTTTTCCGTTTAATTAGTTTATTTATATTTATTATTTCTCATAAATACATAACACAATAAAAAGACCAATACAACATTTATTTTTCTATTTTTCCCACCACAAGATTGGTATTTTTTCTTAAAAATAAAATGTGACCAAACGGAAAGTATACCCTCTCAAACAAAATAGAATTTTCCAAATCAGTTTATAATTGACGAAGCTCTGAGGTAACAAACATAAAAAACTTACAAGACCGAATTGAGCACCTCCTTTTTTAACTCCAAAATAAAGACGTTAGATAGCTATAATATAAATAGGTATACTAATATTTGTTTCTGATTTCTGCTTTACGAGAGTCAGAAACAAGTTTCAGCCTGTTAGCGTTAAATAATAAATATAGGAATCACTATTTATTTCTGCCTTCAAGAAAACGGGAGTCCCAAGATAGAAACAAGCCCTATGCGCCTCAGAAGCAAGATGACCATACTCAATCATTTATGACATTACGCGAAATATTTAAAAGCAATCTTTAATATAATCTTAGTAATTCTGTATCTAAATGCGACCTTCCGCGTGTGTTGGTGGCCGCGCCATCTCTCATCCACCCGGGTAATGTTTCATTGTGGGGAAACGTGGAGCAACGAACGCGTGGTTTTGGATGTGGCAATAAGACTCAGGTATAACATTGAACTATTATAATAGAATAGGTATAGTTTAGTATTGAGCTAGTCTGTTCGTTATTTAGACATACTCAATGATATATATAATCTGGTCAGAATTTTTCAGACATACATTTTTTTGCATATGCCAAATCCTTGGGGATTTTAACAGGTTAAAGTAATTAAACGATGTTTTTATCAGATAATGCTATTTATACATGTGAAGCAACTGAAATCAACTGATCCAGATCACTGAAAGAAAGCAGCGTCTTCAAGACACTGGCGGCATTGCCACATTGAATGGCAATGCGCTAGATAGAAGCCAGCTCTTGGATCACGCGATGTTACTTCCAGACACCGTGATATAATTTAAAAAACGCGCTTTTTCATTTTACGTTTTTTATACTTTATTTCACGCTTTTTAGTACTTTATCATTTTTTGTAATTCTCAACCACCACTTGAATGTCACAGGAATAATTATACTATTTTCGAAAATTGGTTTACTTGGATGACATATTTTTCTAGCTATTTTGATTTAAAAACCAAACTACTGAACTGATTTTGATGAAATTTCTATGGTACCAGTCGAGAAATATATCATAAATATCCTTTCACATGAAAAAAATATTTTTCATATATGTCGGAGTTATAAGGTAACATATATAAAATTATAACCGAATTGTGAATCTCCTTTTTTTTTAAGTCTGTTAAAAGAGAAGCCTTTTGTTATCATAAGACCACGACACGTCACATCACGCACACAATAAACACAAGCAAAAACACAACGGCACCTTCAAAGCACAGTACTTTTCCCACGTCTGGGAGCTACCAGCTCATTCTAATTAAGCGCAACCAAGAGATTTATAAGATATGGAAGCATTAGCAAGATTTATACTTAGTACTGAATAATGAGATAAACCTAATGACTCACAGTGTACATACGGATCCTGGCGATATATTGCTATAACTGCTGGAACTCAAAACATTTTTCGTATATTCGTTCATTCTTTTTTCGTCAATAGATGGCACCACGGGTATTTAAACGCGCTACACGCAGATTTAAACGGATTTTGGAATTTGTTATAAATAATTTGCGATTGTTTGCCTAATTCAGAGATTTATAATTTTTATTAGGATTCGTTTGCGTATTGTTCTTGCAAACTTTAACTCTCCACACTCATACACAAAACAACCATAGCTGTTGAAATTCGGGAGTTCTTTGCATAGATAATCTAGACCACACAACATTTAGGCAGTTATCTAGGTCCTATGCAGGACATTTCTAAATTTTCTAATCGAATTCTAATCTTTTGGTAATTTTCCCTACAAATATAATAAAACTCTATTTAGTTGTCGCAACTATGAGACACTCGAATTCAATCATTGTAGTCATTTTCTTACAAACCTAAAAGTATGGATGGTTCATACTTAATCAGCAACAACGGCTGAACCGATTTAGATGAAATTTAGTAAAGAATTCATTTCAATTCAATTTTAATTTCAATTTATATAAGTAAGGAAGAAAATGTTTTTATTTGACCCAGCATCTAGGGCACTTACATAGTATTAATAATTACGTTTTAAAAACTAAAAAGAAACCGACTTCATTGAATGAAATTTGAGCCTATAATACATTTTTAGTGGAAAGTAGATGTATTTTGTATATATATAACATGGGTAGGCCAAATAAACGCACCGCTCCAATGAGACAGCGAGGTATCGAAATGTATGAAAACATCATCGATGTATACAATTTTTAGATTTACGTTGATTTTTCAGCTCGGCCGATTTTGATAAAATTTATATGGGACCACCTGTGAAGTATATCCTTTCTAACAAAAAAAGAATTTTCCAAATCGGTTCAGACGTTTTTGAGTAATCGGTGAACAAACATAAAAAAAACCGTCTAATTTAGAACCTCCTCCTTTTGATAAAGTCGGTTAAAAAACAAAATAAATACTTATAATAATAAAAAAAAAAACTAATACCTAGATTTGCATGATGCTGTACCGAACCAATGGAGGATTGGGACAGCGCTGATACATATTTTTTTTTTCACATTATATATATACCTATTAATTTTTATGCATTCTGTATCTAGGAAAAATATCATTTTTGAACCTAGAAAAATGTATACTACAACTAACTGTCCAAAAGTCAAAGTCAAAGTCAAAAGATGATTTATTCAATACAATCACAAGGATCACTTTGAAACGTCTTACATACTAGGTGAATTTAGGTCCCGTTCGCGACTTCGTCCAAAAGTTTAAAAAAAAAAAAAAAAATATCTAATTGTAAATCTAAACCATTCTCGAATACACCTGAACACAAACAAAAAGTTAAATCAAAATCGGTCCAGCCGTTTAGGAGGAGTTCAGTGACATACACTTGTACAGTAGAATTATATATATAAAGATGTATGTAAGTTGTGCTTTGTACGCGATCAAAGCCACGGGTAGAAGCAAGTAATAATAGATGAGATCTAGCACCTTACGTAAGACCTTACCCGTTACATCTCTCCTAACTAATATTAATAATCTAGGAAATGAATAATATATATTAATCAGAAAATTCAAAAGATCCTTTCACTATTTCTAATTCGCAATCCAATGAAGTACTTATTATCTAATACCTTCACTATAACTACTATATTCGAGTCAGGCTAAGTCTGGTGAATAAATGTTAGTAAGCTCACTTCGATTGATGATTTCAACATGGAACTGATCCCAGATGAGTGCTGCTTGGAGACTGATGACAGAGACGACTCCGATAGTTTTTAAACTATTAGAGATTAGCCCCCCTGCTGACTAACAAAAGAGCTAGCAATAGAGAAGAAAACCTTGAAACAAGCACGGCTCGGTGCCAGCTGTTATGCACCTGCAACCGAACCGACACCGCATGTGCTGATTCGTCTTTCCTGCGGGTCCTGTCGGCAAGGTCGAGAGCTTACATTAAGGCTTACCTAAGTGCACGAAAAGAGCCTCTGAGGCGCACTTTAATCCTTTCACCACGCTGGTTAGAAATAACTAGTGACACAATAAGAAGAAGAAGCTGTTTCATTTCAAAATCAAAACAATATTTATTTTGTACTACTTTGTGGTTTCCGCAAACTATGACGCTTGCAATATCAGGAGGTTTCACACGCACGATTCCGGCCCTAGACATTAGCAGCCATACATAAAAACTTCTGTCAAATGTTAATCACTGTTTAAAATAGTGCCATTCCTTTTTGTAAGAAGGTAACAAATAGAGACAGGGCGAATCCTAAACACTGTTGAGGTAGTTCAAGTTGAGTGGCATTTATATGTAAGGCTGAAGTTCTTATGTCTGTTTACCCAGTAATGCCACTTGCTTCAATGACCTTCGGACACAGTAACTCACTGCTGCTTAGAAGATTATCTGACACTGTGGTGCCTACAAAAACATACTGTCCTACCTCATGGAAAACTAATTGTAGCCGTCGTTTTCTTACTACATTGAAACGAAAGAGACTGATTGTATGGAGTACCTAGTGGCATCGATGTGCTCGTGGCTCGTACCAAACAGATTAACAAAGTTAAGCTTCTGAAACTTCAGTCCTTGGATAGGTGTCCGCAGGTGTATATCCAGCTGAGTGCATCCGTGCTTTGGAGGGGCTTCAGTCTCAGCTTGTCAAAAATTCAACAGTCAACTGGCCTGTCAGCTCAGTTGGTAGTAGCTCTGCCTTCAGCGCTGTAGGTTGAGGGTTCGATTCCCTCCCAGGATAAAAATTGGAGTGATGAACATAGATGTTTGTTTTGTGTCTGGGTGTTATAAAGTATCAAAAGTATGTATTTATAAATATATGAGTATTCTATCAGTCATCTGGTCATTATAATACAAGCTATGTTTAATTTGGGGCTAGATGGTGTTGTTTGCATTGTCCACCAATATTTATTTATTTATTTATTAAAAAACTCAACTCAAATTATTAACTTTACCTGAATTTACAAAATGTGGAGGTATCTAGTTAAATATTAATATAAGCTATTTTCAACCTAAAATATTTATAGCCTTAAGTTCCTATTCTTTATCAAACATGCTCTTACCATCATCTAATTATTTAATACTAAGCATAAAACTAAAGCCCCGTAAAGGTCAGATGGTATTCTGTTTAATAGACGCTTAGGTTAGTAATAACTTGCTTTCATAATCAGAGTAACCCGTTACGCTCCCACAGAACTGGTATACGTAGATTAGCTACGGGCCAAGGTATAAGCGGACAGAGACGAGAGCGCCCTTTGTGATTAACTACATATATTAAATTTTTCTCATGAGTCAGTTGTCAATTCTGGTAAATGTTTTTTGGCTGCCAAAAAGTCGTCTAATTTTATTTTTAATAATTATAAACTAGCTGTTGCTTGCGACTTCGTCCGCACTTCGTAAAAAATTTTTTTTATAAAAAGTATCCTATGTTACTTCTAATACCTCCAAGAATATGTGTATAAAGTTTCATGATGATCGGGTAAGTAGTTTTCGCGTAAAAGCGTAACAAATAAACTTACATTCACATTTATAATATTATATATATATATATATATATATATATATATATATATATATATATATATATATATTATTATGGTAGGATAGTAGGACGTAAGTGTTCTTATGAAATTGACATTACATTCACCAGTTTAACTCCTAAATTATCAATTTCGCTATGCTACTATCGTTTTATTGCTTTACTGGCGCAGTAGGCTTAGGTCCGGCTGAGTTGCAGAAGGTTGCGAGTTCGATTCACGCCGCGGGACAAATGTTTGTATGATCTGCAAGTAGTTGTCTCGGGTTTGGGTGTTTCTATGTATAACATATATGTAATAACAAAAAAAAACGTATTTAAGTAGTATATCAGACATGTGGTACCCATAATACATGCTCTGCTTACTTTGGAGCCAGATGATGCTGTGTGAAAATGTCCGGTATTATTATTATTATTATATTATTAATACAGCGTAACGTAGGTTTTTTTACTCACTACAGCATAGAACGATTAAATGTCTGTAGCACTTTTAACATGGAGTAGGTGTTAATATGCAGCACATTAACAATCCTCTTTTAGTCAGCCATATCCATAGGAAATACATGGTCGTTTTAAGATGTTTTCTTTCATCGCTTGAGCACCGCTGGCACTGTGCTCGTAAATTATTCGAAAAGAAAATCTATTACGATAAAATTCCGAATTGGTTTAAAAATGTATTGTTTTAGTAATTAAAGAGTCCCCAAACTTACCATAGCTTTTAATATGGTAACCAAATGACGGATAGAATAGGTTCTTATATATTTTAAATACATACTTCTGATACTTTATAACACCCAGATACAGAACAAACACCTATGCCCATCACACTAATGTTTATCCTGGGAGGATATCAAACCCTCAACCTACAACATAGAAGGCAGGGCTACTACCAACTGATCTGCCAGACCAGACGAAATTCCGATAGCAAATGTTTGATAAATTACCACAGAAGTATCAGTAGCGTTTTAGCTTTCGGGTTTGAATTCTATGCTCGCTGTCTCCTATGCCTTGCATCATTTTTCGGAACAGTAGTTTTGAAATGCACTCTAGTGTCAATTAGTAGTGGTAAGGTGTAGGGATTCATCTTCATCACTTTGAGGTTTATTGCTCGAATCATTTCAATAGAAAGCAAATTCTAAACGGTTTTACTGTGGCCTGGGGTTTCATAACATGTGTACCTACGTACAGTTACCAAGACTATTTACTGAATAACCTAGTAAGTAGGTAGCTATAATTCAAATAAAAACACGTGCGTAATACTTTTACGCACGTTTGGTCGTGTTTGTTCTGTGATGTTGATTTTACTCCATTGGCAAACTAAAGCTTCTGATATGGTTACCATATGACTGATAAATACTTTTTTATTTGGAAATTCATACATATGAAATTTTATTATACCCAGGTAGAGACCACATATCCATGTGCATCAGACTGATGTTGATCCTGGGTGGGGATTACACCAAGAACAGTTCATTGGTAGTTACTTACTATTGGTATTACGGATCACTGCGATTTCTATCGGCTTCTATCGCTAGTTACAAAGTGAAGTTGGTGTCAAACTATAACTCGGCCAATTTACAAAGCACGATTGTGGTAGGGACCGTGTTTAGTGTACTAAGCATTTAAATACATCGTATATGATTGATTGAAATAATGCCTATTGCTAATCGAAATTGATAGACATTGATGCCGATTGCTAATCGAAACTGATAGACATAGATTGTATCAAGAGTTCGATAATCGCCCTACAGAAGACAGAGATACTATCAACTGCGCTATGAGGCCAGTTAGTAACTACTAGTTTTAATTTGATTATTTAGTTTTTTCTCGTATTTAGGTTGCAGGGATTGTGAATTACAATAACTTAAAATTTATAACATTAAACAGGTAAATCAGGTATTTTGTAAATCAAATAAAACGTAACAAATATTGTGTAAAACAACAGGCAGATTATTCACCAAAGAATTAATATAGAAGCATCGAGATAAATAAAAATCTAAAAGTGAAAATATGTAAATTAATTTAATTTACTTCACGAATCACACCCACTTGCTCGTTTAAATAATGAACTGTCAAATTGTACAATTTATTGTCAACATTATAAATATCATTCTTTTTGCGTGAAACTTTGTCGCGTCAACGCCTTCAAGAAACCGAAACATGATACGTTTCAAATAAATACAAAAACGGAATGAAAAATCTTTAATGAACAATGTCAGTCGCGGGTTATGTCATTGATAAATATTAGTTCCATCGTTCTAAAGTTTCACTTGTACACGAAATTGTTGAGACCCGAATGTACAAAAGTCTCACTCATTAGAAACAAATGTCCAAAAGTTTCACTTATTAGTACTAATTATACTTTACTATCTGGATCAGTTGAGCTATCTATAGTTATTTTTAATGGTCCTTGAATAGCTCAACTGTTTCACATGTATATTTATATATATAAATCTTCTGTGCGTGCGTTTGTAATTGAACTCCTCCTAAACAGCTGGACCGATTTTGATGATGTTTGTGTGTGTGTTCAAGTGAATTTGGGAATGGAAAAGAATTAAAATTAGATATAGGTACATATATTTTTTTCTTCATAAAACGCACAGACGAAGTCGCGGACGGGACAGCTAGTTATCTAATAACTTTAAACGAGTTAATATTAATTATTGTATATATATATAATATAATATACATATTATATTATACAATATAATATACCTACATATTATATTATACAATATTTAAATAAATAAATAAATATTGCCTGACATTTCACACAGCATCATCTGGCCCCAAAGTAAGCAGAGCTTGTGTTATGGGTACCACATGACTGATATACTACTCACATTCTTTTGTACTTAAACATGTTAATAAACATATTATACATAAAAACATCATGACCCGAGACAAATACATGCAGAACATACAAACATTGGTCTCGCGGCGGGAATCGAACTCGCAACCTTCTGCGTCTCGGCCGGACCTTAGTCCACTGCGCCACAGAGGTCGTCATATATATTGTCATAATTGAAATATATATAGGTATATATAATCTGAATCTCGGAAACGGCTACAACGATTTTCACAAAATTTAGTACGCAGGTGGTTTCAGGGGCGATAAATTGATCTAGCTACGTTTTATTTTTAGAAAACGTCGTTTAATCCATGTTTTATACCTAGCAAAGCTCGGTCATCCCGGTACTTTAATATTATTCTGTACATTTCTGTAAATTAATTTATTAGCTTGAATGTACGAATGTACTTAAGTTGCACAGTTTGTTTAAGTTGTCGTTAGTAACTAATATACAAAAACTTCACTTGCTATTAACAATATAAGTGTTAGTTTTAATATAAGTGTACTAATAATTTTACTCATTAGTAACAAATGTACAAAAATTCTGTTTGTTACGAAAAACGGTTCACTCTAGCGTTAGTTTAACTTGTGCAATTCAGCATTACGATACATTTAATAATTAATGTTACTAGGCTTTACCAAAATGGTTCCTTCTTAGTCCTCCATATGTCAATGACCCAGGCTGTTCACCTCCTTGTAGGTATCCCTAAGTGGATAATAGATGGCCTATAAAAAAAATGGTAATAAATAAGCAAATGAATCCCGGACATTTCACACAGCATCATCTGGCCCCAAAGTAACCAGAGCTTGTGTTATGGTACCGGCTTAGGGTACAGGGTTGATGTCGGCTGACTTTAAAAAAAGTTGGAGGTTCTCAATTGGGTTGTATTTTTTTACTCAAAGAAGTCGGTTTAGTTTATTGCGTTTATTGATTACAAAAATATTTAAATCATAATTTAGTTCATAATTTAGTGCACCCTGACCAATCTTCCATTTAAGTTAGGCTCCTCTCCATCCAAAGGTTGTCTGAAAGGAATTAGCAATAAGACTGCCCATTGTACATATGTTTTTTAAGTGTTTTTAGTTGTCAAATTGTTTATGTGCTAGTTCGCGCCAAGCATTTCCGTCAAACCCCGGAAGACCAAATTTGGTCATTTGAATAAGGACCTTATTTCACACGTTTACAGTCTACTTTTGTATGGAGAAGTTTACTGAGTTACGTTCTTTGATATATTATCTATGTTCTGAGCAAAAAATATTACGTAGTCTGTCATCGTTCAGTTTTTCATCGTCAGTTTGACATCAGTCAAAATTTCGCGTTGCTCGGCGGTAGTGTGTGTGAGAGAAATAATGAGTTTTACTGGATTTATCGATAGTGAAGGGTGTTTATTATTACAAAAACGGTTTATTATGCTCTTATAAGTATTTGTGGATAATAAAATACATAGCTACTAATAATAATAACTTTTAGAATATGACGCGTAAATTTCCGTAAACTCCCGAACGGTCAATGGCGGCTGCGCTCGCCCCATTTGGTTATAAAAATAAATTTACATGTTTACAGTCTACTTTTGTATGGAGAAGTTTACTGAATTACGTTCTTTGATATATTGTCTACATTCTGAACAACAAATATAGCATAATCAGTGTTCGTTTAGTGTTTTATGAATTCGCGCGTTTCGCGCGTGAGTGAGTGTGAGTGCAGTGACCGTTGATTGTGATTTGACTTATTTGATGGTGTATTTACTGGATTTATCGATGGTAAGTGGTGTTTATTATTACACAAACTGTTTATTCTGATCATTATAAGTATTTTTGGATAATCAATTGTAAGAAATACATAGTAATAACTTCTAGATAAGGCGGGAAAAAGTTCGTTGCCATGCTACTGATTTCGATACTACCTATTACTACCTATTTATTATAAACTATAGTATTTGACTAAACACGTTACTTTTATGCCTGATAGATAGGTAATATATCTATTAGTACATTGTTTTTTACAGAATGATAAAATATGGTTTGGTTGTAGAGTTATTACATATTTTGTACAATGCAGTATTTTTGCCGCTACTTTAGTCTAGTCTAGCCTAGTTTAGAATCTAGTGCTAGTGCTGCCAAATTTTTTTAACTATAATTTGTTCGGGACTGAGAGGTTAAGGTGTACAATAAAGTGTTTTCATTCATTCATTCTATTTTGTTTTTAATTCGTTTAATTCATTTAATACAGCCGTTCAGCCGTTGTTAAGTAATTTATAAACGTCCAAACATCTATCATCAAACTATAGTGTTTATAATTTAGTAGAGATATGCAAAAGGGTTTGGCTTTCTTTATACACATTTAATTTTTTATCTACATAATATATGTTGTATTGTATTGTTGTATTGTATTTTATGGGAATTAAAAGAACCGATAGGGTCCGAAATACCGAAATTCGATCGAAAACGGGCATAGCGGATGTAGGTACGAGGACTGCATGTTTGAAATGGGACTGGGCAGGTCATGTGATTCGAATCCATTCAGAACGCTGGGCAAAGCTCGTCACTCAGTGGGCGCCCGATAGTCGGAGACTACGCGGCAGACCCAGGAAAAGATGGCGAGACGATCTAGATGCATTCGAGCCAAATTGGCAAACTGTGGCCTTGGAGCGCAAAGAGTGGAAAGTAAAGGGGGAGACCTTTGCCCAGCAGTGGGACACTATAAGTTAAAGAAAAAATATGTTGTATAGTGCACACAACGCTATCTAGCCCTAAGCATATCTTGTATTATAATGACCATCTGGTCATCTGACTGATATAATACATGTTTATTTATAAATACATACTTATGATACCTTACAACACAAAAAAAAACAAAGAACTATGTTCATCACACAAATATTTATCTTGGAAAAGTCGAACCCTCAACCTACAGCGCAGAGCTACTACCACAAACTATAGGACGGCTACTACCAACTGAACTGCTAGACCAGTCTTGATAGTTCATTAAGGCTTAAACATTTGTATAGCACATAACGCCATCTAGCGAGTGAGCTGTAAAACGGTGATCATTCTGACATTAGAAAGTTCCCATGCACGCGCTCTATCATATTACAATATCGAGGTTTAGATTAAACGAAAAAAGTCTGCAAACAAAAAGGCTTTAAAGCCACGATAGAGTGAATATAATAAAAGCTTACACAGTGATTATCACGCTGGTGGTACAACCGCAGTGACCGCACCGTATCGGGTGTCCCTTCGTCAAATACCTTGACACTCAGAGGTGGAGTCAGGAGGGAGCCGAGACCCCTGCAGTGCGCTAGATAGATCCCGCACCTAGAGCTGACTTTGCAGAGAAAAACAAGGAATTTATTGCGATAAAACTGCATGAAGCTGGAAATTTAAATAAGGGTTCAGTTAAGTAATGGATATCTTGATTTTTTTCAGAATAATTTTAATTAAAAGTTTATTTTTGTACAATAGGTGAGATAAAATATTATTTATATATGTTGAACAGAATATGACATATTTCAGGTATATAGAGAAAAGTCAGAAGTTAGTTGTACATCACGTTTAAAACTTAGATATATAATCCGGCATAAGCTTAGGCATATATTTTAGAACAAAATCGTAAACTAAGCATAATGATAGACCTTAGGACAGTTCTGAATGACATGCTGTCAATAAAATAAATGCTTAGTTCTTGATCTGAGTTTGAGTTTTATTCTCGAATCTTATTAATTATGTTCCTAGAATAAAATTCTGAATACGTTCTCTCACAGTCTCCCGACATGCGTAGACACCTCATACATTAAAATTAAATCAAATTCATTTATTATCCCTTACCCCCACTTGACTCTTTTGCTAAAAATACAGTTTTCAAAGTAGAATTTCCAATGCAAATCATTGAATTCAGTCAAATGCGATAGCTGATAGGGTTAAGACTCGTATTGCTAAATGATATCCATTTCATATGGGCTTAGCTGATAATAATGATCATTCGGGGATAAATACCTATACGATATTTGATGTTTTCACAACGAGGTAAAATATGAGATGAAATAAAAAAAAAATATATTTTTTTTTGTAATGTAATGATATATATTTTTTCAAAAATGTTTGTGAAATTAGCGTTCATATTTTGTATAAACTTATCAGGCAAATTTACCTATTATCAATATTTAAAATTTCTTATAATCAAATCCATGCATCGTATTGAAATAGCATTCCTAGAAGCCGGTCTTTTATTTTATTTACAGTTGAAAAAGCACCCTTATCTCTTCGTAATAAAACTCGAGATTAACCCGTTAGCTTCAGTAGCTTCAATGATCCTGGACCTATTTATGCAATCTTAGTATCATTTTACATAGGAGACTGGTCAATTACTATTCCCAAGCAATAATGTACTTTATATCATACGCAAAAAGGTAATAATTATATGAATACTTGAATGATTTAGGCTATAGGTAGTCAATGGGATTTGAATAAAATTTATCTAACTACACTAGAGACGGTAAAAGCAATACTGAGAACATCATAAATGACGTTTTTGATATTGGAATTGAAAATAGCTAACGAGTGAATACCGCTAGATACTCCTTTTGTATAAAGGTGTTTACGTTGAAAATTTGAAACGAGCTAAAATGCGTCTCTAGTTTAGGCGTTCATAAAAAAATGCAAATCAAAAGCACAGAATAAGACATAAATTTATGTATAAGAATATTTTGGATATGTCAGTACTGTAGCAAAACCTAAAACTTTGTTAAGGAGAATTTAATCCGATAAAGGAATGAAAGTGATAAATAAAATAATGAGATAGCCAAAGTACGTTATCAGATTAAATACTGCTGCTGAAATCAAATTAAATTTAAAATAAATTGGCGAGTACAATAAGGGTAATGAATAAAATAAAGCGAAGACCCAAAGGTCACCGTCGATGTTTCAAGTTCAATTAAAGAAACCCGATGAGGCCACAACTGATTGTACTTTTCTTTAAGGTCTAGAGATAATTCGCATTGTATTTTATACATTGTTTGGCAAAAAGATTAAAAAACATACTTTTAATAAGTTTTATAATATTCTCACGAATTATACTCTCAGTTTCATTGCAAGTACTTGCAATACTTGCATAAAACCAATTTTAATTTAAATCTCGTAATAGATGCTGGGTTTTGACACAACACCAAATAAAAGCATCAAAAAACACGTCTTGATCTAAATATCTACAATTAAAACCAATTACAAGGAAAGTGATAGTCCGATCGGTATGCAGGTCACAATTTGGATATATTTTTTAATTACCAACATAAACTTTTATACCTTCATTGTCATCTTTATTACAACTGGATAGGGTTCGTTTTCCTGCAGGTTTTAGTCAGACCTGTTCAACTAATGGCACTACAAATCCTTCTCGGTCGAGACCTGGTATTGTCCGCGAATTTTATTTGCTCTTTATACTACTGTCGCTCGATTCACCTTTTTCCTTTTAACGCGGACAATTTTTAAATGGTTTACGTTTGATACCATTATTGTGTGCCAATCACGCTGAATTACAATGTCCTTTGCGAACGGCCGAACTCAGTGAGAAACTTTATTATTTTTTGCAACAAATCATTTTATTTTATATATTTTTTCTTCTCAGTAAACAGGGCAGCTGGTTTATTTAGATGAGGAACATGGTCTTCTGAATTTACATAACTTGTGTTTGACATTGGTTGAGGATAAGTATGTACTTTGTTGCGTTTAAACGCTCCTTTTCTGGATTCCGATTGTCATTTTGTACTGCAAATTCACATAATAATATTTTTGGTATTTAAATTGAGTGCAAATAGAACGGGTTGTTTCATTTGTCGTTTTATTTGTTTTGGTAGATTGTGGATCCTCAATTTTATTAAGATTATCTGGCTCTTCTCGTGTTACGTCTCCTGTTTTGCTAACGTTTTAATGGAGACATTTTTATTCAACGCTGCAGCTATAAAGACACTTTACTCCCTGTTCCTGGGTGTACGCAATAAATCTTACTTGACCATTCTTATCTACCACTCTGAGGTAGCCGATATAACCGGTGTCAACTTGATTGAAAAATTTAAATACAAAACATCTTAAGTTGGTACCAACATTGACGGCACAGATAACATGTATCTACAAACACTCATATACGAGCGGTTGAAATATCTTAGTTTTGCAATTCTATATATCAATAAATAAGCGAAGTGTTAATTAAAATGCAATTTATGTAAAATATTAACGAAGACAGGAACTGTTGAGTCACATTCAAAAATATGTTATGATATCTATGAAAACTATAAAAATAAACACATGAGTTATTTACGATTCAGCTTAAGATTTAAATGAATTAGAATTTTCAAATAATTAAACACTCGCTAAACGTCGGCCATCGTGTGTGGCATCAAACCGAAGAGTCAGTTATCGGGGATCTCTTCATTAAAACGAAAGAACGAAGCCGTTTCGACTCAGAAGTGAGTTCTTTCTTAATAAGGCTGCCAGTAAGATAGTCCTGGGTCTGGTTCATTGGAACTTCGTCACCGCCGTTCAAATGAAAATGAGGGCTATCACTATTATCATTAGATTCAAGAATGCTTGCTTTTAAAATCAGGATTAATATCATGATTTGCAACATGGAGGGAGTATGAGCATTTTCGTGCATTTAGTATTCTAAAACCGTTGGTGTTTCATGAGGATGATTTTCTGTAAAGTGAGCTTTCTGTGCAATATACAAGTCTTTGTTGTTTCTGTCTCTTGAGGTTTGCATGTTGTATTCGATCGCGCATCAATCGAGAGTCGTACTTCCAATAATAATAAAGTAACCGCAGAATCTTATTCGGGAATCGTTGCTACAAAATGTGTTTCTTGGAATCCAATTGCGTTGCGTGTATGTATTTAATGATTGACAAAACAAAAACACAATTTCGACTTGGTAGATGAATGATATAGGTAAGTCAGCCGCTTTAGTGAATGTAAATCTTAATTTACATTATTTTGCAAGGAATATTTTTGAAATAGTTCTCGAACTGAATATGCGTTCATTCATTGAGCTCATCGCAAGATTTAATTAAACTTTATATGGGCTCTGATTACACCAACGCTATAAGAAACTGCCCCCTTGTTCCTTGTTCTATAATTTGAAACCGATTGATAGTGTTGCGAGTAATAAAAAGTCTGAAAACTCCTAAAACGCGAAAATCATTTTGAAAATGAAGTATCATTGCCATTATAAAATATCAGCTCAAGTCATAGCTCTAACTAAAAGCCTGTCTAATGAAGCTGTAAGTTTCATTGTACAATACATAAATTCATACAAAGAGCCCGAGATCGATATGGTAGGGGCTTTGAACGGCTGATTTGGCGATGATTTTAACTAACTCCATAATACCTCAATACTAAAGCAATTTATATCAATGACTGACCAACAATGTTAATAAGGTAAGATACCAGAATGAAGCCATTAGCAAAATCACTAAAACTAACACTCCGATAGGCGCCGATGGCATACAAATTTGCACCATAGAATTAGCAGGTCTAAGCCGTAAATTCCTTGCGGCTCGCGTACACATTGCATCGGCGTTGCAACTCTACCATTTATCTTGGCATTGGACGTGGCCGCAATTAATCAAGGGCTGTTGTCACGTACGTAATATACAGAAGATAAAGAGAAAAAGATGATTTCAAGCTAATTATCGACGATGTTGCAAGATTCTTTTTTTGCCACTTAACACCTACCCGACCAATTTGTCGGTTGTTCTCTTTTGGTATTCAAACTTTCGGTGCCTTTCAGTCCTGCTCTGTATTATTTCGGTTGTATATGGCTTTATCTGTGCATTCCCTCCCGAGTAATATAAGGTGTTGATTTATTTTCTCTTTGGTCTCTTCGACATTCTCCCTCATTTATCATCGTATATCGGATGCATTTAGATTGTTTATTTTATAATGAGCCCGTGCAAAGGTCAGGCTCCGTCTTTATTCTTTTTGGTCATCCTACTTACACGGATTCTGTTTGAGATAACTGTTTAAATATCGCTTATCGTTTTAACAGCATCTATAAAGCAATACATTATATTATAACTTATTCCAACTATTATTTCTAACTACTTTATTTACCTATTATATTTATTTAACTCTTTGTTAAGTATCATTATGCACGTAAATACCAACACTTGTAGATTTAGTTAATCTGATTTTTATATAAAAATGTGGGTTAGAATAGAATGCCAGTTGGAACCCAAAGATTAAATATTGCTAGTGCAAAAAGTATCAGTAAAATAACGTTGAATGCTTGCGGATATAGCTGAATCATTATCAATGTATTTATTGATATACTTTTGGGTATGTTGATACGAGTAGGTACGTGAAATTAGTAAAGTATCAGTTACCTTGAGAATTCTCGAATTCAAAGTCGGCTGTTCAATGCACATTGGTTTAAACGCCTCTAATTAATTGCGATAATAATCGTTGCTTCCTCTGAAGGCAAACAATTAGCTGAGTCGCTTACTGTTAGCTTAAATAAATACCAGTACTTACCAGATTACAGATAATCTGTTTTATTTAACTAGGAGGTTTGGCATGTATGTGTAATTGTGATTAATAGTTATAATTGAAACTACAAACCAAATGTAACATTTTATTAGAAAATTTAATTTTCATCGTTTAAAATATATTCACGAAATTTATCACATAATCACATGAAATAATAACAGATGCATTAATTATGATATTCCTAGTCAAGTTATCATTTTTTCGCCTGTAACCATTATCATTTTTATTTTCAGATGTCAGCCATAGACCCTGACTGTGGAGTCAACGCTATCGTTAACTACACTCTTGGAGAAGGCTTTGCCAGACCTCAGTTTTCCGTCAGGCCTGACAGTGGCGAGCTCTGTGTTTCGGATCCATTGGACTATGAGGCGAACAGTGACTTTGAGTTCCCTGTAATAGCTACTGATAGAGGTAAGAATCGCTATGTTTTATATGCCTTACATTATCTTTTTATCTCGTGCTGACTGTGTGATTATTGTATGCTGCTTCGAATTTTGTTAATTTTGTGTTAAAAGTGTCTACAGTATTAAATAAATATGATTCTGATTTAATTCAATCCAATTTTCTGTATGAATTTGTGTAAAATTTATACAGAAAATTGGAACGCCAATTCTGCCAATTCCCTTAATTTTTCGCATATAATTTTGAAGGAAAACAGCCTTAAGTTTGTTTCATTTGCTTAAGTGACGTTTCAGTATTCGGGCATCAGGCTTGTTTATAAAATAAATTGTAATATTTAGTTTATTCTAAAACAGTACCTACCTGGTACCTTCTTAGCTACCGTATCTTTTATTACCCACACTTATTTCAGAAGTAGGTCAACTACATTCCTAAAGATAGAAGGTAATTCAAATTTTCAAAGTACTTAAGATTGTCCGTTCGGTGTAATGTTAACTATTATAATAATAAGCTTTAGTTTATAATTATTGGTTAGTGTATTAAGCCATTAGTGTATGTTGATCAGAAGTTAGTGTTAGGCAAGAACTGGGCTTATCTAATAAACCAATCACCGATAAAGTTCAAATGAATAAATTATTTGTTTCTGGTTGGTCTATGGTTTGGACGAGTGATGAATTATCTGAAGTTATCTGCACAAATATAAAAAAAGTCATAAAGTAAACGTATATGAGACTTTATCAACGAGGCGTATGGTTCAAACTGAAGTGGGTAAAATCGGGCTGTGGATGAGGATGAATGTAAACGAGCTGGACTAAACTCTAAAGATTTCTACAAACCAAAATTTCTGTAAAACCTTAAATTTTATATTTGAGACAATTTATTTCTTATCAGTCTGCAAGTAAAGGTATCATATTATTTAGATGATCAAAATGAGAAATAAAGCTTTTGCAAAACAAAAACGATTCAAGTTTGTCGATGTCAAGCCGTCGCTTTTTGCCTCAAACCCCTCTCGTCACCCTAATTGGCAAAGCCGCTGCGTCAGAGCCTCGAGTGTCTTACGTCATCAAGTACTGGATATATTGACTTGAAATATAAATAATCTCTTTTAGCACAGTTGGTAGCATGGCCGATATCATTTCAGTTCAACACCAAACAATAATAATTAAATGGAATTTATTGCCTCAATGAAAAATTTTAAAAAACTAGTAAGAATACATGCAACTTACATGAAATTATTTGATTACTTCACCGAAGCATGTTGGCGTGCATAAAAGAGCATCATTCAGTATCAGACAAAATACATTCTTCTGTTAGCACAGTTTTGACCTTTAGGCTAAAAATTCACAAGAGCTGGCAATGGCAAATCACAGGAATTATCACATGATCCAAGCAGATGCCAATAACCTGCCTAAACCAAACAAAACAACACACGCACCGGTAGTATCGACACAAATATAGATAAAATTGGCCATTGCTCGAGCGGCAGAGTCAAGCCGAAATAAATTCCACGAATGTCGGCGCACTGATTTATGGGCGAGAAGAGACCAACTATTACTTGGTTTTTATTTGGCGACTTGTGGAACGCACCGCGGCTTTGTTCGTGTAGTCTTTATTTTCAAAACTACACGATGTAGGTAGGTTGGTATTACTTCGATCTTTAATTTAAAATTACTAGTACTTTGTATGAGTCAGTGCACAACTCTGGGAACGGTGTTATTTATAATTAGATTATTTAAAATAAGTGTTTATTTATAAATAATTTTAAATTAATATAAAATAAAAATATTCAGTATCTTGGGAACAGTGATCTGGATCAGTTGAGCTTTCTATAGATCGTTTTAAACGGTCCTTAGATAGATCAACTGTTTCACGTGTATTTTATATTATTGTATATTATTTTGTACATTTCTGTAATTAATGCTAAATTACAAAATCGGACAACATCATTACCCTTGAAATTTAAAAATGTCTTTCATAATTATTATCTTTCTCCAGAGATTCACGCAGAGAAAATATAAAAAAGGAGTTCTGGTTCTTAAAAGTAACGGATTTTTATCTTTTAATTCGATTAAAAGAAAAAAATAACTGCTGTCAGTCAGTTGGTGCTTATTTTATACTAACATTTAGATTCCTGATGCGGCAAGAACTTTTGCTCCACCGCGCCTGGGAAACGAAATTTTCGGGGATTCGGGGCTTTAAAATAAAACGATGTGGTATAGATTGATAACGTTAACTGTTGAAAGCGACATTACGTTATAATATTTATATTAAAACTACATACTATGTAAAACAATAATGCCATTGCTGGTAACAGCTAGAGTCTGTTCAATTTTAATAGAGTAGGGAATCGTTGTATTTTGTATCTTATACCATTTACATAAATACCATTTCAGCACTCATCTCTTAAACAAGCTCTGCAACCAAGTTTACTTAGTGCTTGTAAATAAAAACATTCGTATGACCTTTCAGCACTGACTATCAAACCGCATAATACCACGAACAATAAAACAATTATTACCATGCGCCTTGTTCATCCTTGTTCAATTGTTCATCCTTGTTCATACTATTGACATCGAATAAATCAGCCTACTGTCAATTATACAACCATTACATCTTTGAGTCCGGCTAAGGATATTAAAACTTTAGTTGCACTACCTTCTTGTACCGAACGGCACTAAAGTGTTTTATATACGAATATATACTTGATTGTTGAGTATATTTTAAGGTGTCAAGTAATCAATAGTAGAAAATATAATATTCATAAAAATCATTGAAAACTTAAATGAAAAAGTGATGAATTGGAGGTCCGAAAATTTACTACTAGTTTACCCAATTACTTTGTTCACAGGAGGTCTATCAACAACAGCCATGGTGAAGATCCAACTGCTCGACATCAACGACAACGCGCCCGTCTTCGCTTCAAAGGATTACAGCGTGTCTTTGAAAGAAGGTCGTATTTCCACCGAGCCCATCATCGCGGTCTCCGCCACTGACGCTGACTCAGGCCGCTTCGGGACCGTCTCCTACAGAATCGTGAATGGCAATGATAATGATATCTTCAGGATAGATAGAGCGACGGGAGAGATATTAGTAACAAAACCTGCGCTGGTCTCTAACAATGCTAAGTATGAGTTGGAAGTCTCGGCGACGGATGGCGGTGGTTTAACTGCCCCTCAAGGAGCAGTGGTCCATGTGACAGTGATGCCAGCAGGACTTGGAGCGGCGCTTTTCGATAAGCCACGGTACAATTTCCGTGTTAAGGAAGATGTCAGAATCGGGACTGTTGTGGGGAATCTGAAAGCAACCGTTGGTGAAAGAGGTAAGTCGATATAACAATCATAAAATATGTCTACTTACCAATGGTTTCAGCTCAAAGTGTCTTGATCATTTAGGTCTCCAATATTACAGGTTTGGTATTGTAGAAATACCTATCATTATAATAAATCCCCAAAGAATTATGTTTTGATATCCGCCTCTATGCAATGCCTATACTAGGTAGGTTCCTATGTTTAAAGCTGCTTTGATGCAACAAAACGCATTAAGAGAAAGCAAACATGCTTAGTTTCCACGACTCCTGACGGTTGCAACTTCCCGTATGTCCACGTTAATGTTGTTTTTGCTTAGAATCGGAAACTAGTATTCACGGCACACAGTGGCATTTACTGCCATCATTCAAATGAAACTTTCGTGACGAGGTTTTAGTTCATAGATCATTTATAAATCATCTTAATGCTTTTATGGAGCTTTTATATCATTAATATCAGAATACAGAGTTAAATCACGAGCTTTTGTAAAACTAGTGAGGATAGGTACAGTTTAAACTTTAATATAAATATATAAATACATATTGGTGGACAACGCACACGACACTATCTCGACCTAAAGCATAGCTTGAATCATGATGACCAGATGACCGATAGAGTACTTTTATATTTTTAAATAAATAATTACACAGAATAATACATATAAAATACATGTGTAACAGTTGAGCTATCTAAGGACTATATTAAGAAGTACATAAATATGATACTTTATAATACCAGACACAGAACAAACACCTATATTCATCACAAAAAATTTTTCCTGGGAGAGAATCGAACCTTTAACCTACAGCGCAGAAGGCAGAGCTGAGCTGACAGGTCAGTCAAATTATTCCTTTAATCAGGACATTATATACATAGCTGTTGATCCTAGGTAATGTTAGTAGTTTTTCAAAACCAAGGAAGCCTTTACGGCCAGAAATTCCATCACCAAAGGCGACAATAAAAAATATTTCAAGTAGAATTATCTTTACAATCCTAGCGTTCTTTATCTACTGCAGCCATTTACATCTCATAATAGTAAAATATAGAATCCAGCTAATAATACTTTATGACAGAAAGGGTAATTAGAATGGCCTATTAAACGGGATTCTTATGACGTCAGCTTTCACCGTATCGGACAAAAACTCAATCCGTTTTCTCCACAAGTGAAATTGACTCGTTAGAGCTAGAAATCCGTGAACTACCGGTACACTGAATGTTCGTTTTACAAATTGTAATTAAATCGTGCTTCGATCATTTGTATTCAAATTAGGAGCTGTAGGACAGATGCGAAAGCGTTTAAGGCTATGGCACACTGGTATATATCATCATCCACAGCTGAACAAGAGACACAGACCTAGTAATATCAAGATGGTATTCTAGGATTATTTGAGGTTATTCTATAGTAATAATGAACTATGGTTTTGAACTAAGACGTAATAATTGAGATTAAAAAGCCCATATTTGACGACCTCTGTCGCGCAGTGGGATAAGGCCCGACTGAGACGCAGAAGGTTGCGGGTTCGATTCCCGCCGCGATGTTTTTAAGATCTGCATGTATTTGTCTCAGGTCTAGGTGTTTCTAACAAGGGAAATAAATAAAGTATATCAGTCATGTGGTACCCATAACACAAGCTATGCTTACTTTTGGGCTAGATGACGCTTTGTGAAATTTTCGGCATTCTTTCTTTATTTATTTCAACAATAATTTTATAAGTTAACAAACCTATTATACATCAAACTATCAATCAGGCTAAAATGATTGTGAAATTGTTGGCTGGTTTTGTAAAAATCAAATATTCGCTTCACATACGCGTGGTAGGTACATTAAAACTACCCTAGATCCTTCTTTAGGAAACAATCTACTTCCTTAACAAATTGCATCAAGATCCGTTCAACCGCACAGCCGTGACAACGTAACAAACAAACAAAGAGACAGTATTTTAGTTTTAATTTGATTATTATGAATAGGTACTAAATATACCTCCTACGAACTTACTTCAAAGCTGACTGACTGACTAATAGTAAAACCATTTCTTTTATTCATAACTAGCTATTGCTTGCAACTTCGTCCGCATTTTTTTTAACGGAATTTTAAAATTCATTTTGCATTTTAAGTATCCAAACCAAGTTTTAAAGAAATAAAACCACCTGTTAAAAAGTTCCCATACAAACATTGACACCCCATTTTACCCCTTTGTTAGGGTTATTTTAAAAAATCTTGAAACACGTATCTATTTATTTTGCATTTTAATTATTTAAATCAAGTTTCAAGCAAATCGCACTACGCGTTAAAAAGTTACATACATTCGTTTTCACCCCTTTTCACCCTCTTAGGGATTGATTTTCAAAAATTCCGCCTTAGTGGATGCCTTTGCTGTAAAAGGCAGCTACTTTCCAAATTTCCGCTTTCTAGCTTCAGCGGTTTCGGCTCGACTATGATGAATCAGCAAGTCAATCAGTCAGGTTAAGCTCTTATAGGTATAGATTTACCGGGTATTTGCAGTGAAACTATTATTGGCATACCGACATCTTTTATTTTACACCAGCCATAAAGAGGAACTTATGCATAATAGTAATCGTCCATTGTCTACGCGCGATCACGACTAGAAGTGCTATAAAGCCTTGGTCCCTAGCTATTACTGTCGGAATATCACCTCAGCTATATAGCGGAGACGGTGTGAATGCAACCTGTGGTGCTAATCTTTAATGGCAATGATAATGAGCATTAGAGTAATTTTAAACAGACTAAAAAACAGGAAGTTTTTTTTGTTATGTTTGTTACCTAATAAGTCCGTCATTGATGAACCGATTTGAAAAAATATGGTGTTATTTTTTATAGTGAACATCAGCGTATTTTTTGACACTTAAAGCTCATATTGACAGAAAATATCATTAAATATATATATTATTTATCGGTTTCTAACTGTGCAAAGGTATGATTGCGTATCTATATCCTTTAAAAACTTTCTCTTAATAAAACAATCTCACATTGCATCAACGATTCTATTAATTATGATGCTAAAGAGCGAATAAATTCCATGGAATGTGCGTTATCCGTTTTCCGCGGTATATTTCACTTGTCAAACACGCAATAGGGCACCTTTTGGTTCTAATAAATTAAGACTTTAAGCATGCGCAAATTAGATTAATCTATCTTAACTTAAGTCAAACAAAAGTTGCTTAAAAAGTCTTACCTCACCTTATATTACCTACGTTCTAGTACCTTATAATTTTAACAAAATTTTAAAATACCACTGAAGAGTCACAGAAAAGCAAAATTCAAAATTTCAGTTACTTGTATGACATATTTTCCCGCTATTTTGATTTTGAACCGAACTACTGATTACTGATTATGATTATGATACTGATTTTGATAAATTTCTATGGGACCAATTGGAAGGTATATCCTTTCATAAAAAAAAAAAATTTTAAATCGTTTTATAAATGACTGAGTTACGAGCTTTTTAATAGTAAAAAAAAAAAAAAAGTCGGTTAAAAAGCAGAATTTCCTTATTTTATGCATTAATGTTGGCACGCTTGTAAATCTTATGATAACCCTTTATATAATAAAATACTAAATCCACAACAACACCTAGGTATTACTTTTTACTAGAATAAAAAAACAGGGTATATTTATTTTGAATTAAAAACAAACAGTTAAAAATATCTAGGCCGTAATTTATCATAAATTTAAATTATCTCTGTACTGTGTTTAACATTTGCCATAATTTCCACCTCAAACCATTCAACACTGGACACACCGCGCAATATTTCAACGTTTAAAATATTCGCAGGTAGTACTATGAATCTAGCAACAATGGCATAGCCATGGTGTTCTATTCTCATGGACAAGTGCTACGTATAAACAGAGACGTAGCAAGGGTTTTTATAATTGGGTAAACATTTTTTATTTCAGCAATCCTTGAACCCTAAGGTTGACATTTTTTTTCAGATGGATAAACAAAAAAAAAATCCTTAGTATTTTTTTGTGTTTATCCATCTGAAAAAAATTTTTAACCTCAGAGACTTTATGCGTGCGTTTAGTAAAGACAACGACAGCGTCTTGAAACCATAATTGGTTCTACGACACGATATTTTATCAAATTATTATTTGGACAGCAATTACAGCTTTTAGCATTAACACTGGCAATATTATTCCGCTAACTAGCAATTTGTTTATCTTTTGTTTTTTGTTTATATTTTTATAATGTTTGCATTATTTGTAGTTTTAAGTTTAGTTAAGATTTTTAATACTATTCTATACATCTTACTGAAAATAAAATGTCAATGTAGGTGATTATTTTAGAATCTATGTACCTAAGTAAGCTTTTCACGCCTGAGATACAGGATTACCTAGTTCAGGCATACCTTTAATTAAATAAGTTTTAGAATTTTGTTATGAGATATTATTGTACCATGTAAATTTTGAATAAATATTATTATTATTAATATGTTATCTGGGAACATATTTTAACCCTATATAATAGATATATTGGTATTTTTCTGATAAAAACTCTAAAAGCTAGTTATTAACACTCACAAAGTTACCTAAGCAGTGCTTTTACAAAGATTTAAACAACAAAAAATATATGTAGGTACATTTTCATTTTTAATACAAAGTTTGACTCCATAACTCCCTATCCTAGAAAGATATTTTCTAGAAAATATATCCCAGATTGCGTTAACGATATATTCGTTGCTCAAATGAGGCAAAAAAAACCATGATGTTATTCAACATTCACATTAACAGAACTATAGAAAGGTGTACTTAGATTTTTGAAAAAATAAATACATTAATACGCAAGTAACAGAGACACCCACGCAGAAAATGAGACGGAAAAACTACCATTTTAGTAACAATTGTTTTCCCTGGGCTCATTTCAACCCCAGATCTCCTTTACCTGGAGATATAGATCCCTCTCTGACCGCGACCCTGTTACTAACGGTATGGTTTGCAATTCAGTGATTTACCGCGCCGCTATAGAAACCGGCAATGGATGCGTGTTGCACTGTCGCTGATCAGCTGGTAGATACAGGACTGTTTCTCGGAATGCAGATACAACTAGGGGAAAAAGCGGGAATAGCGGGACTAGGGCTTAAAAATGAACACCTGTGCTCGACTTTTTAAATATAGATAATTATAAATTATAAATATTGCCGGACATTTCACACATCATCTGGTCCCAAAGTAAGCAGAGCTTGTGTTATCGGTACCACATGCCTAATAAACTACTTATATACTTTTTTTTGTAAACCATACATATTATACATAAAAACACCCAGACCCGAAACAAATACTTGCAAATCAAACATTTGTCCCGCGACAGGAATCGAACCCGCAACCTTTTGCATCTCAGGCGGGTGTTCGCATAGTGCGCCAAAGAGGTCATCCTAGACATGTATATAAATGTTGGTGGAAAATTTACGCATCAGCATCTAGCTCGAAATTAAGCAAAGCCTGTACCACGAAACTTAAAAAATACAATAGGTTCAAATTGTATGTTTATCACACAAATGTTTATCTAGAAGGGAATCGAACTGACAACCTACAGCTCCGAAGACAGAGCTACTACCAAGGCCCGTTAGTTCAATTGTCAAGTAATTCTATTCAAGTTTCGTGTTTCTTTGTTTATACACAAGCAGATTTTATTTTGAAGTGTATATTACATAATAATAATAAAAATCAATAAACACTATAGAATCTCACTCTGGTGTCTGTTCGTTTGTCTCTTCCAGACCTAAACCCCCAATCTAAACATTCTAGACAGTGGATTTTTCTGGCAACAAATTGTATGATACATATCTAGAACATTAATGAAACTACACTAGCACGCCCGTGCATATGACATCCTAATTATTTAACATACTACTCTTTGATATTATAAAAGTTTTTCAGACACAATGTTAAATAATTATGATTAGTATGGCTATTCAACGAGGTAACGTGGCCAGCCTTTTGGGCACATTACCTGCGGTCAGTGAACTGAATTATGTTTTTTATCAATTAGTAATTGTACAATATTCGGTTTTTCTATAAATAAATGAAAAGTAATTTTAATAATTGCAATAAATTTAATTTTTCAAAATTTTAAGTTATTGTTCGATTTTTCGTCTATGCCGTATGTCATATGCACGGACGTGCTAGTGTAGTTTCATGAATGTTCTAGATATGTATCATACAATTTGTTGCCAGAAAAATCCACTGTCTAGTATGTTTAGATTTTAATTTTTATTCCTAACACTTGACAGCAATATTTATGCAGTTTTGTCTAATAGTCCAATTTTAAATGCTACCTTTTTATTCCTATATCAAACGAGAATAGTTGCAAATAGATGCTGGTGATACACCATAAAGTAATTAGCCAAGCAACAATAGCAATAAGTGCAATAATACAGGAATATTGCGAATCAAATCTTTAGATTTATAAGATATCGCGTTTAAAAATCACGTTGTAGCTTAGTACGGTGCAAGTTACAAGCGGCTAGCGGCTAGTAGCTAGTAGCTTAATAATAATAAATAAATGCTTTATATTTGTGGCTTACCTAATGCTTGAATGTGTGCTCAGAAAGGTGAAATAATGTCATTATGAAGAGATATTCATTACGTCAAATCTCTGGTAAAAACAGTGGCTAATAATTACTAATTTGGTGGCTATCATTTTGGTTGTTCGAATATGTGAGAAATTACTTTAAATATACGTGAAATCTCGGCGAAAACTGGTGTTATCTAACGTTGTGTGTCAGGACTCGCGATTGATATACCCGGTTTTAATTTTTTTTTGGTATAAGTTTCCAAACGTTAGGAGTAGCTTTTAAAGACTTCTGCACCATGCGACCTGTGCTCAAATGTACATGTATAGCATAGACGTGAAGTAGTGCTATAGTAGTATCTATCTATGTAGTGTCTCAGTAGTAAAATAATGGCCGCCAATGAGACTTTTTTTGTCTTAGTAGTCCCATGAACTGTACTGAGAATGGGACAACAGGGAGTATTTGTGAGTATTATTTTTAATCCTATTTTCTGTTTTGTCCTGTGTTGTCGAAGAAAAATATTCTCTTTAACTTAGTATAGAAGAAGCCTTAGTAATAACATACGTTACGCGTAAGCAAAAAATGGGGGACTTGGAATGATCGTATTATTTTTTGTGTTTTATGTTTTCCTGTGTTGTCAAATAACCCTATTACATTCTACGTAGTCTACTCGTATGTATGTTTGCGTACAAGCAGTCACGGGCATTTTGGTTCTCACAATGCCTCTAGCCGCTTATAAATTGTACTGCATCCCGAATCTTGAGTTTAATTAGAATTAGCTCCATAACGTAATGTTCAATGTACAAACTCACGCCCCCATAGATTTATTACAGCAGCCGGTCTGTGTCACTACAAATCAGATTGCAGTGTAAAATATGCTTTGTTGCACTGCTTATAGATTCCTTTTTATTTACTTTGACGTAAGAAGTACTAAAGGAATGAATTTTATTATATTAATTATTTGGATCTGCTTTTAAACAGCCGCCTAATAAGCTAATCACTTTAAAATGGGAATGGCGACAATTTTACAATTTACTTGTCAGTGAAGGCCTCACTTCTATATTAGGACAATAGCCGAGTTTAATTCAATTTAAATAAGGTTTGTTTCAATGAACACAGATTTTTTCAATAATCAAGAGTAAAAATATTTTTTTTCTATCCAAACAAGCATACTGTCCACCTCATGGTAAGTGACGATTCAGTAGAAATAAACTATTATTTATTCTGGAAGCCATCCGGGGAGATAAACATCCATTAATTAAAAAATACATATTGAGAAAAGATTTAAAAGGATAAATGGACTGTAGTCATAATTTTAGGTATGAAACTAAATAGGCCGGGTTTTTTGCTTAAGCAGATATTTTAATTAAAATGTAGTTTATGTTGTTTTTAGTTGCGAACTTTAAAGTTTAAGCTTGGTTTGAAAAAAAAACAGATTTTGCCTTAGACGTCTGACTGTCTAGTCTGATTTTAACTAACATAGATTTAATAGATCAAAGTTTAAAAATTATATACATATAATGTTCATGACTTTAATCCTCAGGCTCAGATCTTTTTGAGATAATAATAATTTTAATTAAAAAATAATGCCGGACATTTCATACATAATTATTTAGCTCCAAAGTTAGTAAAGCTTGTTTTATGGGTACCACTAGTTATATAGACTTTTTTTTAATTTATAAATATAAACATCCAGGCCCGAGACAAATAATTGCAGATTATACAAACATTTGTCCTAAAAACTAATCTAATTGTAAATCCACATATTTATTATTACTAGCTGCTGCCCGCAGCTTGTTGTACCTACATTAAAAGTAGCCTATGTTGCATTGTTTTGTTGTTTTTTTCCGTAAAACCCTTCTACAAAGGATAAGAAAACATAAAAAATGAGTGGAATCGGTTAAGTCGATCTCTCTCAAGTTATGGCGACCAAAGGAAATATGAATTAATCTTTATATATGTATTTAGATTTATATGAAGTTTTATCTAAATCAGTTCTATAGATAATTGATACAGGCGTGACTTTGCAGAAATTAATTACAAAACATTAAACATACGGACAAATATTTAGTACTATTCCTCAAATCCAAGAAAATAAGAAAACCAAGAAATACGACACTTGTTTTTCCTCTCCACGAGGCATCTTCAGGACCAAATAACTCGCTCCGCACTTTGACGAAAAAACACTGCTCTGCAGACTTGTTGCTTGTTGAGGGTGAAATACATGAAGTATTTCTTTTTGAGAAAAGAATAGATTGGCAGAATTATACTAAATATTTGTCCATCTCTTTAATGTTTTATAAATTAGTTTTATTATGACATGATTGAGTTACACTAAAATATCTTACGAACTTCTAATATTCTATAAATATGAAATGTATCTGAGAGCCGTATTCCGAAGCCATACTTAAAGTCAACTTGAGAATGGCTCCAGCTCTGTAAACAGTTCTATAATATATATACTAGGTATAAGTTCATATGTAGTTCAGATCTTGAGAGCAACTCCTGGCGATTTATTCCCATCTGATAACTGAGAAGGTGAACATACACCGTCCTTCTTACTAGGCTGTTAATTAAGAAAATAGAATATTTTGTTTCTAGAGAGATTACTTAACATAGCACTAAAATTACGCGCAGTTTCACCCAGCATAAAAGTTACAGCGAGTGCAAAATTGACCACTTCCGAACTTAAAACAGCAGTACTTAAAATAGAATAGAATAAGTTTATTATTTGCAACAACACATTACAATAGACAAATACAAATAACCTATATGTACTAACTTAATTAATGGTTACTGTAAAATGGACCTTAAATGAACTTAGCATATGCGGATTGCAGTGTCTACGATCCGCGCTGGTCTTCCGTTAGAACCGATATGGTTTAGCTTAATTGATTTAATTAATTTCTCAGAATATAAAAGTTGGCAGGATACCTTAATTATTTTTATATAATTTCTAACCGTTTTACAAATAAATCCAAACGTGTTTGAAAACCAAGTAATAATATGACAGTTCCATAGACAATATATGCACAAAACAATGTACCTCTGGGGAGTAGCGAGGGACTTACTACCTAGTGTGCCTTTAACGTTTTGTAAATAGTAAAATTTCAAGCTCGACATTGATCTACAGTTCCAGTTATGCGCATATTGGAATTGAACCCGTATTGGAACTTAGTGAGATTGAGATTTGTTTGAATGCAATGAAGTGACATTTCATTCTAAAAATGTTAAAAAAACATTTATTCTTCTACGTTAATGACATGTCACATGGATGACAATTTTGCCAATGTAGAGTGATTATATAAAGATGAAGTCGCAAAGTGATTCTTCGTTTGTCATTTCATGAAGTAACATAGCAATTCTTTATTTGTTTTTCTCGTGTTTACATGTTTTATTCAGTAATCTTAGCGGAATTTTAATTAATAAATTGTCACTTCATAGCATAATTATGGACAGTTTAATTATAAGTGTATAATGGTGCAATGCCATTTGAACGACGAGGAATACCGAAAAAGTACAAATGACGATGGACAAGTCGACTAAGACTTTATTATCAAACAATCACTTGACATAATTGACATCATTATGACACATGACATTAACGAAGAAGAAGAAAAAGAAGTCACAAAGTTGTATGTTGTTCGTTATTTGGTATATTATATAAAATGGCTGCTTTTTACGAATTATTTTTGCTCGGAACACAAATCTTCTATACTTTTAAGTTTATTTACTGATGTATGAATAATTGGAATTTATACTCTAATTGAATAAAATTACCACAGGTACCAATAAAACCCGAAATAACTCGAGAATAATATATAAAATAAGACCACAATATTTGTTCGCAAGCCGCCAAAAAAATATCTTCGAAGCTATTCTAAGTTCTCTATCTGGGTATGAGACATCTGGAATACGGTTCTGAATATCCAAATGTCAGATTTGACTTTTTGTACCTTTCACTTATTTACTATTAGCTTATTATTCGTCCGGTAAAGTATGCCGATAATCATCACCGTTGCAACTGTCTTAATCAAACTGAAACGTTTTGATATTAGCCGATGTAACTTCTACTTGGTCCAAACTACTTAAGGCATTATTGATAATGAACATTTTGGAAGTTATATAAAAGAAGAGTCAATTCAAGGTTGCGGTTTCAACTCTCGCTGCGTGAGAAATATTTGTATGATTTCCTGCGTGAAGTATTTGTTTAAGGTGTTTCTTGTGTAATATGTATGTATTTAAAAAAAAGTATATAAGTAGTATATCAGTCATGTGGTACCTACCCATAACACAAGCTCTGCTTACTTTGGGGGCTAGATGATATTGTGTTAAATGTTCGGCATTATTTATTTATTAGTGCTTCTTCAAAACTATGTAATTTGTGTTGTTCATATTATATTTACTCACATAGAAAAATGTTGCGTCCAGTTAAATCGTATCATAAAATCTTAACTTCACGCTGTCGTATAGTAACTGAAAAATTTGAAATTCAAAAGGTACCTGCGCGCGCAGCCTCCGAATAAATCGCCTCGTTCGCCGACCCCAAGATCGCGACGCTTTTTGCCCCGAAAAGTTTTATACCTTCTTTTTTAAAGGCGCATTCGGTACCACAATTATTTTCAACTTTTTCACTCTTCAACCGCGACTTAACACAATTTATCTGTTAACATTATTAGTGTTGTTACGTAATAGGTGAAGTGTAATTTCAAGATCGATTCCCGCCGCGGGACAAATGTTTGTATGATTTTCAAGTATTTGTGTTTCTATGTGTAATATGTATGTATTTTAAAAGTATTTAAGTAAGTATATCAGTCATGTGGTACCCATTACACAAGCTCTGCTTACTTTGGGGCCAGATGATGCTGTGTGAAATGTTCGGCATATTATTATTATTATAATTGGTGTTGGAGTAAGCTTTGAAAGAAAGCGCTGAAAGAAAGAAAGAATTAATAAATAATGCCAGACATTTTACACAGCATCATCTAGCTCCAAACTAAGCAAACCTTCTGTAACTATAATACCAAAGTTAAATAAATCCTTAAAAATGTATAAGAAGGTTTTGCTTGTGCTACTCGTGAGGTATCATTCTTACTCCTTACTATAATAATATTATAAACGCGTAAGTTTGTATGTATGTTTGTTACTCTTTCACGCAAAACTACTGAATGGATTTTTATGAAACTTTACAATAATATAGCTTACACATCAGAATAACACATATATTTATAAAGATATTCTGTGAATTGTCTAAAATATAACGATAAGTGTAAAGTAAATAGGAAAAATTCTACAATCTGCGAGCTATTCTGGCGTGCGCTGCATACGCGTACGAAGTCGCGGGTAACAGCTAGTAATTCATATTTCAGTTTTATAAACAATAAATTAATATGAATGTCTATATTTGCAATGCAAAACTAACCCACTGTTAAGTAGCCAAGTAGCAATCAGAATCAGATTAGAAAACCAACAATTCACTTACAATGCAATCATAATAGACAATCAATGCCACAAAAAGCTGGTAAGTAGCTGATTCTGAATCATTACTTATTTATGACTAACTTTAGACCGCAACTTTGCAAACGTTGTGCCTACTTAAAAAATAGCTTAATACTATCCGAGCCCTAGATCCTATACATAATAAGATAGCGTGGCGCTTAAAAATAAATAATAAATATTGCTGGACAATGCACACAACACCAACTAGCCCCAAACTAAGCATAGCTTATATTATGGTGACTAGATGACTGATAGAATACTTATATATTTTTAAATACATACTTATGATATTTTATAACACCCAGACACAGAACAAACACCTATGTTCTTCACACAAATGTTTATCCTGGTAGGGAATCGAACCCTCAGCCTACAGCGCAGAAGGCAGAGCTACTACCAACTGAGCTGACAGGCCAGTCAATGTAAATAAATAATCATTTTAATATCTAACATAAACATAAACATTTATAATATTAGATAAAATAAATTTAATAAATAATGCCGGACACTTCACACAGCATCATCTAGCCCCAAAGTAAGCAGAGCTTGAGTTATGGGTACCATATGATTGATATACTACTTATGTACTTTTTTTTTGACCGTGACTATTACATGCAGAGACATTGTTCCCGCGGATTAGTAGGAAGTAAGATTTGGCATGTATATATAAATAAAGATTTCCCACCGAGTCACAAAGAGAGATATTTGATAAACAAAAGGGCTAGCGAGCTATAAGGTCTCAGGGCCGGCCGTGTTATTCAAAATGCAGATAATCTATTAAGTAGATAAATTAATTCATTAAATTGAATCGGGAATCGCCAACAATTCACATAGGGAAATCTCTACAACTCTTAATTGAAACATAGTTTGGTTCTCGTGAGTGAGATAATCGGTGCGCCATTAATGATTTCAATTTAGAAGGGCAGGGTGTAAAGGAGGCAGGTCAATACTGGCCCAAAGCAAAGTCACCATCAGTGAGTCATCATAGGTCCTATATTTAATTCTAAAGTAAATCAAAAAGTCTCTAAAGTTAAATACGTTCACACCAGGTGTCTTTAGTGACAACATTTTTATGTTTTTGCTGATTCACAAATATTGCACTTATATATTGATATAACTTTCACTCACAACTATGAACATTTCAAAAATTATATATAAATTTTATGCTTCCAGGAATGTGCTGTTTTTTGGTAAAAAATAGTGCTCTTAACAAAATACAGCAGCTCATAATTAACACATTTCGAAAGAAAAACTTTTGCATTTTATTGCTTATCTTTGATATTCTTTTTTGTGTCAACAATCAACACATTAAATATTCTAGTACGTATAGACATATCACAAATATAGTAATTAAATTTAATATATAAAGTGATCGCAGTAGTATGTTCGTTCAAGCGCTTCCTTGATTCGGAGGCCACATGTCAGTCCCGGTTTATCTTCAAAATTATTTGGACAGACTTCACCAGATTTGGCCATTTGGCCATTGATTCATAAAAAAATAGTAGTAATTATAATATATTACTACTGCTACTTTCGCCCAGTCGCTATACATTTACCCCAGTCTCCTTTATATACAAGGACCGGACCGGTACGCCACCAGGCACACGGTCCGCGTGACTGCCGACTTAATGAATTGAGCAGACACCAACCAAAACCTAAACAGGCTTGATGTAACTTTATTGATATCGATGAAAACGCTGGACAAGTTGAATAGAGATTGAATAGCTACAAGTTGAATAGCTTTTTATAATACCGCAAAACAAAACAAATTTTATACATATTTGAAAGTCGAAAAGGTGATGAATTTCGAGCATGTAGTACGAGCTTCCAGACTCTATGATAGACACAGATTGTTGAGTGTTGTCGATTTCGATACTACTAATTCGTGTAAGTCAGTCAGCCAAATCTGGTGTCGGAGTTTAAAGACAGCCAAAAGTATTGCCTCATGGCCAAAAAAAAATTTTACGCCAAGGTATGTTCCATAATCCATTCGACATAATATTGTCGTGAATCGTAGTTGTATTTGGGTTTCAAATCCTAAATATAATATTTGAAATACCATCACAACTGCAGGATTATGCGATTACGGAAATAATGAATGCTCAAAGGTAATATCGAAAAATCCAAACTAGCGACCGCGCAAAAAAGGAAACAACAGTGATGCCGAATCCAGCCGAAATAAGAGAAGGTTGCGCGTCACCAACTGCATAAAGAGAGGAGACAAAGGGACGGTGAGGGGGTGGAGACGAGCGAGGGGGACGAACAGGACCAGTTACACAAACAAAGACTGCCGGGCATGTCCACGAATAAGACTGTATATCAATCTCATGTCAGCAGATCTGCCCAAAACGACCGGCGAAAAAACGACGGTAAAAAGTCTGCGACCGCCAAAAAAAATCTACAATGAACCCTTTAAATCGCTGTGAGAACTGCCAATTAAGAATTGATAGATTTAAAATGGTTTTCGAGTGCATGTGCAATGTGGATACACGATATTTAGTGACAGCTTTCAGTAATTGTCAAGTACTGCTCAAGATAATGAGCAATATCCATAATAATCTGAATTTAGTAACTATTAACAAAAACGTAAGACGAGCTTTTATCAAATTCAAACCCTTGTTCGTAATGGTGTTAAAAGTTTTATTAAGGCTAATATGGTGTTTAAATATGTTGCTATTTTTATTCTATAAAATTAAAATAAGGAGAGACCAACCATGATTGGTAATGTTGTGGTAACACAGTTTATTATCTTACTTGCCGAGAATAAAATAACAATCAACAAAACACCATCTAGCCCCAAATTAAGCGTAGCTTGTACTATGGGGACCAGATAATTATTTATTTTTGAAAACATGCTTTTGATATTTTTATAACACCCATACATATAAAAAACAACGATGTTTGCTTTACAAATAATTGTGTATTACAATTTCGATCATTATATTTATATTTCAAATAACCTATTTAAAATGCGTAACCAACAAGTCTGTCAAACATACATAACCGGTTACTACAAGGTGCAATTGTTGCACCACTATTGTAAACAATTT
This sequence comes from Lampropteryx suffumata, assembly GCA_948098915.1. Taxonomy (NCBI): domain Eukaryota; kingdom Metazoa; phylum Arthropoda; class Insecta; order Lepidoptera; family Geometridae; genus Lampropteryx; species Lampropteryx suffumata. Next base: position 2,842,662 of record OX402550.1, on the reverse strand, counting down.
ACAATATCAAACAATTGGAAAAACAACGATATCATTCAAACAAATGCTAATTTCCAACCAACTATGGATCGAACTACAATTAGTTATAAGAACAAACGGTCTGAAATAAAGCAAAAGGGAATATTGAAGGACAATACAATAGGGGACGGGGAACATAGAGACGTGCTTTTATTAATGTAATCTTTCCGAAGGTATAATTAACTGAACAAGGACTTGCTGGCTAATAAAGTAAAATCCACAACGATGTATTTTTAGGAAGCGCTGGTTACGATCTAGACAATAAAAAATCTAGCTGGCAACATTAGTGATGTGCAATTTTTGAAATGCAAAATTCTCGCTCCTGAGTTCTAAGCAATTTCAAAAACCTCATCTTCAGGGCATTTAAAATATCGACTAGACTTATCAGCATTTTATTTCACATTCAACACAAATCGATTTTTCCAAGAAGCACTAGACGTTTCGACATGTGTAAAATGATATCGTATAAATATTGATCGCTGTCGTAAAATGGTGTGCGGCCAATTTTGTTCCTTCTCCAATGCTTATTATCCGGGGAAATTGAGACGAGAGGGGTCAGTTGGGGCACATAGAAAAAAATGGATATCTATATTATGTAGTTTCATTGTAGTGTTATGTGGAAAACAAGCTTCTACCCGCGGCTTTACAAGCGTTATACCTAGGTACCTTATGAACTATTACATGCCACTGCTTATATATATATGCTAAGACTAGATAACCTTGTTAACTTCGTACTAGCAAAAAAATATTTGATTGTCAAACGATAAGTCCGTCACGAACGTCATGTATTATAAAAGTAATCTGAAGTGGCAATTCCTTTACAAAAATACCAATTTAAATTTTCGATTTTTTGGCTGTTCCTTTAGTTTTTCTTTATGTGTTTTTTATTAACCACTCCAGTACTAAGACAAACAAATCAAAAATTTGATTAAATCGGTCGGTCCATTTAAAAACTTTTGCAAGGCTAATCCACGGCAACCGATTTTTAAAGCATTTTGGCAGATGGTTCGTAGTACTGTGTGACGTTATTACTGTAAAGCTGAATGATTGAGCTATGATCAAACAACCCAAATAGTCTAACTATAGAGTATCACTTGAAGTGATAAAGTAACTGTTACTTTTTCTAATTCTAACTCTAGCCGTAGTGTTATTAATAAACATTCATGACATATAATTATTTTTATTTCTAGGAAAACCTCCTGTCCGATACAGCATAATTTCTGGAGATGCGAACCACCACTTCACCATTGAGCCTCTAACGGGAGCCATCAGAACAGCCAGCCAATTAGACAGGGAGACTATACCCTCATTCATGCTCAACGTGAGAGCTATCAATGGGAACTCACAGAACTTTGACCAGACTCAGGTAAAATTGTCAACTGTAATTTTTTTAAATGTATTTGAATACTATATACCTAGATAAAAGCCTTTGTCCTAACCCATAATATGATCTATCTATAGAGATATTATGGGTTGTTTGTTTGTATTTACGGCTAAGCCGATCTTGATTTAATTTAGTAAAAGGGATAGATAGTTATTATATGGCTTTCTATCTCTCTTACCAAATTACATCAAGATCGGCTTAGCCGTGAATACAAACAAACAAACTGAGTCACTCTAGAGTTTATAATGTTTGGATGGATTTAATGTAATTAATTTACAAACTCACCCATATTTATTGTAAAGCCTCAACGTGATCTAACCACATAAACAAAAAGCCTGAATAAAGAAACTCCATCTTATGTTTTGACAACTCAAATGTTATAGTCCAGGATCCATGGTCCATTTTTGCTTTTGATTACTATCAAGGTAATTTTCCGTGAGTAGCTTCATTTTGATGAGACGCCCAACAATTTCCTGTACGAAACTCTCTATTGTGGTATCTAACAGAGGAATCAAGGATAAAATATGTCGATTTTATTATTATCAAATATTTATTACTAACAGATTTTTTAGGACAAATATTTTTTCGAATAATTTAGATATTATCTTAAGATAATATCCTTGATTCCTCTGTTAGATACCACAATAGAGAGATTCGTACAGGAAATTGTTAGGCGTCTCATCAAAATGAAGCTACTCACGGAAAATTACCTTGATAGTAATCAAAAGCAAAAATGGACCATGGATCCTGGACTATTATCTTTCAAAATTGTATATAACTCGTGTGTGAAAAGTGTGAAAGTGAAATCGTTTGTCGTTTGTCAAAATGCACCGAATTGCAAAAAACGTGTGCCTATCTTAGTCAAAGTCAAAAGATACTTTATCCAATACAATCACAAGGATCACTTTGTAACGTCTTACATACTAGGTGAATTTAGGTGCCAATTTATCCTAACCCAAGCCCGAGAAGAACTGGCAAGAAACTCTCTTGGTCCTAGTGTCTCTTAATCTAGGTCACCTAAGATGCGTCTTAGATAAATACTTCGAAACAGCAAGCTCTCAGAAGTCTTGATATCAACATCACTAACCTTCATCCTTACTTCCAGGTCCAGATTACCCTGGACGACGTGAACGACAACGCTCCAGAGTTCGGGACTTCCTCTGTCCGAGTTTCGGTAGCTGAGTCTGCTGCAGTAGGATCTACTGTATACGCTGCCAAAGCCACTGATGAAGATGAAGGCAGAAATGGTCAGATAACATACCACTTGGTATCTGCGTCTGGACCCTCTAATACTTTTGCTGTAAACGGCCAGTATGGACTAGTGACCTTGTTGAGGTAAGTTTAATTGTAACAATACTAGTAGGTACTAATTTGTATTAGACAATGAATAACTTTAGTGACGGAGTAAATTGGCCACCTGAATGTTTTTGTTATGGCCTAGCAGCTGTCAAAAAGTTGATAAAATAACGTAAGTACGTTCTGTACAGTGCATAGATAATAATTACGTTTTAAAAAATAAAAAGAAAACCGACTTTATTGTATACAATTTGAGACCATAAAATTATTTTATTAAAAAATTTTAGTGGAAAGTAGATTTATTTTGTTAACATCTTATAACATGGGTAGGCCAACAAAATGCACTGTTCTGCACTGCACACAACAAAAATAATTATCATCGACGTATAAAATTTTTAGTATTTTGTTGATATTTTAAAAACCAGTCGACCGATTTCGATAAAATTTAAATAAGACTACTTGGGAAGTATTCCCTTCGAAACAAAAAAAAAATTCAAATCGGTTCAGGCTTCTTTGAGTAAACGGTGAACATACATAAAAAAAAGGTTTCTACTAATTGAGAACCTTCTCTTTTTTTATGTCGGTTAAAAATGCCACTGCCCTCACTCATCCAAGTGCTCTCGCAGTATTCTCAAGTATCCTCGCAGAAGGTTGCTTAAATTGTAACGACCGCAGTAGACGAAAACCTACCTGAGACACAGAAGGTCCCGGGTTTAATTCGCGCCACGGTTCAAATGTTTGTATGATCTCCAAGTATTTGCCGCGGGTGGGTGCATATCGACGCTTGATCATCGATCATACGCTCATATCGATCAAACCCGAAACGAAATTATACAAAGATCACTGACATAGCTCAACGAATTAGCAAGCTTAAGTGTGCGAGTCACATAAGCCGCAGAACCGATGGCCGTTGGGCCTTACTGGTTCTTGAGTGGAGGCCGAGTGTCGTAAACGTGGTGTAAGGCGCTGTGTTTGGCGATGATATTCTAATGGCAGCGGGCAGAGATTGGAGGAGGAGACCTGAAAATCAAGCACATTTGCTTGCCATGGTAGAGGACTACATCCACCAGTGGAATGACACAGGCTGATAATGAGGGTGATCTCTCCTGTCATGTCGCTTTGCTCGGAACTCTACCATAACCAAATAAACAAAATACGAAGCTTGACGTACCTATGCAAAACTTTTCAAACAATAAAAAGTTTGCATACAGTTACGACGTCGTAATATAAATGTGTTAGAGCCTAGTGAATATTCCAGGTCAAATAAAATGTGCACGCCGGCTCCTATATCGTTTTATACTCTCTACATTCCTATACTATATCTTTTCAAATGAAGCAGGTCTGATGATGGAGTTCGTTGGACGTATTACTAAAGGTCCATAGTTTTACGATTGGTATCACTTCAGCGTACAGCTTATTACATGTTATGTACGTGTGAGCTTAGAGTTGGAAATATAATAAGTTTATGTACCTACTAGACAATTCCAAATTTATTTAAAACTTGATTATGGTTATTGGGCTAATTTTGTGAGTTTATGAATTGGCATATTGGTTTCTCTTTAACACCACTGCATGTTACCACAAAACAGATTGGAAAGAAAGCAAGTTTGTAATTAAAATTACATTTTATTGGCTACTTATTACTCCCAAAGTGCCAACGTTGTCAAAGTTTATAAGCGGGCAAAACAGCGGGACAATAATCAAATGATTAAAAATATTGGAATAAAGTTCATTGACCATAAAATTTATCTAATTAGTAAATCATTTGACCTTTCACAGACCTCTCGACTATGAGAACCTGGTGCGTCACTCTCTCGTCATCTCTGCTAATGACAACGGCGTCCCAGCCCTCAGCTCCAACCTGACTCTAGTGGTGGATGTGCAAGATGTGAATGATAATCCACCTATCTTCGAACATGATTCATACACTGCAAATGTATTAGAGTCTGAGGCGATCAATGCTAAGGTATATTTTATATTAAGTTTAAAAAAAAATCCAAAACAGCTGCCCTATTCCCAATTTTAACCTAATGTTCTTGAACTTTAAATAAAGTAACTGCCAACTCAAATGAATACATGGCTTGCTCCCAAAAATTGCGCTAAGTTCATTATAATTGCCACTATAGAATAAGATGTCACTAGAAAGTTAATAAATAACTAGTCTCACGTTTTCGAAAAGAACAGCAGCAGATTACAGGTTTTTCTAACCATCTAGTCTAGACGATGAAGTATTACTTCTTCCTAAGTACTCGACAGTAATGCGTAACAGAATTTATCACATAGATAGCTAAACAACTAACGATTACAATCTACAACCGTTGGAGTAGATCCACTGTTTCCTTATACGGCGCTAGTCGCATTCTAGTAAGCCATCCATGTAATGAATTTTCCCTTTGCAGATATTAGAAATACAAGCCATAGATAAAGACACAGGGAACAACGCAAGAATAACATATCGTGTGATATCTAATAACACTGAAAACTTTTTCAAAGTTCAGCCAAGTACAGGCTGGGTATATTTATCAAAAACATTGGATAGAGAAACGACAGATAAACACAGGATGGTTATAACAGCAACGGATAATGGCATTCCTCCCTTGTCAGCAACTGCGAATCTTGTAGTCAATGTCATAGATGCGAATGACAACGATCCAGTATTCTCGAAGATAGCGTATGAGTTTCAAGTTGAAGAGAATCAAAGGATTGGCGCGTTTGTGGGGAAGATAGCGGCGAACGATGCAGATTTGGGCGACAATGCAGTGCTGAGATATAGCCTGTTCCCATCGAATACGAGTTTCAATGTCCATCCTGTATCAGGTAAGGTATCAACATTGTTTATTTTCACTTAAAGCTGATTAGTATTGACATTATAAAGCTCCAAACAGACGGCGCTACACGCGTCATTACAACACGTACTTACTTAGAACAATGCAATTTTACCGTAATACCGACTTCAGTTCTTATTTGAACAGGTAAGGAACTATTCCAGTGACCAACAGGCCACTCGAAGCTTTGTTTAGACCGGCGGCTCGTTTGAAAGCTAAAACCCAAAGTATGTTATGCCTTAAGACTCATCGACTGAACAAACAGTTTGGGCAAACATGGGCTTAATACCTGCACAATTTAAATGGATAGGGAGCAGATCCAATGGCGCACATATTTGTTTTTGTACCTTCCCATGAGCAGCTTTCTAAGCACATCTGCCTTTGTCGCATTCTTGTATTAAATTATATTAAGATTTTATTGGTATTTATAGTTTCTTACTATCCTGAACTAGTTCAGTCACATTCAGTCCAATAAAGTATGATGGCTACAAACTGCTATAACTTTTAATAGGTCGCCCAAAGTGGCCTCCGATATGACCTTACAACTTTAGAACACAAGATTTTGAGATAGGCAATGATGTTTTATTGTTAATCGGTGTAATGTAAATACCCTATACAGGGCACTCTATCTACATGCCGGCTTCCTTGCAATGTTTTCCTTTTGTATTTGAGGGAAGTTTTAATAGTATTACTGTATATTACGATGTCTCGCCGCATTAAGAACCGCTTGGCATCATACCCGGCTATCGCTCGATAAGATTGGACTATTATTCATAAATGGGCATAATCTGAGCCCACATGAGTCACTGATTCTTAATCGCGCCGATGTTTATCGGTGAAAATCGTGTGAGTTTTTAGCTACTCGATATGGGCGTTTGCAAAAAGGGCGTTTGGCGTTTCGTTATCGCACCGATAACTGACTGATGAATGGTGAATCTTTTCGTCTCAATTCGGCTTATCGGAAATCAACACCCCACGAGCTAGTTAGCGAATCTTTACCGAGAGCTCACCCTTTACTTTTCAGACATAATTCGTAAATCATTCGCCGCGACCGACGTCTGTATGTGGTCCCGATTGGCTCTGATCTCGGATTCAGATTTGAACAGGTGCTTATACAATGTTTCGGTGGCAAAAACTTACTGCCTTTTATGTGCATAATCGTTTCGCCCATTTCATTCGTTACTGGCTCAAAACGAATCGCGGTCTTGACACCGCTTGTGGGTTGTGTCTTTCAAATTCAGATGGTTAATCTTTTATGGCAATTTTTATCGGAAAGGTCACGCCGTTAGAAGGACCGGCTCTCCGCTACGGGAGGCTGCGTACAATGAATTTATGCGCGTCAATGCGAGTTATAAACGTCGTCGCGCGCGCATGCATCGTGACCCGCCATTAACTATTATTAAAATATTGCTATGTAGGAGCCTCGCTATTCTCTCCCATGTTTTATTACGAGCCGGCCGGCGGCCGCGGCCAGATACTGTCGTCGGCCATTTAAAGCTCATACGTTACAAATGTACGTGTAGGACGCTCTGCGGTCCTACAACTGGTTTGGTTGACGGATTCCTTTTATTTTCGTATGTTCGCAAATGAATTGTAGGTGTAAAATGTGGCTGGAATCTGACTCTCGACTGTGCAACTATAAATTGCAATAATACCGCTTGTGGAAACAAAAAAGGTAATTGCGATCAAGGGACGAGGTGACGCCATTGTAAATGAATTTACAGATACGAAATTCTCAGCCTCAAGTTGTAATTTGTTGAGTTGCAGCAACTTTAATCGTTTACAAATGTATTATATTTCACAGAAATTGCGTTACAATAACGTTTTGTAGGTTGTGAAAATAACGACAAATAAGCTTTTTCTAGAGCTCACCTCTCATCGGTCATTATGATGGCCTCTATTACATTTTATTATCCCTCGATGAGATTTATTTTGCTTTTGTAATATCAACTTAATACTGGCAAAATCACCAAAGACTAATTTGTTTGGGACGTGCATATTTTTTACTAAAACTTCCTAATTCTGATTAACAAACATGGAAAGTCATTTTAATATATTACAAAAACTTTTGCTGTTCAAATTGCTGTTTGCTGTTCAAACAAAGAAAGCTGATAACTATATTTTGTTGACAGGAGTTATAACAACAAAAAAAGTCCTAGACCGAGAGTTCAAAGCATCTTATTCATTATTCGCTGAAGTGAAGGACCAAGGAACCCTACCAAGATCAACTCGAGTTCCCATCGCTATTAAAATAACAGATGTCAACGATAATCCACCTGAAATTATAGACCCTAGAGAAGATGTCGTTAGTGTTAGAGAAGAACAGCAACCTGGAGCAGAAGTAGCAAGAATCAAGGCTATAGATAGAGACAATGGATCAAACTCTACCATAACATATTCTATCTTGAATGAAAGGGATATGGATGGATACGGAGTATTTGTTATTGATTCAAATACTGGAGTCATCAAAACCAGCACAGGTAAAGTGGTTGAAAATAAAACGTTGAATTTAAAAAAAACAACAGAATCATAAATAAAATGTCACACAATTCACAATTAATTTTTTTTTCTTACAGTACTTGATCATGAAGAAAGATCTATCTACCGGCTAACAGTAGCAGCAACGGATGGTGGTAAACCGCCTAAGCAAACTGTAAGACAACTTAAGGTGGAGGTGTTAGACTTAAATGATAACAGGCCTACTTATACCAGCTCAAGCCTATCATTCAAAGTAAGTATATCATGAGACATGTTTTAAGTATACAATTATTATACTTCGGAGTGCTCTTTAACAAAAACTTATGTTTCAGGTGAAAGAAAACGCTAAAATCGGTCACGTAGTTGGTACTGTTGCTTGTTGTGACTCTGAAGTCGACGACAATTTAATCAGTAATGAAGATGAGAAACAAATATCTTACCTACTAATGCCATTGACAGTTGATCATTCGCCAGGGACTTTTGAAATAGACAGAAGAACTGGATCATTAGTTGTAGCAAGACAGTTGGATAGAGAAGTCCAAGATGAGTACAGGTTGGAGGTTAGGGCATTAGACACTTCTGCTACTAACAATCCTCAAAGTAGCGCTGTCACTGTAAAGATTGAAATAGTTGACGTAAACGACAATTCACCGCAGTGGCCTGAAGACCCTGTAAATATAGATGTTTCTGAAATAACACCAATCGGAACCACTATTTACAATTTCACAGCCAAAGACGCCGATTCTGGAGTAAACGGAGAACTTAATTTTCGAGTCGTATCATCTTTACCACCAACCAAAAACATTTTCAACTTAGACCCTCTTACTGGATCGCTTACATTGACATCTAGTCTTGATTATGAGGTTCTGAAAGAATACTGGTTAGTTGTTGAAGCAACTGATTTGGCTACTAATGTATCGGAGAGAATGGCTACTTCTGCAACCGTTCACATAACCGTTATAGACGCAAACGATAACGTACCTGCTTTTGTATCAGCAACAAAAGCGACTGTTTCATTAATTACTCTATCGGGTACTTTGTATCAAGCACTAGCAGTGGACGCTGACTCTGGTGATAACGGAAGAATTTCATATTATATTTCAAGCGGAAATGATCATGCATTTTTCTCAATGGAATATGACAACGGGAAGCTAACCTTCTCTAACAAATACTCGTCAGATATTTCAAGAGTTAGGCCAGGGCAGTACAGATTGAACCTTACAGCTTCTGATCATGGAATTCCATTTCCAAGGCAAAGTCACATGACGCTTCTACTTACCTTACAAGAGTCCACTAACATTCCACCAAGGTTCACTGAGTCAATCTACAAAGCTAATATCAGTGAAGATATTCGGACGGGAAGTTTTGTCACGAGGCTGTCGGCAAAATCAACTAGAGGAAGTGCAAGTAAGTACTAGAGCACTTTGAATACAAAAGCATCAAATCTTAAATGACTTTTACTTTTAAATAACTGTTTTCTTGATAACACTTAATAGTAATAGTATTTATAGAATCCATGCAAATAAACAGAATTTAAATACAATGTGTATTAATAGAGCTATCTAAGGGCTGCTGCTTCAAATGATATGTAGAATAGCTCAACTGATACAGACCACTGCCTGAGGGCACACCTACTAGATAATATTGGCATTACTACATTAAATGCCGGTATTATTAAGCAAAACCAGTTTTTTTTTATAAAATTATAAATACAAAAGCTATTATAATTTATAATGTTTTTTTTTTTCAGGTAATCTTACTTACACCATCCCTTTTGGCGTAGTTGATGACAAATTTGCTATAGACGAACGATTAGGAACACTTACAGTCAAGACTAGAATAGATCGAGAAGAGAGGGATAAATACATATTTCCAGTATACGTCACAGATTCTAGTACATTTCAATCTACGACCAATTTTGACGTTGCTACTGTCACAATAAGCATAATGGACGTCAATGACAACTCTCCAACATTTAAATCAGGGTCTTGTTATTCTTTAACTATTCCCGAAAACAATGAACCTGAAGTTATCCACACCGTAGCAGCTACCGACAAGGATATAGGAGCTAATGGGATTATTACTTACAGTATCACGTCTGGCAATAATGGCAATAAATTTTCAATAGATTCCACCTCAGGCAAGCTGACAGCTCGGACATTAGACCGTGAAAGTCAAGCTCGGTATTACTTGACAATTACAGCTTTCGACCACGGATCGCCCGTGGCTCTCCAAGGGTCCTGCAATATTACTGTAATAGTTGAAGATCAAAATGATAACGATCCCGTATTTGATACCGGTCATTATTCGGCCGCTATACCAGAAGACGCAATGCCTGATACCTCAGTTATAAAAGTGAGGGCAACAGACGCTGATTTGGGATTCAATAAGCGCATTGTTTATTCATTAGCAAACGAAAGTCAAGGACTATTCAGGATCGATAACAAAACTGGAATCATTTTTACAACTGGGTAAGGATTTGATTTCAAATCTTTAGATCGAATGCACATGTATACATTCCAAATTGAATTTCTAATATTTCTTTAATAATGTTTCAGGAACTTTGACCGAGAAAAAACAAATGTTTATAACTTTGAAGCCGTAGCTACAGACGAAGGTCGATATATTGCCCGCTCCCAAAGAGTGTCTGTCGAAGTTACAATCAACGACGTGAACGACAACAAACCGATCTTCAAAAAATACCCATTCCGAGAACAAGTAGCTACACTCACACCGCCAGGGCAAAGCTTGCTCAGAGTTTCGGCTACTGATAATGATATTGGCACTAACGCGGAAATTATTTTCGAGCTTATGGACAATTTCAACAACAGGTTTCGCATCAATCCAACAACAGGAGTACTAACAGCAACACAAAGTCTAGCGAGCGAAAATGGAAAACTCATTCATCTTAAAGTACTGGCTAAAGATAAAGGAAGCCCCCCACAAAGCTCGATCGGTCTTATTGAAATACGCGTTGGAGATTTTCCCGATCAAACTCCCACTTTAAATTTCCAAAACGCTACATACAATGTAACTATAGAAGAAAATATGGGGTATGGGAAAGATTTGTTACAAGTGACAGCCGTAAGGAGTGACGGACGTCGCCAGAAAATTCTTTATGAAATCGGTAACGGAAACGACCAGTATGCCTTTGAAATCGACTCTAACTCGGGAGTGATAAGGGTCAACAACTCCGTGAATCTGGATTACGAGTCGTTCCCGGGCCCGAGGAGGCAACTCGTCGTCGTCGCACGCACGGAAGGCGCGCCCGTCTTATACGGCTACTGCGACGTTATAATAAATCTGCTCGACCAAAACGACCACGCTCCCAGATTTACGCAACAGCAATACATCGCAAACGTTCTAGAAGGGAATACTAAGGGGGAGTTTGTCGTACAACTCGCAGCGAAGGATAGCGACCGTGGGGCGAATGCGCGCATTTTGTACCACATTGTAGACGGCAACCATGATAACGCTTTTATCATTGAGCCAGCGTTCTCTGGGTCCGTGAAGACGAATATAGTGCTGGATAGGGAGATCCGGGAGATGTACAAATTAACTGTAATTGCCACGGATGAGGGCGACCCACAGATGACGGGTACGGCAACGTTGCGCATCAATGTAGTAGACGTAAACGACAACCAGCCCACATTCCCGTCGCCGAATATTATCTCCGTTTCGGAAGGTACGTCCTTTTCATTTTTTTAATCTCCGTGTACTCAGCCCTAAATTGCTGTTAGGCGGCCTATCGTCTTTTCAAATTAAATTGGTAGAACAAAAAGCGTTTCACAAACAGGGAGGCATTTTACATAATTTGTATTCTCGGCTCCGCGGCCGGGCTACATTGCGACTTTTCGATTCCAGCGCCGAGATTATATAAAAAGGACTCCTTTAGGATCAATATTTATTGGATGGTATTAAATTTTTTCCGAGTGCATGTTTTAGCGGTGCCTCCCCAACGGTTCGCATTTCGTTTACATTTTTTTTCATTTCTTTGTTTTTGTATCATTGTACGTCGACAGAGTTTTTGTTTGGAACAGTTTTATTCTGTTTTGCGGGTCGTTAAAACGGCAGTCAAACGAGAGTAACGTCAGCGTTTCAATGTTTTTGTTTTTCGTTTTTGCAGGAGCGGAAGTCGGCTCGGTACTTACATCTGTTACGGCAAATGATGTTGACACATATCCGGCTCTGAAATATGCACTCATACAGGGAGACGACAGGTTCTCGATTGACAGATACAGTGGGAAAGTTGTTTTGAATAGACCTCTTGATTTTGAGATGAAGATATTGTATGAAGTTAACATCACAGCTTCTGATAGCGAGCACGTGGCGAAGACTACGCTTACAATCAAGGTCACTGATGTCAACGATAACTCCCCCGTTTTTGATGACGTTTCATACAACAAAATCTTACCAGGTACGTTAGTTGAGGGTTGAAATACGGGATGAGGGTTAATATTTATTATTTTTTAATGTGAATTGTATTGTTGTTTGTTTAAAATGTATTTGTCTATAAAACTTATTATTATTAAGACTGTTTTAATTGACTTATTTTATTTCTTGTAATTTTATTCATAATGAAAAAAAAAACCTAATATTTAAATGATGTACTTAGTTGATTTTGTGCCATGTTTAATATATATCAAATAAAATATATACCTAAATTCTTATTTAATTGACTTTGATACCACGGATGATTTTTTTACTACGGGTTTACTATAGGTACTACGAAAATAATTATGTTGTCATTTTGTTTTAATTTTCTGTTTCTCCAATTCCAGAAGGGACGGATACTCAAGAAATTGGAACAGTAAGCGCTAAAGACAAAGATAGTGGAGACAATGGCAAGATTGCCTACTCTGTCCTACGCCCTACTAAAGGTTACTACATTGACCCTAGTTCTGGTGCCATCTTCGTAAATTACAGCGCATTGTCAGGAAACCAGAGGGATACACAGTTGGCAGTGGTGGCTACTGACCACGGAAAGCCTAATAGAAGTGCAGTGGCTGCAGTAAGAATAAGCACTGGTGCCACTTCAGAGATAAAGCCGTTTATTGGACAAGATACTTACAGGTTAGTTTTATTTATAAATATAACGAGCTTCTGACCGAGGCTTCGCACGCATAGTATATACATAAAAAGTAGCCTGCGTTCGTTCCTAAGATACAATCTATATCCATACCAAATGTGATTGATAGAAAAAAAAATGTTCTTTTGATCTGAAAAATTTCATCGAAATCGTTCCAGCCGCTTCGGAGACTATAGGGAACATACATACACACCTTTCATCGCCTTTTATATTATATAGATTTATTAGATACAATAAAACATTTGACTTATCTTTCTAGTTTAGATTTATTAATAATAGTTTAACTTTTAAATTTCAGGATTACTGTAAACGAAGAAACTAAGAAAGGATCATCACTTCTTCAAATCGGTGGCATCAACGATGTTCTCAAGAAGTATAACCTAGAGTTCCACATCACATCCGGAAACGAAGGAGAAGTGTTTGACGTCACATCTGAAGGGGCTTTGATGCTACTGAATACGTTAGACAGAGAAACCCAAGACTCCTATATTCTCGGTCTTGCAGCTGTGGAACAAGGAAAAATGCTTAGCTACAGTCAAAACAAAACATCCATTACTGTTTTTGTAACCGTTGCAGATGCAAATGATAATGCTCCTGTGTTTTCTACAAACGATTTTGAGCTAACCGTGAGTGAAGATGTTAAAATTGGATTTACTTTAACCCAGTTGTCTGCCAGTGATGCAGATTTATACGGAACACCTAACGCTGCTATAATTTACAATATCACTTCAGGCGACGATGAAGGTTTATTCTTCATCCATCCATCAACAGGTAAGCTGACAGTCAATAAGACCCTTGACTATGACACTGGCCGCACAGAATACAAACTTATAATCGTAGCTTGTGATCAAGGAGTACCTTCTCTATGCAATGCAGTTTATGTGAAAGTCGGCATACTAGATGAAAACGATAACGCGCCTACATACCCCGTCAATGAATACTTTGAAACTATTGGCGAGAATGAAAGAGTTGGAACATCAATATTCACTGCAAGAGCAACAGATTTAGATAAAGGAAAGTATGGAAAACTTGAGTATTCTATCATTCCTTCTACAAACAATTACAACAGAAATGACGATGCGTGGAAAATGTTTCAAATAGACACATCTACTGGTTTAGTGAATACCAATGCGGTTTTTGATTACGAACAGAAAAATAAATATGAATTCTCAATCAAAGCTGCTGATATTGGCGGAAAAAGTTCCACAGTTAAAGTAAGAATCGACATTGAAAGTCGAGACGAGTTCTATCCACAGTTCACACAAAAGACATACAAGTTCCGTGTACCAAAATCTGGAGCTCTGCCAGTTGGTTACGTTGTTGGACAAGCAACAGCTACTGATAGAGACAAAGGCTTAGATGGAAGAATAGTTTACCAACTATCCACATCTCATCCGTTCTTCAAAATAAATAGAACCACTGGTGTGGTTATTATCAAAAAAAAAGTAGACTCGGTTTCCAATCTTTTTGGACCTGAAAAGTCAATAAGTTTAGTTGTAACTGCAAGTTCAGGAAGACAAGGTTCTTTGACGAACAAAACTGCTGTAGAAATTGGGTTGAATGACTTAGCAACTGCTGCTTCAGATGCTGATCAAATTACCGATGCAGCAGCACCGAATGGTGGATTATCCGACTGGGCATTAGGATTACTTATTGCATTTATCGTCGTTATAATTATATTCGCAGCAGCATTCCTATTTTTAAAAATGAAAAACAAAAGGCATAAAAAAGAAAATAAGCCAGGTTTGAGCTCAGAAGGCGTAGGCGCTACAAATAGCTACGTAGACCCAAGCGCATTTGATACGATTCCTATCAGAAATACTGGAAATGTTCCTTCAAATCAATTCGCTCCACCAAAGTATGACGAGATTCCACCATATGGTCCTCACACAGGCAGTTCCAATTCTGGAGCAGCAACAACTTCAGAACTATCAGGATCCGATCAATCAGGGTCTAGTGGTCGAGGGTCAGCAGAAGACGGTGAGGATGGTGAGGATGAAGAAATCAGAATGATAAACGAAGGCCCTTTACAAAGAGATGGTGGTATACTGAGACAATCAAACGGTGTGGATGATGACAATCTTTCTGATGTTTCTGTACATAATACTCAAGAATACCTTGCACGTCTTGGCATTGTAGACACAGGCACGGGAGGTGGAGCATCAACATCATCAAGAAGATGCTCAGAAAACGTTGGAAATAAAGATACAATGCTTCATCATGCTCCTATAGATTCACTGCACATGTTCGATGAAGATGCTGCTCATGAAAATGAAATAACAAATTTAATTTACGCAAAATTAAATGAAGTAACTGGTAGTGAAAGAGCAAGTAGTGCAGACGAAGCAAGCGCAGCAGTAGATAGAGCTATGGCTCTAGGAGCATTCCCTACTGCTCCAGGTGAAAACACAGCCGTACCCACTGCTGGACCATCAATGACTGGCAGCCTCAGTTCTATAGTGCATTCTGAAGAAGAGTTAACTGGAAGTTATAATTGGGACTATTTGTTAGATTGGGGGCCTCAGTACCAGCCGTTAGCTCACGTGTTCTCAGAAATTGCTCGATTAAAAGACGATGCGGTTTCTTTACAAAGTGGTAACAGTGGTGCTTCTAGTGCTAAGAGTAAAGGGACTTCATTATCAGGTGGTAAAAGTGTACCACCGCCGCTACTAACGACAGTGGCGCCGCGTAGTTGTCCAGCGCCGTCGTTATCGTGTAGACAGCCACAGCTGCTGTTACCTAGGTCACCTATCAGTCACGATGTTCCTGGTGCCTTCTCAGCGGCTGCTGCTATGTCTCCATCATTTTCACCATCACTATCACCTTTAGCTACTAGATCACCTTCTATGTCTCCGTTAGTAGGTCCGGGACTTCCTCCCGCGCCTGCGAATAGAAAGACTCACTCGACTATGAGAATATAAAACTTAGATTAGTTTAATTAAACTTGTATTTTTGTAAATATTAACAACGACATTGCCTATGAGTATTGATTAATGTATTTATTGAACACCGATATAATCGGATTCGTTTTTATTCTATTTTTCATTTTGTGCATGTTTTATATAATCGACTGTCTTGATGTGCTCAAAGTGATTTGTTAAGCGCTTATTACCGATTTTACGGTAAATGTATATAATTTAATTCGGGTTTAAGTTTAAATAATGTAAATATCATTGTAAATTGTACATTTCTATTATCTTGTAATGTAAAATCAAGACTGCCATGTTGTATTTTATATAAATCAGCTTTACTGTGAGCTATAAGTAATTTTATTTAGACATCAGTTATTTTGTAATGATGTAAGTACGTTACACTATAATAATGGTGTGGAATCATCAGTTAGTACTCCATGAACGGCGATGGGATTGCAACCTGCCACATACATAATACTAACTACTGTGCCGGTACCAGGTGCAGATATGTGAACTAGACATAAACATGTTTGTTTTGTTTGTTTGTAAGTACCTATTGTTTTGACACAAAATTGTTAGACAATTCGAACCGATGTTTCGTTTAGATAATTGTATTGTAATTTACTGTGATTTGTGTCTAAATTAAATTGTAAAAACTAAATTCAAATATTCTGTTACTTACACGTGTTACTTATAGGTACTTTTCGGTTTTACCACTAATAGTCCAGGATCCCTGGTCCATTTTTGCTTTTGATTACTATCAAGCTAATTTTCCGTGAGTAGCTTCATTTTGATGAGACGCCCAACAATTTCTTGTACTAAACTCTCTATCGTGGTAGCTAACAGAGGAAGCTAGGATAAAATATGTCGATTTTATGATTATCAAATATTTATTACTAACTGATTTTTTTTTTCTTAAATCTCAAGTTAATTATCTAAATTATTCGAAAAAATATTAGTCCTACAAAATCTATGGTTTGATCATGTGTCGATAACGAGCTCATCATAAATGATTACTAACCAGCTGATTATTTCTTTTTTTACTTAGTTAATATATATATAATTTAAGTCATATTGTCCTACAAATTGCGTGGTACGTTATCCCGGTCCTACGCTATGAAATTGGATATCATGAATACTTTTGAGCGTAGGACCGGGATAACGTACCACGCAATTTGTAGGACAATATGACTGTTAAATTATATAAATATTAACTAAGTAAAAATAAAATAATCAGCTGGTTAGTAATCATTTATGATGAGCTCGTTATCGACACATGTTGGAACAGGAAATATGTAGGATTTTGTAAATCTATGGTTTGATCAAAGAGTCCCCTTTAAAGAGTCCTATTTAACAAATATTTCAGACAAATATTTTTTCAAATAATTTAGATAACTATCTTGAGATTTAACCAAAAAAAATCAGTTAGTAATAAATATATGAAAATCATAAAATCGACATATTCCTTGCTTCCTCTGTTAGCTACCACGATAGAGAGTTTCGTACAGGAAATTGTTGGGCGTCTCATCAAAATGAAGCTAGTCACGGGAAATTAGCTTGATAGTAATCAAAAGCAAAAATGGACCAGGGTTCCTGGACTATAAGTAATCATTGTTAAAGTTTCACTTTCACAATTCACCACTCTCATAGTATTGGTAAAGCTTTGGTACGAATTTAGTAGAGGTTTAGCTTTTTCTCTCTCATTTATTTTTTAATAACAGAGAAAGAGTTGCCTTCTAAAACTAAAGATTTAGTTTAAGAACTTGAATAATGTGTCAAATTAATAACTCAAATTGTATAATGTAAATAACTCGTAAAATTGTAAAATATTAATTGTATAAGCTCAGCGAGACTGTCTTGAGTATGGAGTGTATACACTGAAAATAAAAATATCAAAATTAAATAATTGTTTCAATATACTTAAGTACCTACTAGTTAAAAACAGGAAATATGTAGGAAATTACAATATATCTTACCTACACGTCATGCATTTTAGTGTATTTTTTTTAATTTGTAACTATGTGAGCTGTAGACCTCGCGAGCCTGTCTGTGTGTCTGCCTGATGAAATAGTTGTTCAAACAAAAAAGTTGCGTCTTAAAAAGGGTAACAAAAAGTTTTGTGACAGTTTTGAACATTTTTCGTAATGACTGATGTATAACATTTTCAACCCCCATATCTCCGCCATTTTGAAAAAATTCCAAAAACTGAAATCAACAACAAAAATTATATAGTTCAAGAACCTGCACAACATATCACGATAATCGGTTGAGAAATGCGACTTGTAGAAGAAAACATCGGGATAAACATACGAAAGCATTTTCGCCTAAGCTGAAACGGAGAAACTCGCCTGCGCTGTGCGCTCTCTCGATAAATAAAATACGAAGATTGACGTAATGGTAAGTTTATTACTAAAACATTTTAATAAGGCAAGTATTACACAGTCATGCGTTTGATATCCGTACAAAACGATGCGAATGTATCAATTACGTATATATTTTATCCAAAAGATTACACTAAATTTCTAAGATATAATGAAATCATTATACACCCAAAATTTATCTAACTAATAATTTATCGTGTGAAATAAAAAAATCGAAAATCACTTAACCTGAGGTCTATTTATATAGTGATCGAAACGAAATACGAAAAAAAACACTATCGATCAGTTTCAATACGTTTTCTGATTACAAACTACTAGTAATCAGAAAACGAAGCTTAAATCTGTAAGCTGCCAAATAAAGGACATGTTTTATTTATAACAATAAAAAAAAATAGAAATGTTCAGAATAAGTACAATAATATAAAATACAAGCTCAACTCTTCTCTCAGCAGAAAACTTGTGAATCAGTTGAGCTATCGAAGGACCAAATGGTTCTTAGATAGCTCAACTGATTCACAAGTTATGCTGCTTATTGTCATAACTCCATCCAGATTACTACCAGATGGTAGCATAACCAAGAGTCTGGCGGCATTGCCACATTGATGGCAGTGCTAATACGCTGGGCCAGATAGGAACCAGCTCTTGGGGCAAGCGATTTTGTTTGAATGCTACATGCTTTTAATCATTAGTATATTTTGGGTATACAAATACAATCATTGTTTTAATATCTACAGAGTTATACAGTACAAGCTTCAACTAATTTAGCAAACTTTTGGATCCCTTGCAGGGATTTAAAACAAAATTATATAATTATCACAGCTGGATCTAAGACTACTGTGTCTAGTGATATAGTAATTGGTGGTAAAACTTCCATCTTAATTAAATTAATCTAAATGATTATATTTCGTGTATCAAACAAGGAGACATTTATCCTTTTTCTATAGGATGGGTACATTTTACTAGTGAGACATTTTCTAATGAGCTTCGAATTTAGAATTTTTAGATAAGGGCATAACCCCACTTTCAGTCTGTAATGACAATATTAAACTTGCACAAGTGACTGTAAAACACATTTACTTCAACAAACTGTTAATTTTCGGTTATTTTACACTTAAAGCTTATTAACGGACATTTCTTAAATTATCAGCCGTACGCAGTCTTCAGTAAATTTATTAATGAAACTAAAAATATTCCTTTCTTTTATAATTCAGTATATAACATCTTTCTGAGGACCACTACGGCGTAGTAGAAATACAGTATAGAAGCCGATATTATTGTCAATATTAGGTTAAGCTGTTTATTGATAAGTTAGGTTGGTACGTTCGGCAGCGTTCTAGCTTTGATTAGATTGATTGTTCTTTCTTTCCTTTACATCTTATGCAACACCATCACAGGAAAGAAAACTTGACAGAAGGAAAACTTGAAACAAGCCCGGCTCGGTGCCAGCCTCTGTCTCTGAGGCGCATTTTAATCCTTTCATAACACTGGTTCGAAATAACTAGTGACACGATAAGAAGAACACCATCACATTGTCCTTTATCGATATTTAGATACTTCACATATTATCATCAATGGCTTGCCGTGGTGTTGCCTACTCAGATACACTTTAGTGCATTATGTTTAAAAAATACCTTTTCACAACTTTAAAGCCTCGTTTATACTTTAGGAGATTACCTACGTCATCTTTAAGGTGAAAAAGTCTTCAACGACAAACTGATATAGTTTTAGTGAGTTCTTAATACTACCTAAAATAGCCCGTCATGTACATTATTTTTTCTCTCTTAGCCCAATTGATATTTTACTAAAACATCTACAGAAGATCTTTATATTGAATTTGGAAATAGTGTTATTGCTCTAAGTCAATTACTTTAGCACAAAAAACATGCTGTAACTTAAAATTATAAATATTTATATAGATAATTATTTAATTATTTTGATTTTGCGGAAATCCATTAAAAACATTAAACATATGGACAAATATTTAGTACTATTCCACTAATTATTATTAATGAGTTAGACGCGGGAGAGAGGTGCATGCATCTGCATTGTGTCTAGACAGAATATACTTTATTGCACACCATAAATACATTGGACTAGTAGAAACAATTTCAACGTCTTGCTAGTCGGTAGTACATAGTGTACTCATAAGGAATAGATTGGCGAAATTATACTAAATATTTGCCTGTGTGTTTAATGTTTTATATCTATATAACCTTAATCACTTATCGACAATATTAGGATCGGATAGTATACATAGTTTGACTTATAGCAATACTACATTAATAGCTGCCTTGGTGTTCTAGTATGTCTTATCTGCCTTATAAACTACAAATGCCTAAATCTACTTACTGGTTACATTAACTGCACTACATGGCTCATATTCCAATATCGCACCTTTCACTTTCTCATCTAGACATTGAATAACATTTTATGTTAAAACAACTGCACCAAAATACATAAATAAATAAAGCCGGATATTTCACACAGCATCATCTGGCCCTTACTTTGGTAAGCAGAGCTTGTGTTATTGGGATTTTTTTGTAAATACATACATATTTTACATAGAAACATTCAGACCCGAGACGAATAGTTGCAGATCATAAAAATATTTGTCTCACAGCGGAAATCAAAGCCACAATCTTCTACGAATCAACCGGGCCAACTGCGCCACAGAGGTCGTCGACGTCATATTAAACTGATGGACAACCACAGCACCATCTGGCCTAAAATTAGTCAAAGCTGTTACGATGGGAATCAGATGACTGATACTGATACAATATTTAGATACCTACATACAAATAAACATATTATTCCTGTCACAAATATTAGTCCTGGATGAGAATCAGACTAAGAACAAGTCCAAAAGACGGATTTAACCAAATAATATGTGAGGGCAGTCTTGCTATCTATATATGTATTTATATAAAAGAAAGTCGTGTTAGTAACACCACTTATAACTAAAGAACCGCTGGACCGATTTGAATGAAACTTAAAATGAATATAGTTAGTAACTTTGATTTAGGATATAGGCTGTTTTTTATCCCGGAAAAACAACGGAAACGGGGCGAGCAAAGTCGCGGGCAGCTGATAGTATCTATTCATATTTATTCGAACTTTGTTAATCTCTTTAATTATTACAATAATTTGAATAAACAGCTATCTTTTTATTAAAAGCGATATTAGTACTTTAATATTTTTTGTGAAGTTGTAACCACCCAACGAAGGGCATGGATCAGCTACTATTACATTTTATAATATATATATATAATATATATGGAATACATAGTCCTTGCTAGAATTCTATAAAAGGACTTTGCGATATGTGTCTTACCACACATGTTAGAACACACACAGGGTTTGTTGGTTTGAAATCAGTAATAATGTAGATAAAAATATATAAGACTTTGTAGAGCTGAATGTTTGGAAGACAGAACTATTTAAAAAAAAAAGTTGAGATGAAAATGGTTCAAATTTGTTTCTGTTAAATACCTCTATAGATGATATTTTTGGAAAGTGAGATGAAACTGACATTGGGAGAGATGACTAACAAGACTCAACGTTGGTTGTCACCAGTTTTTAGTAAACTTGGTATATGATGAGCATGACTTCTGAGAGTGCATACACTTATGACAATATAAAAGCGAGCGAGCCTTACAGTAGCCGTAAACGTGTAACATCTGACATCTCACCTTGGTGATATGCAACATTAACATAATATCCTGAATTAGTTTATATAACAGCATAATTTATACATAACGCTGTAAGACTGTAGGTTAAGCGCACAGCTAATGTAACTGACCAAATTTAGGCCTTACAAAAACAATCCATATAGCCCTTACTTACTATATAATAGGAACTAAATCCGTGTGGCCGGGTTCTGTAAATGCATGTCGACGATGACGTCATCAGATGCTAAGGACTTCTTACCAGGAGTGATAATGCCGATGTCAGCTTCCGTTGGTGTGTGTCCTGTAGCTGTTGATTCCTGAAAATAGATATAAATGTTTTTTGAAACTGGTTAATTATCAAAGTGGGGACACTTTGACACAAGAGTAGTAGGGATACTACTCTTGTTTTTCCGAACTTAACTTCTCAAAATATGATCGATCTTATGTTTGCATCAAAGTCTGAATTAATAAATAAATAAATAATATTGGTAGACAACAACACCATCTACTTCCAAACTAAGCATTGCTTGTATTATGGTGACCAGATGACTAATAGAATACTTATATATATATTTAAATACTACTTATGTTAATTTACAACACCAGAATTTGTGTTCATCACCCAAATGTATGTCCTGAAATTATTATAATAATACAAGCATAGTTTTTTTATTCAAAAGTTCGAATAACTTTATTTGAATTAATTTATTGAGTATTAATTTCATGAGAACTCTTGAGCCAGAAGTCTGTTCATGATTTTTAACCGACTTTATCAAAGAGGAGGAGGTTCTCAATTCGTCGGAATCTTTTTTTTTTTTTTTATGTATGTTCACCGATTATTCGAAAACGGCTAAACCGATTTGGAAAATTCTTTTTTTGTTTGAAAAGGTATCTTCACAGGTGGTTTCCATATAAATTTTAACAAAATCGGTCGAGCAGAAAAATCAACGAAAATTTAAAAATTGTATACATCGATGATGTTTTCATGTACCTACTTCGATACCTCGCTGTCTCATTGGAGCGGTGCGTTTATTTTGCCTACCCATATTATATATTTACAAAATACATCTACTTTCAACTAAAAATATATTATAGGCTCAAATTACATTCAATGAAGTCGGTTTTTTTTTAGTTTTTAAAACGTAATTATTACGTGGCTGTTTTACATAGAAATCAGTATTTTCTAATCATATGATACAAAACAATAATCATACTATCTCCTTACTGCTCATCTCTATCCTTCGTGCACATCCTTTCCTTACACTATGCTAATTGAAATAGCATGCATTTTAGCTGCACCCACTGACGTCTTTGTGCGGCTGGCTAGTGTATCCTTAAGTGCCAAAAATAACGCTGAAATTAATTAGCATTGCAGCACTATGCTCGTACCTTGAGACATGATATTACCAAAATGCTCATAAACAAATACACTACGTACCGTCACAGAATCGCAAGCCATTAGTTCGTTCTTGGACAGGTGCTCAACAACAGCAGCCGCGTAGCAGTCACCCAACATATTGTTTGTTGTTCGTATCCGATCTCTGGGAATGTCCAATTAAAAATAAGTAAAAAGAAATGATTGTCTGTAAAGTCGGTTTACGAACGATCTCTCTATCGCTTGTTCTGTACTCTCGCTTGCACGCTCGGCTCAGGCGGAACGTGACACTTTTTTGTGCGTGCAGCCGGCGTTTATCAATTTATAAGATGTTACCACGTCAAAATTTTACAAATGTACGAGTTTGTTATAATCCTTACTAATAATATTATAAACGCGAAAGTTTGTATGTATGTTTGTTACTCTTTCACGCAAAAAGTACTGAAAGGATTTTAATGAAACTTAACAATAATATAGCCTATACATCAGAATAACACATAAGCTATAATGTATAAAGATATTGTGTTAATTGTCCAAAATATAACAATAAGTGTCAAGTAAGTAGGAAAAAATTCTGCCATCTGCGAGCTAATCTGATCTGATTTTTATGTTCAAATATCACGAGTTAACATTTGCAAATGGTCCTGATTCTGCAGGACTGCAGGACTAAGTAAAATTTTGTAAAACACGAATGACACGTCTCAAATATACTAAATTGACGTGTGAATGAAATGTTTAAGCTCATTTTCGTCATCATGTAAGGAGGTGGTTAATACTGCAGAAACGCCTTTAAAAATCTAATCAGTAATGGAATAAAACGACAATTTTAACATATTTTAAAACTGTCATTTGAAAATGTTACACTAATTTGGACTTTAATTTAAGCAGTATATGTATTTTGTTTAAGGTTTTTTACAATATTTTAGCAAGTCCGGCGAAACAACAAAATTCCCAGCTTTATGTAGGTATCTTGTTATTACCAAACGGTGATAATCAATGGTAGATAATAGATATAGCATATATATGCAGCTTCATATATTCATTCATATATTCAGATATAAAAATAGAAAATAAAACAAAACAATATTTATAAACTTATATTAATATTGTGATCTGCAGTGATCTGGATCAGTTGAGCTATCTATAGATCATTTTAAACGGTCCTTAGATAGCTCAACTGTTTCGTAACGTATGCAGCCAGACAAAAATGTAGCTCAACGCAATTTTATTGGTATTAAATGGTAAGAAAAAATTAGAACTCACACAAGCCAATCGACTGCAAAAAGTAAGGAGACGTCGTGCACAGGCGCATCCACTGCTGCCAGTACAACCAGGAGTAGAACTAGTGCTGCTGAAGGAACCGATGCTGAAGACACAGACGCCGCTGTTGATGTTAAGCTGAAAATTTTAGACATGGAGATGAAATATGTTGTGAAAGCACAATGAATTAAAGACATAGAGATGATAGTATTGTTAAGACACAATGAGCATTGGTGTAGTAGCAGGACAAGCGTACTCTGTAGCTTAGGTAACAAGTTACTAGAACCTTGGCACACTTATTCTGTTGGGCGAATTCGTAGAGAAGTGCTGCGTCAGACGGGAATGAGTTACGCGATGGAAAGAGAAGCTCTATGTAGGTATTTCCAATGTTAGGCGTCAAGCGCTTGCGCGACCTTAATTGCACTTTGTTGCTCTAAAGCAAGTCTCTAATTATAAAACTGCTTTCGTGGAGTCTTGTATTTGTTCAAATAAGTATTCTGTGATAATGGTAGTTCTCTTATCTTTCGATGCATAGGTTTTTTTTTTTCGATTTTTTTCGATGTTTCGTATTGTGGTCTTGCAGGTTTTATTTATTTGATATAGTTATGTCCGTGGTTTTACATACATAGATAAAAAGTAGTAACCATAGACATAAACATAGAAACTCATTTATTTGTTACTCAAGCACACACAATCAGTACAAACAGAAAAAAAACATATTATAGATAAACAAAATTGGAGAATACAGAGAGTATGTCATGTATATGTGTGCCACATTAGCAAAAAGGTCTGTACTCAGCATAATATGCCTCGCCACTTGGAGGTAGCTAGGCGCTGGTATTCTGTCGAAACCTTCAGACAAAAGACCCTGTGAGATATTTTTGTGGAGTGTTGTGTAAATATTATAATAATGAGTAGGAATAGAAGTAAAATAATATGGTATCTTTGAGAGTTAATCAAAATAAATACAGATATAATAAGGTAATGAATGGTGCTTACAGCAATAATTATAATTATAGGTCATTACCTATGTACTCAGGAATTAATTAAAACATAAATGCTTACAACTTTAATACGGTAGATAATAAACTGTCGCATAATACATTATTGGAGTAAGAAAAGCTAATTGTGCCAAACTAAATTCATTTGCTTATATTAAAAAGCATTATTACAATCTAAACCATTAAAGTCAAAGTCAAAAGTCAAGAGATGATTTATTCAATACAATCACAAGGATCACTTTGAAACGTCTTACATACTAGGTGAATTTAGGTGCCAATTCATCATAACCCAAGTTCGAGAAGAATTGGCAAGAAACTCGTCTTGGTTCTAGCGCTTTTTTATATGATCCATCTTATAACTACCTTAACTACAAAATACTAATACAAGAGAGTTTATACATTTCAAGTGTGTCGGTTAACTGTCTGACGGCAGAGCGACATGAGGCCATGCATTCTTATCAATAATATAGTCATCTATATTATAATAAGCTTTCTTCAAAAGACTACCTTTAATGTATGTTTTAAATTTCTTAATAGGTAGTTTAGTTGCATTTTAGGAAGCTTATTATAGAAGCGCACCGTGTTCCCCATAAATAACTTATTAACTTTTCCTAGTCGAAACCTAGGGATGTATAATTTATGTTTATTCCTAGTGTTGATTTTATGAAGGTCACTATTTTGCTGAATCCCATCTCTATTTTTATGTGTGTATAACAAATTTTCATATATATATTGTGAAGCTATTGTGAGAATATTAATTTCTTTGAATATTTATCTCAAAGATTCTCGTGGTTTCATTTTATAAATGGCACGTATTGCCCTTTTTTGAATTACAAATATTTTACCAATATCAGCTGCTTTCCCCCAGAGAATGATGCCGTATGACATAACACTAGAAGTAACTAGAAGTAACTGAAATAAACTAGTCTACCTGTAGCTTCATCAGTAAGCCACCGTATCGTACGAACTGCATATGCAGCGGAACTAAGCCTACCAGCAAGTGTTTCAATTTGTGGTCCCCACTGTAGTTTTGCATCAATATTAAGACCTAGGAAGATGGAATTTACAAAATTCATTGCCTCTCCATTTATTTCAATGTTGGACGGGCTATGAATAACATTTGGCAAAGTGAATTTGATACATTTAGTTTTTTTTGAATTAAGCAAAAGATAATTTACAGTGAACCAGTTAAGAACTAACGATAAGGATTCATTTACGTTATCGCAAATACTGGTTTTATCTCTATCAACTTTAAAAATTAAAGACGTATCGTCTGCAAATAAAACTATATCACAAATATTTTTTAAAAAAAAAAGGTAAATCGTTAACGTATAAATAAAAACGGAATAAAAAAAGTCCTAGTATCGATCCCTGAGGTACCCCTATATCAATAATTGATCCCAAAGATCTCTCACCACCCACGTCTACTTTCTGGACTCCATTAGATAGATAAGACTGTATGAGGTCAATCGCCCGGTTTTTAATGCCATAATATTTTAACTTTGTGATTAGGGTTGCATGACTCACACAGTCAAAGGCCTTAGATAGATCGCAGAATACCCCAACTGCAACCTGTGACTTCTCCCAGGCCTCAAATATATGCTTTAAGAGCGCTATACCTGCATCAGCTGTTGATCGAACTTTAGTAAATCCGTATTGATTACTATGTAGCAGGCCGTTAACTTTAAAGTGGTATAATAACAGATTAAGAATTATTTTTTCAAAGATTTTACTTAAAGTAGGTAATCTACTCACGATGGCGCCACTGAAAACCAGCGATACAGCAGCCTTCACAGTTCTGTATCATATGCTGAGTGGTAGCCTTTTTTTTGTCACTGTACATAGACTAGTTTATATTACATTTGCACTGTATTTGATATGTGACGTTTAATAAATATTTTCTATTCTATTCTATTCTTTAAATGTTTAATGTAGTTAATGTAGCTAAAACTAAACTCATTCTTATATTTTGCAACACTAGATTCTAATAGAACGGAAGCTCTGGAGGCTAAAGAGTTTAACGATTTGGTCACTATTTTTGGTATATCTGAGAAAAAACTATCAAATGCATTTGCAACACCCTGTTCTTTAGTCAAAACTGTACCATTTATATTTAATTTGAACTGTATATTGCGAGCCCTTGATTTACCTGTTTCATTATTAATTAACTACCAAGTTGCTTTTATTTTATTTGTTGAATTTTCTATTATTTTTCTCAAAAACAGTGACTTAGCCGCATGACAAACTTTTTTGAAGACTTTTGAGTAATTCCTAACATATAAGATAAGATAAGATATTAAATTAAAAATATATTAATACTAATAATAAAAAATAATAAAAATAACTAGCAACTAGCAACTGAAAGGTGCACCATAGCTGTTTAAACCAGACAACCCAATTCTTTGTTCATACAGTAGAAATGCTTTATAACGTTTTTAAATGTGAACATGGATTTCAACAGCCGAAGAGGTGGAGGTATATTGTTGCCTGGTTGCCTGGTAGCGAAAAAAGTTTTTCGTAGAGATACTCAGGTGTCTCGAATATCACAATAGAATGGACCAGTGTTGCAAGATGAAAATTCCATAGTAGTCGATATTAACATAACATATATGTATAACTTTAAGGTTCAATCCTCCCCCTTTTTACGTAACTCGCGTCAACTGGCAATAGACGTGAATTGCGCAATTTCTGCTATCCAACACACTTTTTATACGATGTACCCGCAATCATCGTATTTTCGTCTGTACGTCTACACTCGAAAGCATAGAAATCGCACACCCCCTACATTTTCATTTTGACCCAAAACATTTTTTTAATTATCAGGTTTCCATAGTTAACGAAAACATTGTAAAGTTTCGTTTCTTTTTGTACATTTGCTTGCCCCTACTTTAAAGAACTAAAATCAAACAAAGAAACAAAAATACAGCCTGACTGTCAGCGGCATCGCGAGTGCCGAAGAAGCGTTGGAGGAACGATCTTGACAACTTTAGGAAAGCTTATTATAATATAAATAACTATATTATTGATAGCAATGTATGGCCTCATGTCGCTCTGCCCTCAAACAGTTAAGCGAAACAAAAAAGCGCTAGGAACAGGACGAGTTTCTTGCCGGTTCTTCTCGAGCTTGGTTTAGGAGGAATTTGCACCTAAATTCACCTAGTATGTTATACGTTTCAAAATGATCCTTGTGATTGTATTGAATAAAGTATCTTTTGACTTTGACTAAGCGAGGAACTATGTAGTAAAAACTGTTTTAGGAGCCAGTGGCTTCTGCCCTCAGTTATTACGTTTAACGTCATGATAAGTTTAATGTAATATATATGATTTTAAATTTAATTTATCAATATGTGTTACAAAATTTATCTACAGTTTTATATTAATTCTGCAGATGTCATCGACTTTCAATTTTTATGTACCTGTTGTTATCTTTTGCAAATAAAGTTTTATTATTATTATAATAAATAAGTACTGTTTTCTGTCGATATTGCTACGTACCTAATAACCCTACGTTTCAGCATAACAAACATACATCTAAACGTCCGAGTAGCCAAACATCCAAACAAACATTCCCATATATAAAGTTCGTAAGATTTACTCACAATATAGTGGCCAGTTGAGCGAACCCCAAGTGCATGTTGTTCATCTGACAGACGAACACGCTGGCTACAGCCACAAACAGAGCGGTCCCATCCATGTTGATGTTACAGCCGATGGGGAGAACGAAGCGTGTGATGCGAGGGTCGATCCGGAGCGGACCTTCCATCGCGCGGAATGTCACTGGTAATGCTGCTGCTCTGGAATTTATATGCTTACCTGTCATCATGATTCTTCTTCTGGTACATTATCTTAATTTTGAGGAACTTTAAGGACCGTCGAACCATTGTGATTAAGAGTATTCCACCATGGCCACTACTTTCGAATCAGTAGCGAACTCTGTTGCCAGAATTAATAGCTTTCATCATAACCTTGAAGCTATTGAAAAGTCGGAATCGAAAGCTTCGACGACTGACGTGCACGTCGGTCGTCGTAAACGTTAAGATGCAAATGATGTGCTCATTGTAATCACCCATCCAGGTATTGACTGCGTCAATGTTGCTTAATTTCGTTTTTCTTTTTATAGGGTTACTAGTTATTTTGAACCAGTGAAAGTGTTAAAGTTCGACTCGAAAGCTTAATTTGTATTTGTCTTAGGCACTTGGCCCTTTGATTTTTTTAGGTTCTACGGCAAGCCAGTTTCGTCACATTTTTCCTTAGAAAAATAAAAAGGAATCAAAATTAGTAGAAAAAATAAAATCGAAATTCTAATTGATTCACTGCGGTAATTTATGCCCCAAGAAATCTGGCAACAATTATAATCGATATTCAACCGAAAGAAGTTCATCGAAAATGAAGTAAGAATGAACGGGTCATTTCACCATCGAATTTCGAGTAAATCCTCCTCGAATCTATAGACTTGCATATATCAATGGAATCGTCATTACCTGTACTAATAATACTAAAAATTTTGCAAACAAACTCGACTGAGATGATCGCGTTTAGAGTTAAGAGGTTAGAAGAACTAAAAATGTTACTGTGTTTTAGTAGTTACTGAGTATGTGTTACCTAATTAAGGATGTGTTAGAAAAAGGCCAGGTCAAGAGTATACTAAACCGACGCGCATGTATAACGAATGTGAGGAGAGTATTTCTTATGGTTATCTTACGTAGAAGCAGTAGCAGAAGCAGTTAGCATCGCATGTGACAATCCCCAGTAGAACTTATATGGGTTCCGCCGAAGGAACATGAAGTATATCAGCTGCATCACGATGAGCTGGTAGAGGAAGACTCCAATTGTCACGGTGGCTATAAACCACGCAAGTTGAGACATCACTTGTGCTGAAAGAGAAAGCTTTAGTTGAACGGGAGGTCTAGGCAAGATCCACTTTTTTGGCGTTTACGCGTGCGTAATGATTTAATTGAATGGATAGCACATTAGCATGTGATATGTAACGTGACTGAAGCGTGCTTTCTGCTGTGTTGTTTCCATACAAATAGATATTTCTGCAGGTGTGAGCCAATACTAGGTCCCAAAACAAAGAGGCATCCTGGAAGATACATTTACACAGCGTCAGACGCTGTAAATACATTACTAACTAGCATCTCCTTGCAATTTCTCGTGTGCTATCGACAAATAAAATTGCTTATGTTTTTCTACAAAATACAATCTTTAAACTCACATTTATGTATAAAGATAATTACAGAAATGTACCTATAGAATGATATACAATCGTATAAAACACATGAGAAACAGTTGAGCTATCTTAGGCATCTTAAAACAATCTATAGGTAGCTCAACTGATCCAGATCACTGCCAGATAGCAGCGTTCACAAGACACTAGCGGCATTGCAACGTTGAATGACAATGCTAATACGCTGAGCCAGATAGGAGCTATCTCTTGGATTACGCAATGTTTCTAAATACAATCTGTTTAACAAATATCATCAAAATCCACCCAAACAAACAAACAAACAAACAAACAACCAGGCAAAGATACTTTCAGATTTATAATATTAGTATATAAGCTATCGTGGCGCTTAAGTAAGCTCTATCCTCGTCATTCTCATGTCAAAAAATAGAGATGGCAACAAATTAAATCAACACATTAGCTTGTGTGTTTATAAGACATACCCATAATTATACTTTATAATACCTAAGAAAATATATAATAATAATAATACAAAGAAAAAAAATTGTTTGTTTATCACGCAAATACTTTTCCGGAGTTCAAACCCTGGGAATTTTTTTGTGGTCAAATTCAAAAGTCAAAGTCAAGAGATACTTTATTCAATACAATCACAAGAATCACTTTGAAACGTCTTACATACAAGGTGAATTTAGGTGCCAATTCCTCCTAACCCAAGCCCGAGAAGAACCGGCAAGAAACACGTCCTGGTCCTAGCGCTTTTTGCATGATCCATCTTTTAACTACCTTAACTACAAAAAACTATAACAAGAGAGTTTATACATTTCAAATGTATCAGTTAACTGTCTGAGGGCAGAGCGACATAAAGCCATGCATCCTTATCAATAATATAGTCATTTATATTATAATACGCTTTCTTAAAATGACTACCCTTTATGTATGTACGCTTTAAATTTCTTAGGTGGTGTTTCAAATTAAGGAGTTCGATTCAAATTGAATCTACGTACAGAACCAAACTTACAGCGCCGGAGGCAGAGCTACTACCAACTAAGTAGCGAGTCGAATATCATAAAAAAAACACAAAAATTTTTAAGCAAAAAAAGCAACCTCCAAAGTCCACTCACCTACATTCTCAACTCCTAATATCTTCCCCGCTATAACACTGCTGACTCCAATCGGAGTGAACCACATGACTCCGGTCACCATCTTCATAATGACTTCGAAAATTGCTTGAAAGAAGTCGATAACAACCTGCCCCTTCGCGCCCAGAGTGCCGAGGAGACTGCCGAAGACTAGGCAGAAGAAAACTAAGCCTAAAGTGTTGGTGCCAGACCTGCAAATAAGGAGATAGCAAATGCTGTACATGCACATAGCTTAGAAGTCTGACAAAGAATCAGACTTTTATTGTAACCCCGCAAAATATAGCAGAGTCGAAAGATTGTGGCCGTTTTATCGACTCGTTCGCGTCGATTTCATTGACAAAATAACTATTTCGGCGCGATCTTGGCTAATGCGCGTGTTACCTTATTGTGTCGTGACATCTGCGTCAGTTGATCTGTTTTTAAAATTATTATATTTACTACTAGCTGGTGCCCGCGACTTCGTCTGCGCAGGATTAGTACTTCGTGTAATTCTAACGGTTTTTGCAGCGCATGCCAGAATGGCTCGCAGATGGCAGAATTTACTCCTACTTTCTTGACACTTATAGTTATATTTTGGACAATTCACATAATATCTTTATAAATTATAGCCTATGTTATATTCTGGTGTATAAGCTATATTATTGTAAATTTTCATTAAAATCCATTTAGTACTTTTTGCGTGAAAGAGTATCAAACAGACATACAAACTTTCGCATTTATAATATTAAGTAATAAGTAAGTAAAGGCTCTTCCTTCTGCGCTGTAGATTGAAAATTCAATTCTCTCCCAAAACAAACATAATTTGAATGATGAACACAGATATTTGTTATGTGTGTTATAAAGGTACACCTACCTATTTTCACTCTATTGTATTTAACATTATTCCTGTTTCTCTTGTGTTTCAAATAAACTCTATTCTTCCTATATAAGGTATCATTAGTATCTAGTGACTATAACACAAGCTATGCTTAGTTTAAGACTATGTTGCATGAGTTACCAACTTTTATTACCGTGAAACAAATAAATAATTCCATGCAATATTTTTAGTTATGTATACCTTTCAGTTAGTTAGGCTATATCCTGCAATAAAACAAATACATATTGGTATTAAAGCAGGGTTAGGGTATCAACATCTACAAGACACTGTTTTATTGATGTTGACACTTGATTTAACTTCAACAAAACAGTGTCTAATTGATCGATCTAATTGATCGATTGATTGATCTAATTGAAATGTTCTTAAAGGGCGACTGAGTGTTATCAAAATAGGTTGGTTACAGTACAAAACATCTTCAATAAAGCCAAGTGGGTACTTATAAAAGCTTAACGATGATAAACATGCGACCATCCACTTTTATTAGAAGCACTTAAAGCCAATGAAATGTATCAATCCACTGAAGTCAATAGGGACCGCCCTGAGAGCAACCATTATCTATAGAGCGCGCTTTTATCGTAGTGTGCATATTTGTATAGTTCCGAAGTCCACAAGGATCGCAGATAGTTTAGCTAGTGTCCGTCTGTCTGTCTGTCTCGCAGACTGTCTTATCGTTATGACATTTTGCACGTTAGGTATTAGTGGCCTCTACAAAGCTCTTACTAGAATCTTTTTAATAAGGGTCTTAGGGATACCGTCCCTATAATATAAAGCAGGGTTAATTTTATTCTTACTTATTATCATATTGAGTAGCGTATCGTTGGATAGGGTTTTCTGAAATATGTGGAGGTTTTTCAAACAGTTTTTCGAGACAGATATTCATGTGGTAAATAATAAGATTTGAAGAAGTCTCATTATTTATCCTCTTAAAGAAGGGCAAAACTGCCAGTTATAATAAGAACGAGAGTCAAAGTCTTAAGACTTGTTGCTAACGTGATTTTAGGGGATAATTTCGTAATCCCTACGAGATTGTCTTTGTGTTTCCATTCTTCTTACTTCGTGAAATAAGCATGTAGACATAGACATAGACATAGACATAGACATTTGTTTATTTACTGAATAAGCACACAAACACATCAATAATAACAAAGAGTAACAAAATTAGGTAAAAGGAAGTGACACATATACAGCAAATATAGCACATACACATGTATAGCAAGGCAGATCACTGCAAACTCTTTCCAAATGCCTTTCATAGCGCCTTTATAAAACAATGTCAATGAAACAATGAAACCAGCATTGCCCTACGCCTAATTGCGCAGAGTTATAAGCTGAGACTGGTTCTTTTTGGCATACCACACAGACCTCCTTGCACCTACCTGTTTCTTAGCTACTTTGTGTGTTAGTTGTAGTTCGTGTTTATTATTTTTCTTTTAGTGTTAGTAGTTAAGTTTTAGTATTTTATTTTTGCACCTTATTTTGTTCCTGTGTAATGTTATGTCAAATAAAGCCTTTATCTATCTATCTATCTATGTGTGCATATTTAATACTACTTTTTTATAACCAGCTTAGTTGACGAAGTTAATAAGCTGCCGAAAGACTTCATTATGGCCTTACAATTTTAATAAAGTTGGAATCTGCTTAAATGTCCTTTGAAGCACGAAAACGTTTAAATAAATGCCACTACGACCACCCATCTAGTACTGGATCACGCACACACAGCGTTAACTTTGATGATTTCATAGTTTTCACTAATAAGCAAAGCTTAAAGAATGCGAAGATAAAGTGAACATACTGAAAAGGAAACAGGATTTAAAAAAAAACGTGTGCGTCTCGGGACGCCCGACAGAAGTGATAACTTAAACTAATCTAAATAGCGCTGTCGGTAAGAGCGAGAGAGGAGGAGCCTGCCTACCGCTGCCGTATGCGTGAGAGAACGGGAAGCCAGACAGACTGACGCCGTAACACGTTACGTAATGAAGCAGTTTATCCTCCCATAAGAAGTAATCAATTCAAATTCAATATAACTTTATTCAATAAAATCACAAGGACCACTTTGAATCGTCTTCTTACATGCTACTGAATCTAGGTGCCGGTTCCTCCTAACCCCAGTTCAAGAAGAATCCGACAAGAAACTTGTCTGGTCTTAACACAATTTTTTTGTATGATCTTTGACAATTTTGTTACGGATGCCGAGTCGAGTTGGAGCAGATTCATCCCAAGCTTTTTTTTGTCATCTAATGCCATGGGTATAATGATAGAACATCTCAAATTTCATCAATATCCTTAAAGCCGTTTAGCCGTACAGGGTTACAAACAAATAAACAGAGATACATTAGAATTTATAATATAACGAGTACCTATGCATAGAAGAATGGATAAACAGAAAAATTGCGTGCTAAGTTTTACGAAAGACGCTCTCGTTTCAAGTTCATTACTCGCTGAAACCATTGTCTACCTTCAGCTACGATAGCGTTTTATGTGTCTAGCCAAGTTTTCACCCTTAAAACGAAGCTGAGCGAAAGCTTGCTTTGTTCTAAGTTTGATGAGATGCATTTAATTGAGGGCGACGACCGCTTTTGTGTCAATTTTAATTAGTGACATTCTTCAGTCAATTCTACAATGGAAAAAGGAACTTAGTTTATTTTTCCCAAGAAAACTACCGACGAATCCTACTACGTAATCTGACAGAATTCTAGAGGCAATAGCGAGCACTAGTAGTCTAGTGGAAGTGACCTTCTGTTTCTAAGGACGTGGGTTTGAATACAGTAGTGCAAGTGTAAAGGGACATCAAGAGAAAACTAGCATGTCGAAGAGCCTTAAAAGTTTAACGATATGTGCCATGTGCATGAATAGAGCTTATGAGACGCACTTTAATACTTTCATCGCATTGGGTTTATTTTGAACCAATACGATAAAAACCTAAACATATTACCACTTCGGCAATATGCTTAGGTCTTTATGTTAATAAGTCAAACAGAAAAATATGACAATTATCTTCTATGGATTATCGAATTTATTTCTCCTGCAATGTGCTTTTCAGATTGTACTGTTGTATACGTATATTAAATCCAATTGTCCGAGGCTACTACCTAGTAAAAGAAATCGCCAAACAAACTTACCGATATGAAACCACTCGAACTAAAGGCACGGTGACGTTTTCGCTGTTGTTTTTCCCGAACACGTTGACTGGCTCTGCGTAGACTGTATGAGCCTGCTGGAACGCAGCCTGAACTAAATTGTCGGGGAAAATGTTCCTGAAATAATGCCGCATTGTCATTGGAAGTATTTAGTTGCACCTAGAAACACAAATGTTCATAATTAAGGTTGCAAAAAGTTATCAGGCTCCCTTGATACAAGGTTTTATCTTATAAAAACGCATTAGCCCATGTGATGCTTGTATTTTCCAAAAAAAATGGAACAGGTTAGTTCCATTTTTTTTCATTGACTTATGAATGACATGATGTGACTATAAGAAGGACAATTAGAAGATTGCAACTGTAACTGCAGAAATAATAATGCTCTTTTCAAAGTCCAAATAAGGATTACATTTTGAAATGACTAAATAATAAGTTGACAATATTATTTTACTGGATTCATTTTCCGAAGATATTTTCGTACTTTTATCCAATTTACATCTCGAAATGAAAAAATCACGTCATCAAAAAACAAATGAAATTCAGAAGTCTTATTTAAAATGCAATTCTTATTTGGACTTTAGTACAAACTAACTTACATCAACAAGTCCGAAGAACAGAATCAGAGCTATTGTCTGTCATAATCAACTGCAGTTTTGAAACACTGGAGATTGGATTATGAGATAGATCAATGCTGTTTACATTGCAATGAATATTATTTACAAGGACAGGAAAACGAAGCTTAAGACGACCCCCCACCTGATGGACTGATGACATTGTATCGCAAGATCGCCAGAAATCGGTGGATGGAGAGGGCTCAAAATCGTTCTTCCTGGAAATCTATTGGGGAGGTCTATATTCAGCAGTGGACTTCTAGGGGCGGATATGATGATGATGATTTACATTACTTTTGCTGGAATAAACATTTTTTTTATTTTTTATTAAGCTGCTATTGAATTGACACCTTATGTGTTTAAAACTCACCTACCATCTACCATAAAAATGTATTTTCGTTAGTCGGTTACGGAATAATAAACTGGATTTATAGTTAAAACACTCGGGCAATGTGTTTTTTATTGATGATGGTCAACTCATTAGGCTTGAGTTTCCGTTTGAGAGATCAAAGCTCAACGATTTTCATGTGAACGTATGTAGGTCTGTTCATTAGTACAAGAGTGACATTTTTATCAATGACATAATATGATAGAAATACCTCTAATCCTCTATCAAGAATGAGTCCACAGCTCAATAAGTTATAAAAGACTAATTCGGAGCTGGATATTTTTAACTAGAAATTACATATATTTATTGTAACAATCAAAGACATCCTCTATTTCAACGGGACATTTGACGCTAATAATAGTAGCGTCTTGAACCCCAAACTCAGTTAACTAGTTTGATAGTTTAATTTTTTTCAAGTTAAAGTAATGTTATCAATTTAATTTGTAACATATTTTGTGTATGCATTTTGTTTGTTCACAAAGTATTGTTTTGCTGTGCGCTCAAAAGTTATGTTCCAAAGTAGATCAAAACTGTATTCTTGTTATACGTATTTTCATTTGTTAGTGACGTGTATTGTATGCCTAAATATATATAAAATAAAATGCGATGTGTGTATGTGTATTAATGTTCCCTATAGACTCCGAAACGACTGGACCGATTTCGATGATTTTTTTAGGAAATCTTCAGATAAGCCTAGCACTGATCCTGTGAAGCCGCGGGTAGAAGCTATTAGACATTAGATAGATTGTTGCACCGAGCGCAAAGTGAGTTATTAATGCACGAGTGTTATGTTGGTGAATTAACACGAGTGCATTAATTACTCTCTTTAGCAAGGTGCGTACTGTGATAAAATATACCTACTCAAACTAAATATATGAAGAATCTAAATTTTGCAATGGTACGAAATGCGCGCTATTTGTTTTTTTTCACCAAGTCGGTTTTATTCAGCCGTTTTTTATTATCAGCCAGTATCTTTTTGATCGAATGCAAACATTTTATATTAAACTTAATGGGAGATATTAATTAAACCTCTATGGTAAATTTATATCTAAAATAAAAAGTAAAAAACAGTGCAATAAAGAAAAACAGTGCAATAATGAGATTTCATATAACATTACTGCACTGTTTTGGTTCTAAGCAAAAAAAACGTCCTTTGTGATCGGTTTTGTAGTGATTAATGATAACATTACTACGTAGTTGAAAGAAAATAAAATAGAATAAACAATAACTACTGCTTGATGAAAATCTAGGTAGTTTTTAATTAATCCAAGATATTTTATACTTTTGTTGGACTAAGTAATGTTTAAAACTAGACCTTGGCAATATAGCAAGTTGAAGGTCAATACTGACGCAGACTGATTGGTGGATCATTTACGTAGGTATGCCTTCCAAGGACGCATGTTTTAGTGAATGTTTTTTTAAAGTAATTGACGCAATACACGCTATCAGCTCCTGATCGCTATTAAGTTAAGGTTTTATTAGCTTGTTCAGGAGTTTAGGACTCGCGAAATACACTAGCTCCTATTAAGACGTCGGCTTATCTTGTTATTGCTTTTGGCAAACACGATAACGATTGGACTACCTAATGTACATGTAGATGACGTGATAGCAATATAGATTATATTGCACGATGCCCTCTACTAACAGTTGTTCTAACTATGTGATGACCTATGTGGTGCAATGGGTCACGGCCCGGCTGTGACGCAGAAGGTTGCGTATTTGAATCCCGCTGCGGGACAAATGATTGCATGATCTGCAATTATTTGTCTCGGGTCTGGATCTTTCCATATATAACATGCATGTATTTACAAAAAAAGTACTTAAGTCGTATATCATTCATGTGGTCATAACACAAGCTCTGTTTACTTTGGGACCGAATGAATTGTCCAGCATTTTTTTTTTTTTAACTCACCGTCCGATATCCAGCAGACTATCCAAAATACTGTGACTACTATTCTCCACTGGACCTCCATAATTTTCCTTTAAGTCTATCTGTCCCGGATGAATTAGAACCGCCAGCAGAATCCCAAGCAGCGCGTTGAACATGGATGTTAGAATAAAGTAAAGCAAAGTTCTGATGGCAATTTTTCCACTCATCTTGGCGTTTAGGCTGGCGGAACCAGCTATGAGACTGGCTATGATAAGGGGTAGGATCATAAGCTTTAGCACCCTCATGAATAGTTCTCCAGGGTACGATATTATGACCAGAGCATCAGGTCCTAGCTGGTAAGGACGGAGTCCAAACCCTGAAACAAGAAAATATATTGGTTGTGTTCCGTTGAAATATATTTCGTATCCGATCCAAGAAGCGAATCTTGTTTTGATGCCTAAAATGTTTTACCTATCTATTTGTTGTTTTTTTCTAGGAGTGGAGTATATATTTTTTTATATTAAAGATACCTACGTTTGACCACGAATTAGCCTGATGTTAAGCGACGGTGTGGCCGACGATGGGGCACGCAGGTCTAGAAGATACCTATTTACTCTTGACTTGAAGATATCCTGATTGTAGTTTTCAGGAAAGACAGACAACGGCGAAGCATTTTAATCCTTGTCTGTACGGATTATAAATGTGGAAGCAAAGCGCTTTGTTCGGAGTGCTGGAAGTGCATTTATGACAATGACATAAGTAACAAATCAAGTGATTCACGACCCTTCTTGTATCTAACAAATTCTAAGTATAGATTTATACTAGAAAGTATAAATGATTTAAGTAAGACCCATTCTACATATTTCAAGCATTACTAACTTGACATCTTCATCACTTTGTTTAACCACTGAGTTATCTCGTTATGTTCAGTCTTCTTCTTCTTATCTAGTTATCCCAAACCAGTGTGGTGATAGGATTGAAGTGCGTCTCAGAGGATCCTTTCGTTCACTTGGCACATGTCTTTGAACTTTTTAGGTTCTACGACATTCCGGCTTCCACACAATGTTTTCTTTCACCCTTTGAGAGTGCTGGTTATGTTCAGTTTACTATATATTATCTTCTTACTCGTTATTATACACTAGCAACCCGTCATTGCTTCGCACGGGCAAATTATAAGTTAAACCTTCTTCATGCATGACTCCGTGCATTAGTGAATATCGTATAAACATTTTCGAGTTTTATTGATTTATATTTGAATTTATCGCGATCAGACAGCTAGACAGACGCGGCGCGGCGGTGGACTTTTAAATGTATATTTTAAATTTAAACGGTACTAAATCCTGATAAAATATATATAAAGTAGGTATACGAATATATAACTTAATCAAACCCACTCACTCTGCGACTCTGGTATACCAACTCGACTTCGTTACGGATATAAGCTTGAGCTTGCATATTAAATTTATCCTCTAGTTTTTGAACTTGACTCTTCAGAAGGACTGTCTCAGAAGCAAATCGTTCCTCCAGTTCCAGGACTCTTTCATCCGATATAGCCACGGTCGCCACAAGATGATTCATTTACAACTAAGAACTTTTGCACCTGGTGTGGGTTTTATAATGTCATATTGTGAAAAATTAATATATACATTATTTATAAGTTTTCTTCATTAAATGAAATGATAAGATTTTTATAAGTATTTTTACTATTAGTGTTAATTATATGTATATTCGACATATAATTATTACTCATAAATCACAAATATTTTCTTTTAACGTTTCTCCAGTGTAATTTCTGTAAATTCAGATACTACTCGTACTCTGACAATTTGCTGAAACTGGACAGTAATTACTATCTTTGTATCACTTAAGTATGAGTACTACAACAACATAATATGCGGTCTATTATGTTGTTGTAGTACTGTTATTTTCTATAGTTTATATGTTCTATTGCATCAGAGGGTAATCTGAATTCAGAACCAAATCTTATCCTTGTGCCGAAAAGTTGATCATGGTATGTTGCGATCTCTAAAGCTGAAAACTATTAATCCTCCACTTCTCTACGTACTCAAGACCTCAGAGATCAATTAAAACATCTACAGCATCTGCAAAATCTGAAGCAAAGTAGGTATCGACGAGTCCTTCAAAGCAACAGTGGATAGGACTTCCTTAGATTTTTTTGGATATTGTATGGTCCGAAAATGACTTGCCACTTTGACAGGGCAATACTTTTAAGTTTAGTGGCCATTTACTCCAATGACAAATTGAAGTCAAATACAAAATCCCTTGTTCAAAAAAAATATTTGCCTTGAACTGAAAAAAATTACACGGAAGAGGTATTTGCTAAACAAAGAACAGATGTGTTATAAGGTATAAAAATCAAAAATGACATTGAGAAGCTTAATTGGCGCAACTTATAAATTCTGGCCATTCGCCTTTTCAGGCTATTCTAATGATAAACTTTTTAATTTGACATTATACCTTCAACAAATGTTTTTTGCTATTTCTAAATGCCTAAAAAAATTGTATTCCCGTTGTATAAATCAGGCTGTATAAAATAATCAAAATCAGTCTTAAAAAAACAAAAGGATGTTAAAATATTTAGAAGATGAATTCCTTAATATACTTAACAAAAGAATTCGTATGTAAGTATTTTGTATTCATAAAGTTACATTATATTGCGGATCAAAAAATAATTTGCCATGTTTACTTTGCTCGATGTCAATCAATTTTAACTCACTGTATGACCACATGGGGTGAAACGGGTACGTAACTACTGAGAGAGCTCAAAGAGCTATATTCAAAGTGGCCGCCTTCCGCTCTTTTATATTCCCCACTAGTCTATAATGGGCTATAATATACTAGGCTATAAATTGATATATTAGTAATATATCAATTAATAGCATGCTAACAACACGAGGAGTTATTTATAAGGAACTGAAACAGCACGCAACCCTTTCATAGAGTATTGAACTCACTAAAAAAGACAAGAAAATATAGTCAGCTCTCAACAAACAGGATCTAAACATGCCTTTACATCCAAATTTAACATAATACCTTGATCTGCTGCTCTATAATAGACTGAAGGCGTTAGTCAATATATAGGTATGCCTTTTACCACAGTAATAAGTAGATAATACTTAAGAATTCACAAAGGGAAGTCGTTGAATGTGTTGGTATGCATTTTGTTTTTGTCTGATCTGATCTAGTTTTTATGATTCAATATGAGATTAAGATTTTAAGGTTTTTACATTATTATTTTTGTCCATATTGTTTACATTGTTTACTATTTCACGGGCTATTTTCATATACATATACAACGTGGGCAATGCTGC
Source organism: Lampropteryx suffumata (assembly GCA_948098915.1). Taxonomy (NCBI): domain Eukaryota; kingdom Metazoa; phylum Arthropoda; class Insecta; order Lepidoptera; family Geometridae; genus Lampropteryx; species Lampropteryx suffumata. The sequence goes on along the minus strand of OX402550.1, from coordinate 2,800,436 downwards.
GGGTAACAGCAAGTGTATAATATAGTTTGATCGGATTTTGACACTTCTATTAAAGAAGTAAGTTCAAAATATAAGCTTTTAATTTATAGTCTGTTCTATAACAGCAGGGTCGTTGGTTGACATTTATGTCTATGACATAAGATAATAAATACAATGTGTCACAACTGTTAGTAGTCCATTAAAATGTTACATTTTTTAGGCCTTAGTGTGCATTTGTCAGAGGACGCAATTTTATTTTTTTAATGTGTAGGGGGGGTCAGTAGAAGCTTAAGTTCAAGTTTGTGGGGTCGGCACCCTTGTCCCCCGGCCGCCATCTTGGAAAAGGGGGTGCAAAGGGTTTTCGCGCTGTATCTCGTAAACTAGTTACCTTACAGAAAATTTAATCAAACATAAAATGTAGCAAATTAAATTTCCTACAATTTTATTTCTATTACTTTTTATCGTCAAGTGACCAACAAAAAAGTTATAAACAAAAATAAATGAAAATTTTGTTTGTTTGTTCTAGGTTTTACAGCGCTCCAAACTTAAACGGATTCTCGAATGCTCATAGGGATGCAATAAAAACTAAAAATTAGGCTTACTTTTCTATCTATATTTTTTTTATTCATACAATTTATTATGATCTTAACATTCCTATGCTATTATTGAACTATGTTTGACCCTTTTACCCACCACCTATGAGGTATAACATGGGCAAAGTCAAATTTATAAAAATTTAATGCATTTTTTAATGCATTTTTTGTCACTGTCTTAGCAAATCGTTTGTATCGCAGAGTGTCTAGAGTATCGTCTTTATTTCCGCCATATAAAAAGACGAAAAAACGTTCGCCAACAACACTGAGTAACGATGACTCGACTTTCTCACTCATAAATAATTTAGTTCCACTTGCTAACTCTGGATGCTTCTGCAAAATTTTTATAAATTTGACTTTGCCCATGTTATACCTCATAGGTGGTGGGTAAAAGGGTCAAACATAGTTCAATAATAGCATAGGAATGTTAAGATCATAATAAATTGTATGAATAAAAAAAATATAGATAGAAAAGTAAGCCTAATTTTTAGTTTTTATTGCATCCCTATGAGCATTCGAGAATCCGTTTAAGTTTGGAGCGCTGTAAAACCTAGAACAAACAAACAAAATTTTCATTTATTTTTGTTTATAACTTTTTTGTTGGTCACTTGACGATAAAAAGTAATAGAAATAAAATTGTAGGAAATTTAATTTGCTACATTTTATGTTTGATTAAATTTTCTGTAAGGTAACTAGTTTACGAGATACAGCGCGAAAACCCTTTGCACCCCCTTTTCCAAGATGGCGGCCGGGGGACAAGGGTGCCGACCCCACAAACTTGAACTTAAGCTTCTACTGACCCCCCCTACACATTAAAAAAATAAAATTGCGTCCTCTGACAAATGCATACCCAAATGTAACTTTTCAATGGACTATAGGTACTCATAAATTGCTTATGTCCTACCACACAAAGGCCATGCAGTTTATTCAAAATATTTTCTGAGACATTCAATTGAACTTACCAATAGCAATTCCAGTGAGTACTCCAGCTAAAGTGACCACAAGCATGGTATTGTCCACAAAACATTTCTTGAGACCGGTTGGTTCAACCGACGCTGACCGGTCCTCGGTGGTCTTCGGGCCCCTGTCAGCCGGGCCCATCTTCGCGAATAGATACTCTGAAAACCGTTCACTTTTCTCCATTACAATTTGCAAGGACTTGCACCTTGATCGTCTGGAGTACCAGCCGAAAATAGGTCCGTCCAGCTCCGAACAACAACACCAAATGAGTGTTTCTGTTACAGCTTCAATTTATATAATTCACTGAGTTGGTTGTCTGCCTATTAATTAGTTTGTGCCTATCAGTTTCAGGAATGTTTGTTTAAGCTTTTGCACCGATGGTGCGCTTTTTTTTTGCTGCACTTCGCGTAGCATTACTAACCTACAGGTTTCATGCCTGTATTAAGTTATTATTGACCTCACTTGATTCTACATTCAGTTAATACATTGCAGGTTCTGTTTGAGTGTTGTTATAAAAGTACTACAAAATACGGCAGTGGAATGCGTGTTACTGAAACGACCGCGTTAGATTCTGTCGTAGATGAGGGAAGCCATGTTAAGTTGCGCGCGCAGCCATCGATTACTTTACATTCACAGTTATATTAGATATCTATAAATACATTATTAAATTGTGAGCATTATGGCCTGTTAAGGTACTTTAGCTTCTTGAGTCGATTATGTAACTAGCCGCAACCCATAAACGCATACTCGTACAAAATGTGTCAACAAAGGAAATTGAACCGCTCTCCCACTCGCACAATATTGCTGTCCATACTAACACATCATGTGCCTACTGACGGCAAAAAAATAAATTATCTGTAAATCTTTAAAATAAATGATTTTGTTTTTCACTTGGATTCAAGTTCAAGCAACAAGTTTTATAGACTTGGTTTTAGTTGGTACCTACATATGTATATTATAACATTTGACTAAGTCGGTGGTTAAATATCGTTGTCAGGAATGTATAGAATTATAGATAGATAGATAATTATTTATTGCTATACCACACATAACAATATAACAACAATTATTTTACAATAAGAGGCAATACAAGGGGCGGTTTAATCGCTAACAGCGAAGGTGAGCGAATGATTAAACAGAGAAGTGTCATGTTGGTGTGGTGTTTATATATAATTCTTCAATATTATAAGTCCAATAATATTGGATTTAATAATATGAGTTTAATATTGATACTGTTTGTCAGACATGCTGCCATATGAATAGAAACCACAGACCAAATATACTTTATATAAAGACGGAGCGCGATCAACCTGAAGCCTCAAAACCGTACTCTGTGTACTTAACACGCACCCTGGCAAGCACATACACACAAATCATGCTTTTTGCTTTAAGTACGTCGTAGTCGTCTTTCAATCGTACAAACCCTCGCTCGATTTTGGTCGTCGCTGACGTTTTGTGTTCGTATTATATCCTAAAAACTTATGAATGAAAAAAAAAGTGTTATTTCAAGCGAAAAGTTATTCCGTGACACTTTTTTTTGTTTGTTGTTGTTTACTAGACGACGACATGAGATGTACCATAGAATACTTATTAGTGCACGTATGTATGTATGCATATACCTTAGTATATGCCTACATGTAAAATTATTGGTGTATAGTTTTATTTGCAGACGATACGTCTTTAATTTTTAAAGTGGATAGAGGTAAAACAACGATAAACGTTATCGCAAATACTAGTTTTACCTCTATTCAATGAATCTTTATCGTTACTAATTAACTGGTTCACTGTAAATAATCCTTTTATAAATGCTAAAAAAAACTAAAGGTATCAAATTAACTTTGCCAAATGTTATTCATAGCCCAACCAACATTGAAATTAATGGAGAGTCTTAATATTGATGCAAAACTACTGTGAGGGCAACAGATTCAAATTCTTGCTGATAGGCTTAGTTCCGCTGCATATGCAGTTTGTGTGATACGTTGGCTTACTAATCAAGCTACAGCCAGATTAGTTAATTTCAGCTACTTCCATAGTGTTATGTCATATGGGTTCATTCTCTGGGGAAAAGCAGCTGATATTGAAAAAATATTTGTAATTAAAATATGGGCAATACGTTCCATTTATAGAATGAAACTGTCTTTAAGATAAATATTTAAAGAAATTAATATCCTCACAATAGCTTCACAATATATATATGAAACTTTGATGACCTCTGTGGCGCTGTGGGCTTAGGTCAGGCTGAGACGCAAAGGTAGCGGGTTCGATTCCCGCCGCGGGACAAATGTTTGTATGATATGCAAGCATTTGTCTCGGGTCTGGGGGTTTTTATGTATAATATGAATGTATTTACAAAAAAAGGTATATAAGTAGTATATCAGTCATGTGGTACCCATCACACAAGCTCTGCTTACTTTGGGGCCAGATGAAGCTGTGTGAAATGTCCGGTATTATTATTATTATTATTAAACTTTGCTATACAAGTGCATAAAAAAAGAGGTGGATTTCAGCAAAATAGTGATCTGCATAGAATCAATATTAGGAACAGAAACAAATTATACTTCGACTAGAAAAAGTAAATAAGTCTATAATAAGCTTCATGAATATGTAACTAATCTACCTATTAGGAAATTTAAAGCATACATAAAAGGTAGTCTTTTGAAGAAAGCGTATGCTAATATAAATGACTATATTATTGATAAGAATGTATGGCCTCATGTTGCTCTGCCCTCAGACAGTTAACCGACACGTTTGAAATATATACATAAACTCTCTTGTTTTCGTTTTTCGTAGTTAAGGTAGTTATAAGATGGATCATGTAAAAAAGCGCTAGAACCAGGACGAGTTTCTAGACAGTTCTTCTCAGGCTTAGGTTAGGACGAATTGGCTCCTAAATTCACCTAGTATGTAACACGCTTCAAAGTGATCCTTGTGATTGTATTGAATAAAGTATCTATTGACTTGACTTGACTAATAAGAAATATATATGTATGTACCTTAGTACATGCATATATATTTCTAACCATGCTCCTTGCACTTAAGTTGTACGTGGGTGTGTGTACCATAGGGGACCATGGTTTTGAATCATCAGTTTAGTTGTTTGCGTCCCTCCATCCTCATCCTCATATTTATTTAGTCTAAGATAGAAACTGAACGTAGGTACGGTATAGTTATCCATCTTGCAAAAACTGATCGAAACTGATTGACTTTCATTGTGTCAAAAGTTCCAAAATCGCCATGCTGGTCACTTTGATCCCAAATATCTTATGTTTGATTAGGAATAATATATTAAAATAAATTTAAAATTTTGGCTTGTGTATTTGTGTTTTGAGTTTTTAGTGGTTCATTTGTTTTTGCTCTATTTGATTTTTCATTGACATCGTTATGTTCACAATATGTAAAACTTTAAATTTCGCGATATTGATGCATACAAAATCCGTGGCACCGTGGCACCAGTACTGCAGAAACAGCTCGAAGGTTTAATTATTTGTTTGCGGAAGCTATTGTAAAAAAACACAGTACTATAGAACAAACGATGCCATGACTCTAGTTGACAATAAATAAATTTGAGACCATAACTTTTTCATAACATAACGGTTACATCACTGGAAAGTCACGAGAAAGCCAAATATCGAAATTTCGTTTACTTCGATGACATATTTTTTATTGCAATTTTAAAATAAAAACTACTGAACTAATTTTGATGAAATTTCTAATCCAGACCACATAAAAAAATATTTTCTTTTATTCATAATACCTTAATACATAATATGGTCCATATAATTGCGGAGTTATGGGGGTAACAAACATAAAAAAAATACAACTAAATTGAGAACCTCCTTCGTTTTTTTGAAGTGAAAACGAATATAAATGCTAACTAAGGACCGTTTAAATCGATCCAAAAATAGCTCAACTGATCCTTGCCAGAGGGCCGCCTCTCTAAGACACTGGCAGCATTGCCACGTTGAATGACAATGTTAATATAAATATTTTTTTATTAATTATTTGGTAAAAATATTTAATTGTGTTAAATTTTTCTGTTAAACTGTTATTTCATAGCGCCTTGGGATACCTACTGTAATGCTATGATCTTATTGTGAAAATAAATAAATAAATAAATAAATACGCTGGGCTGGTATTTCACTGTTATTTTATAAATGTTTGACAATATACTTTCTTTTTCTTAGTAACTACATAACTTACAATCACAATGTTATTTATTTTTGTGTTCTGTATGTTTTAATATTATGTATTGTGAGATGTTTGTGAATGCCTGAAATATACGGATTTAATGTTTATTTAAACATGTTATTTATAAAGAAAATAAAAATAAAAATATAGTGAACTTGATTAAAACATCTATTATTTTACGACCCTGGTTTTAAAATGCCCATCTTGCGTTCATGCATCATGCGTTCTAATTTAGGGAAATTAAAACATTTAAACTATTTTGATAAATAATTGATTCAGGCGTGACCTTGCGAAAATCCATTACAAAACATTAAATAGATAGACAAATATTGAAAAGGCACGGAAAGCGTTAGTATTATGTGCGCTAACCCTTTATGACTTTTAAATTGCGGGCGGGATTGCACCTCCCGCATGCGTCTGCATCGTGTCTAACTCAATGGGAATTGATTGGCGGAATTGTACTAATTATTTGTCTATCTATTTATTAATTTTGATTTATTGCATGGTCGAGCATAGTTTACTATTACCTAGTAGTTGTAGTAGTAGTATAAAAGAAAAATTGCAAACAGCGAGGCTGTTATGAGCAGCCTCACTTTCTTTTTTTTTTATTATTCTTGCCTATCTTTTCTTTCTTATTATTTTTTCTTTCTTTCTTCTTTCTTATTATTTTCATTCTTATTCTTTCTTTCAATTTCTTTTTGCAATTTGCAGTTTCTATTCAAAATTCCGAAGCATGTTTTTAAAAATGTGTGACGGCATATTTTCAAGCTCATGGATTTTTATTGAGACACAACGTAAAATACTTTATATATTTTTTGGAAACAAAATGGAGGTGAGTTAGTCTCTGAAAACCTGAAAGTTATCATAGTCAGTATCACCTCAGAAGGTTGTAATGCTGAAAATCCAGACATGTAGGTACTCGTACTTAGGGCATTATGAAAACCTTATAGTGACCAAATACACTCACGGATTTATTTATAAGAACGCTTTATCGAAAATATATTGAAATGCGTATAAAATGTTCTTATTACAAAATGGCCACATACGTATATATCTGAATGTTTAATTTGAAAAAAATAATTAATCGTCTGTTTTTTCCTAATTCATTTGTTTTTTCGTTTATTGTCGTATATACTGCGTGTCCCGGAACTAGTATGTTATGCCGGGTGGGCCGATTCTCGATACTTACGTGAACAACATATGTTTTACCTCTTTTATAAGTTCAATGTTTTTCATTAAAGAAATGAGCAGCAAAGTTTTCTTCAAAACTGCACTTACTACAAATGGTAACGTCACTAAAATCAGCTGTTTATTGAACACTGAGCGTAGCCCCAAAATGAAGTATCGTTTGAGTTCACGCAACACAAACATAAAAGTTGCCTACATTGTGATACCTTTGAGAAGAAAGTAAATTTTTGTGTTTTTGTTGAGATCAGCTGCAATTTTTATAAGAATCTTGTTTATTCTTCTATCAAATTTTTGGATTTAATTTTTGTTGACAAACAAAAATTTGCAACTTAACGGGATTTTTTTATGATGATGATTATGATGATAACATGTTCACAACTCTTTATTAAAACAACTTGATTTGGATCTTCATAGAAATTTAGAGCATTGGGTAGGTTAAACTAACCAACATTTTTCGTAAGTAGTAGATTACATAGGTAGGTGGATCTTCATAGAAATTCAAAGCATTAGGTACCCAACCTACAACATTTTTTTCTTAGGTAGGTAGATAGATTTCTTATTAACATTTCTAGGCTATCTAATAATTTGAATTTCTATGAAAAATCTTGTCTATCCCATATATTTCCATAGTTTTATCTGTCCACATCATTGTGCGACTCTGTGACTTCGCGGCTTTTTATCAAAGGTGTCAAACAAAACCGACAAACAATCAGAAGAGTTCAATCCACATTCCAAATTCCAAAGGTATTCTACCTTTGTAATTAGCCGACATTTATTATTTTGTCAGAAATTGGTTGGTGAAAGTCGTTGTTCCGATTAAGACTTTATTTGATTTATTCATTAATTTATTGATTAATTCTGTCATTGGTTTTTTCTTGGTCACTCTGTGCTGAATTAATTTATTTTGTCACTGGATTTTTCTCTGTAAGTAACCTTAACATGAGTCTAGTGACTAATGGTGACAGAACGAGAGTGGTTAAAGGATTCAGTGACCAAGAAAGAAGCAGTGACATGACTACAAAATAAACTAAGCAAAATAACTTCACTAAGAACCAAAGTAGTATTTATTAACATGATTGTCATCATTGTGAGAGGTTTGAATTTTCACATCAAAAATGAACCCTAAAAAGTTGTCGGCAATTTCAAAGGATTTTATTTTGCTTTGATTGAATTGATTTTTGATCAGTGATTTGTTGTACGTCGTGCTGTCAACTTCCTAGTTCCTGTAAGAGTTCAGTTTCGAGTCATCATGACGTCCTCCTACCCCACAGTAATGAGGAATACGACCGACGATATGATTTTTGTGTGTTGGTGCCGCGTCGAACTATGAACAATGATTGGCACACTGAACCATTCTTGTGACCATTGTATGTGATTTTTACGAGTAACCATGTGTTTTTTTAACTCAGTCATAAGTGATTTGTGTTACCTAAGTAGTACCTAGAGTAGGTACCTACTAATCGGGTAAAGTGGTGTTTGTTATTATCAATTTTCAAAATTTTACGGATTCGCCTACTCAACTCAGACAAGACATTAAACGGTATGTAATCTACCTAAGTTGTTGCTTCTTTTACTTTAAAATTAAAAACATTGTTTTGCAAGAGACGAATAGGTAATTGGATTAGCCGCTGGATAAATAAGTACCTACCTAGTTACTAAATAAATATCTACTTATTTTTGTGCTACAAACGAAACACCATGGCTTGTGTGAATACCGCAGTCAGTATGTAATGTAAGTACCTACGTCAATAGATACCTACACACACCAACCTAGGTACCTATCTAGCCTAGCTTAGCAAGCAATTTGAACTCACACGAAACGATGTAGGTAGGTAGGTAGAAAGGTAGGTAAAAAACATTGTTGACAAAATAATAAGGGTTGTCAATTTTATTTCTTGAATGTTTTAGTATAGAAATCTGAAAATAATAATTCTTAGGAGTTGTACCCCCACATCTGTTTATTTTCATGGTCGGAATCTGCTCGTTCAGGCTTAAAATACTAGTTCCTGGCCACCCTGTATATATATACGACAATATCGTCGTCGTTTTATAAATTTATAAATCGTCTTTGTTATTTTCATAAACATTTACATTACTTCAGTTCATTTCGAAAGTACTGTTCACTGACGAGTCCCGATTTTGTCTAAGTCGGACGATAGAAGGGTAAAGATTTGGAGTCAACCTGAAGAAAGATATGCTACATCAACATTGTTGGAAGAGATCCATAAGGAATATGGGATTCCGTATGGGATCCATATATCCAGAGGGTCAGTAATTTTAAGGGGCGTTATTTGCATAGGAGCACGTACGTATCATAAAAAATTAGTTTGTAACTACACGGGCACGGGAACTAACATTTTAGAACCCATTGTCCCAATTTGGTAAGAAGATGCCTTCGGGGGAAGAACATAGGCTACTTTTTGGCTCAAAAAAAATCGAAATAATTGTTTTACAAAGGTTCTAAGTGTTCTAAAGGTTTAAAATTTCTAAGCATACGCGTACGAAGTCGCGGAAAACAGCTAGTATAATTTAAATTAATTTGTAAAAAATAACATATTTACGTGCCTGTGAGTACAACCGGGCGAGATATGCAGTTCTACTATTCATAGAAGAAAGGGTTATATTATACAATTATTAACAAAACATAATTTTTGAGATTTATGTTGATATTTTTGTCTTCTTTGCTCTAAATGTCGACAATATAAATAAAATAAATAAATGATCCTGGACATTTCACACAGCATCATCTTTCCCCAAAGTAAGCATTGCTTGTGTTATGGGTACCACATGACTGATATACTACTTATATACTTATTTTGTAAATATATACAATCATACATTTGGAGTCGAGACCCTGGGCCCGTGGAGAACAGGAGCCCACCGCGTTTTCAAAAATTTTTTACGGCGTCTGGTAGATACGTTGCATGACCCAAGAGCTGGCTCCTATCTGGCTCAGCGTATTAGCATTGCCATTCAACGTGGTAATGCCGCCAGTATCTTGGGAACGCTGCCCTCTGGCAGTGATCTGGATCAGTTGAGCTATCTATATATCGTTTTAAACGGTCCTTAAATAGCTCAACCGTTTCACGTGTATTTTATATAATTGTATATTATTTTGTAAATATCTGTAATTATTTCTGTGAACCATACATTTTATACATAGAAACACCCAGAATCGAGACAAATACTTGCAGATCATACAAACATTAGTCCCGCGGCAGGAATCGAACCCGAATTAAAAATAGTTTTAATCCTAATTTAAATAAGTCCAAGAGTGTAGTTAAAGTTGAAATGATTCAACATTAAAAGAACAAACGAGTTTAGTATCAAGTTCTTAAGTTTTTTTATTTTTACATCGTTATATGACTTCGAGACAGAGAGCCCTGCCCTTCAAGTTAGAAATAACAAATAGATTAGCGGTATCGGTTGAGCAAAAATAGATTTGGCACAGCGTAGGACGGGTATTTTTAGATCCAACTTTAGAAAGGTTAAGGTCTGAACAACGGCCATTGTTTTCATAACAACAGCGTGGTGAGCCTTGCAGAATCCTGTTGGCAAAATGGCTTGCGGTCCTGCAATCAGACCGCAGAATCTGAGCAAATGTCCGCAATAGGATAAAAAAAAAAGCGAAGTGCGAACGTCGCGCCTGAGAGGGTATCTACTTTGTCACCATCGAAGTAGTTTAATCATCGGTTACAATTACTATTTTATTATAACGAGACCCTGGACAAGGACAGAACAAGAGTCCATCTTGATTTAAATTTATTTCACGGCGTCCGTCCGGTAGAAATAGACGATAACCGAAGAGCTGGATGATCTGGCACAGCGTATTAGCATTGCCATTTAACGTTGCAATGCTGCCAGTGTCTTGGGGACGCTGTTCTCAGTGGTCTGGATCAGTTATGCTATGTTCCATAGATAGCTCAACAATTTCACATGTATTTTATATTATTTCGTTAATTTATAATTATATAAAAATAAATTACTATTCCAATCCAAGTCCACTTTATCTTCATAAATTATAAAAGCATTGTTCTAACTAATAGAAAAGTTTGCCAAACAATTTTCACTTTAGTTGAATAACACGACGCTATACGCAGTGTACAAACGAAAATGTTGCATTTATCAACCTCTTTGAAATGCCTATACTATTCTGAAGAACACAATAAACAAAGATAATAATAATAATTGTCCCTTTTTCGTTTTTTCATCGGTTAGAAACATCTCGAAAGAAAAAGCATATTTTGGCCTGGATCCTGGGAAACTTACAGCATTTTGAAGGAGATCTTATATCAAAAAATAACCAGATCACTAAACTACCTTAACATAAATGCATATTGGCCTCAATTCTGTTGGCAACAACCTAACTAATTTTAGCTAAAATTAGGTTTTGAACTGTCAAATGAAACTTTAGTATTCTGCTGCTATTTAATGAAATTAAATTAGGATAAGTTGGTAGTAGCCTGCTACCAACTTATCCTAATTTAATTTCATTAGGTTTACAAATGCTATGACTAACTAAATATGTTTTAGACAATTCCTAAATTTAGAAATGAACCAAACGAATTGCCACCATTACCTACTGGTGTCACAATTTAAAATATAGTTTTTGGTTTTAATAATGTAATATTAAATTGTAGGTAAAGTGTTTCCAAAATTTTAAAAGTCAGCAAATAAAGACAGTTTTTTTTTTTTTTTATTATTATTAAATTTTTACTCTTTGACGCTCTAGCTTAATTTTCTGCTCCGCCCTTAATGTCTGTGCGATACATCATGTATGCTATCCCTGTTAAAAAGCCCTATTGTGGTATGTACTAAAATAATAAGTTACCTTATTAATGAATTTATTATTTTTTGTAACTACTCAAATATTTACGTATATTGGGGTGCTGCCAAATCTGAAAACATTTCTGTATTAGCATCGTCTTGTTCCTCGTGATTTGTCAAATACGGATATAAATAATAGTCACTCGTGTACAACTAGCTAATAATAGCCGTAGGTACAATGAACAGTAAATTGGTGATGTGATTAGACGACTGATGACGGCGAGCGAGAGCGGCGAGCTTCATAAGGGCTTCCACACGTAACTCCGAATTCGCATCGCATCGCAAATGTCTGCGAGCTCGCACGAATGCACCGCAAGAACATCCGATCTGATTCGCATCGCGCATCGTACAAGTTTAGTCCGTTCTGAGATAGCGTAGGGGACAGACGCCGGCGCCGCTGTCGTTGTGTGGAGAATGGCAGAATATGACGTGGATTTTTTCATATGTTTAATTGAGGAGCTGTTAATTGAAGATATGCTCATTCTCAAATAATCAAAATCAAAAAATTATCGACTTCTATTCTCAAACCATAGTATTTTCTACAAAAACAGTTCCCATCAGCGTTCATAATCATAATAAATGGATGAACCCAAAATGTTCTTTTTATTCTATTATCTATTTAACAATAACAGCAGTGCCACAATATTTTGGCGATCCATGTCTAAATTATAAAAACTCGTCCAATACGGCTGACTACCGTTGAAGGTATGGTCACCTGAACCAACGCATTGCCGCACGAAATCGTATCGCATCAATTTGCATCGCAAGTTCCTGCGATGCGGCTTCGTATCGCATCGCTTCGCGGTTTTGTGTGGGAGTCCTAATCCAAGCTTTATGTAACGTTGGCGTCACGACATGGCGACTTTGCATAGAATAAAATAGAATATGTCTATTTGTATATACTCAAAGAAGAAAAATACTAAAACATTAATAATTATCAAACGCTGTAACTCAAGGATAGACTGGCTTCTCAGGTCAGTTGATAGTATTTTTTTTTATTAAGCCTTTATTACTGACGAACTAAACACAGGTATAATCTAAAAAACTTAAATCTTACACATCGGGTTTTCCGGTTTAGTGATCAGCGTGTCCTGTGACACATAGGCCTCTTCCAGCTGTTTCCACTCATTCCTGTCTCTAGCTTTTCTAGACCAGGTCTCGCCTCCAATTTTTCTTATGTCGTCTATTCATGTCTTTGCCTGTCTTCCCCTTTTCCTTTTGCCATCGCGTGGTTGCCACTCTATTATAATTTTTGTCCATTTTAACTTACTATCTCTCGTCATGTGTCCTGTCCATCGCCATTTCAACTGCTCTTAACCGATCAGTTTTGGTGAAACCAATCATGTTCTCTCCATTCCCCGCTGACATGATCTCAGTTTTAAAAGATGTTTTTGATTTAGGGCTCACGTTTGGCTCCCATACGTCAGGCAAGGTAAGACGCACGAGTTGAGGACTTTTCTCTTAGCTGCCATGGAAAAGTATTTGCTTTTAAGTATCTCCTTGAGTGACCAATATCGTTTCCATGCACAAGCAACTCTTTTTTCGATTTCCATTTCCATTTGATATCTGAATGATATTAACTGTCCCAGGTATGTGTAGCTTTTCACGTATTCAATGCTTTCGCCATCTATTGTAATGGCTATTTCTTCCCTGTTTGTCATTACGTTTGTTTTAGATTTATTCATGGTAAGACCTACTATTCTACTAGCTTCTGTTAACTGTTGCAGCATATGTCGCAGTGTACTTGGGCTGTCACTGATTAATACTAAGTTATCTGCGAACCTTAAATGGTTGAGTTCTTCCCCGTTAATATTTATGCCTACATTTTCCCACTCTATGTGCCTAAATACACTTTCTAGGATTGCAGAAAAAAGTTTTGGGGACAACGGATCTCCTTGTCTTACGCCTTTTGCTATAGGGAACTCTTCACCGGTCGTTTCCAATTTTATTTCTGCCGTGCTGTTCTTGTATATATTTTTGATTATACGTATGTATTTCATGGGGATTCCTTGTTGAGTTAAAGCCTTCCAGAGTAACTCGTGCTTAATGGAATCGAAGGACTTACTATAATCCTCAAATGCAATATACAGTGTTTTATTGTATTCATTTGATTTTTCTATTAACTGTTTTAATACATGTATATGATCAATGGTTGAGAATCCCGCTCGGAATCCAGCTTGTTCGATTGGCTGTTGTTCGTCCATTATCCCTGTTAGTCTATTTAGAATCACTTTTGAAAATACTTTATATATATTTGACAACAAACTAATTGGTCTATAATTTTCGATGTTATCCCGATGCCCTTTCTTGTGTAATGGGATAATTGTACTCTTTGTCCACTGCGATGGTATAGATTCAGTTCTTAGGATGGTATTATATATATCTGTGAGTTTTCTTAAGTTTTCAGGTGCAATGATTGAAGATTTTATCATCTCGTTCGTTATTTGATCTCGCCCAGGTGACTTGTCGCCCTTTAGACTGTGAACAGCTTTTTCTATTTCTGATTGTAGAAAAACTGGAATATGCTCAATTTCGTCGTCTTCAAGATTTATAGTTGGAATCTGAACATTGGGGTCCGCTGCGTAGAGTAACCTGTAAAAATCTGTTGCAATTTGGATTACAGTTCTTCTTATGGTCTCCTGCTTTCCTGCTTTATTCTTAATGTTTGATATCCATTGTTTTGACTCCACCAGTTCTTTTAAGGTTTTTTTAACTCCACCTGTCTTTTTTATGTGATTGTTGCGTATGTCTAATCTTCTTTTTGCTCTGTCCTTTTTTATACTTTTACTTATTTTTTTACTTACTTCTGAAATAGCTCTTAAATTATGTTTATCTTCTTTATTTTTAAAAAGCTGTCTTCTTTCTTCTATTAGGGTTTTGGTTTCATTTTCCGTATGTCATGCCTTAGGGTTTGCCGATTGGGTGTATAGTGGTCCATAAATTTCGTTTATTCCTTTTTCGTATCTCTCGTCTGTTTCATTTTTTGGTTCATTTGGGTGTCTACTAATATTATTTATTGCATTAAATTTATTTCTGGCTTTTTTCAGCTCTTTACTATTTATTATGGCTCTGACCATTCTATAAAAATTTAGCTGTTTAATAACACTTACATCATAGACAGCTTTTCTATTATTAGTTGCTATATAATCTATTTCATTTTTATATGTTCCATCTGGTGATAGCCATGTCCACTTTTTCTTTGTATTTTTGTTGTAAAAGCTATTCATAAATGCAAGATTGTTTTCAAAGGCCATATTGATCATTCTTTTGCCATTGTTGCTTCTTCTGCCAAAACCAAATTTGCCAATTACATTTTCTTCACCAGTTTTTTGGGAACCAATTCTGCCATTAAAATCTCCTATCAGCATTATGTTCTTGTGCGATTGCTGTAGGACTGATGTTAGTTGATTATAGAAGAGATCTTTGGCAGATTCCTCGTACTGTTCTGTGGGGGCGTAGATTTGGATTATCGACCATTTGTTTTTGTACGATGGCAGATTCAGATTAAGTACAGCTATTCTCTCTGATATGCCCTTGAATTCTTCTATGTTTTCTTTTTAATGTTTTTTAATCATGAATCCCACTCCGTAGTTTCCTTTTGTTTCCCCTTTGTAAAATAAAATGTACTCCTTGCGGTCCTCAATAGTTTCTCCTAATCTTCTTGCTTCACTTAATCCTAAAACATCCCACTTTATATTTGAGAGTGCTAGTTCTAATTCGGTTAGGACTCTCTTCTGTACGCAAGGTTAAGCAGTTTAAAGTGGCAATATAAAGTTTTCTTTTATTCTTTGTTTTAATATCAATGTTATTTTTTCTTATCAATTGTGCTGGAAGGGGTTGGTCATATTCCCCCATGGGGACCAGCCGGCTTGGGGGAGGTGTATTAGTTTTAGTTGTATCGTTGAATATTATTTGCTTATTTGTTTTAATCTTCCGGTTGCCGACGTGTGTTAGTTGCTATTTTTTATTTAAATCTGATGTTGAGTGAGACCTGTTTCTGTACAATCGTTCAAATGCATTTACTTTATTAATTTTCGGTCTGACATTTTCATTGGTTATTTTTGGTGATACAGATTGTTCTCTCTTCCTTTTATCTCGTGTCGCTACTACTCCTTTAACGACTAGTTTGTCGTATTTTAAGAATGCTATATGTCCCTTCTTTCTTTCTTCTTCTAACTAGGGTATGAGTTCCCTCCGCTTTTCCAAAACTTCTTTGCTGAAGTCCTCATTCACAAAAATGTTTTTAGGTAACTAGGACCTAAAACTACCGATTCTTCTAGGACTCGGCTAAGACTAGAATCATTCTTAGCCGAGTCCTAGAAGAATCGGTTAAGAAACTCATCTCGGTCAAAGCGCTTTTATGTATGATTCTGCCGTATTAACGTATGCAGCGACAGAGTAGGTTCAGTACCACGATTCTAATTAGACGCCTCGGTAGAGTTCGTGTTTTTGAATTAGTACTATTAAGCAACAAATGGCCAACAGTCCCGCGGTAACTGACAAGCCAACATTGGTTCCATAATCCCTCTGTGGCGCAGTGGGCTAAGGTCCGGCTTAGGTAACTATTTTTAGGATAGTATTTTTAACTGACTTCAAATGAATTATGTAAGTAAGGTATCACCGATAACCGTTTCTTGAAGTTATGTTTCATAACTTGGTAGGAGTCACTAGAGACAATCACATATGTCAATAATTCAAACAAAGAGGTACAGAAATTATTCTTCGTATGTTGTTTCATGAAGTAATATAGTTTTTAAATTCAATATTTTTCTCGTCTTCTTGTATGTTTTATTCAGTAATCGTAATCAAACAAACGCATGATAGTGTCAAAATTGTCAACAAGGTAGATGCAATTATAGGATGTTATAAATAAAAGAAGAAGTACAGAAAGCGAAAAAACAGAACAATTGACATTACCTTATAAAAATATGATATTCGTTATAATTTTTTTAATTATTATTGGCTTTTTAATAATATTTCACATTACCTATACAATTGATGAAATTCTGTAAATAATCTTGACTTATTTATTTATAATGCTTTGGTTGACGTACTGTTACATTATAAAATGTATAATAAATAAATGAATAATACATGTCATGTCTCTTAACCTACTAGCAAAAAACTAAATAGCTCACGAATTTAAACCCTGTGTGGTTTAACTTTGAATAATATAGTCAGAAACAGTGTTATAAAAAGAAAAGAGATGTAGTGATGAAAAGACTGGGCTGGAATCCGATCGTGCATCAATGGATTATTCTGTTAAAAAAATGTATGTGAGCTATAGAAGTACGTTAGAACAATGAACAAAAACATCGTGAAGAAGAATTTGCATGTGTTTCATGTACATGAAAGGCCTCGGAACCACACTTAATTTTTTTCACAACTAACAACTATTAAGATGAAGATTGAGAAAGGTATATGTTAAGAGTTTTGGCTATGTTGACAGGATGGATGGAAGAAGGTTAACTAAAAAGGTGCAAGGCAAGGTTGAAGGGTAAAGCTGGATGGAAAAGACATCGGCGCACGTACAATGTGGAGATGCGTTAGAGAAAGGGCAGGTCAGGTCAAGTCAAGTCAAAAGATACTTTATTCAATACAAGGATCACTTTGAAACGTCTTACATACTAGGTGAATTTAAGTGTCAACTAACAACAACAACAACTAGTCGAAACCTAGGGATGTTTAATGTGTGTCTATTCCTAGAATTGATTCTCTGAAGGTCACTATTTTGCTGAACTGAAACCCATCTCTAAAGTGTGTATAACAAATTTTCATATATATATTTCGAGAATATTATTTTCTTTGAATACTTCTCTCAAATATTCTCGTGGTTTCATTTTATAAATGACACCCTAAATGGCAGGAATACCCTAAACCATCTTTAAGAAGAGGTAAGATGGAACGAAGCCAAATAAGAATGTCAGGATCGTAGCAAGCTCAACCAGTAGACTGTCTACTCCGGCGTGATGTTATGTATATATGTTTACTAGCGACCCGATCCGGCTTCGCACGGGTGCAATGCTGATACTAAATATACTACAGAATGTTTTTATGTACAACGTTATCTAAGAGAATAACATAGACTAAGAGATAGACATATACCATTGCGAACTTTTGTGTAGACCTTTTTACGGTGTACAATACTGTGGTACATTATTTTGATCTATCTCGTAGGGTTCAGCCAGCGTTTGCAATGTAAGCGCAAAAAAATGTCTTTATTTACGACAACACATTAGAAACCTCCAAAATGATCAGTGTTTCTCTACTATATTATGCATGTATTATACATATAAACCTCCCTCTTAAATTACTCTATCTATTAAAAAAACCGCATCAAAATCCGTTGCATAGTTTTAAAGATCTAACCATACATCGGAACAGACAGACAGACAGCGGGAGGCGACTTTGTTTTATACCATGTAATGATGATGTAAAATTCTTGCGCTCAGTATTTATAAACCTCCTCAGATCTTTAGTTCTTCAGATCAGATGGTTAGTCTACTACTTTCAAGTAATCTAAGAAGGTTAGTAAGAGGCACGTCTTTTTGGCACATGCTATACCACAATTTGCACAGTTATTATTATTTCGTGTGATCTGGATCAGTTGAGCTATCTATAAATCGTTATTAACGATCCTTTGATAGATCAACTGGTTCACATGTATTTTATAATGCTGTAATTTTTCCGTACATTTCTGTAATTATTTGTTGCTAAAGAAATAATATAACTTGTTGTAGTTACAACAAGTTATACATGCAAGCTCTGCCTACAAAGTATGCCTATAAGCGCCTACAAGCGCAATGCCGGCAGTGTCTTGGAAACGCTGACCTCTGGCATTGATCTGGATCAGCTAAGCTATTTGTAGATCGTTTTAAACGGTCCTTTTACTGTATATTATTATGTACAAGGTATGCATACAAACGCTTCACAAATTAGTGAACAACTTGCCAATGCTGTTTGTGGGTTCAGCCGTGTTTGTTGCCTGATTGTGGTTACCTTATGATACTTATGCCAAATTCTTTAAATACCTATGCAATCAGCTGTTAGTGGTTCTTGTCAGTCTAAAAGAAAATAAGCGTATATGCTGATTTTCAGAGTAATCAATGACAAATGTTACTATCGGAAGTTTTATTTGTAAGAACCGTAGGGTTATTACGTAAAAGTTGCAGTTGAGATAGCAATAATAGGCGACAGCAATATTTACTAGCTCAGTGAAAAAGTAAACAAAAATCAAAAAAGACTTTTACCAGTTATTTTGTAGTGATTAAAGTTTTGGAACGAAGTTCCTTATCACGGGTCGGCGAGGAGACCTAGCCGAGAAAAAATTTAAAGCGCTATGTCACGAAAACGCGTTACGAAAACCGTAATAGAATGAGAGAATTAAGGAGACCGATAACTAGTCACCCACATATATATATATATATTGCCCATATATATAATATGTATATGTGTATATAATTATATGTATGTATATATGTATATATGAATAATAAATAAAAATCAAAATTATAAAGAGAGCCTGGCACGTTAATGATTAAATATGCCAACCCTGCATACGAAAGGGACTTCGTTCGGGAAGTCGCTAGATTCTTCCCTTTACTTGCCTGTGTGTGTGATATTGCGTACAAAGCGTGTTTGACAGCAATGACTGCGCAACTCACGTCTATTGCAAGTTTTTCCGAGTTACGTAATATACCCGGGCATAATAACGCTTCTAGGCGCCGAGAACCGGCTTTCTACGTAAATACAGTATATTCTACGTAAATAGATCGATACTATGTTATTGGATTGTCAGTGTGTCTACGTGATGTATGAATTGGCTTTACTTAGAGTAACGATACGGAACCGTTGTTACGTATCATCACTCTTCGATCATTACGTCACCTCTAGCCACCTATTATTGATGAACTTCAAATAACTCTGGTAGAAACATAGTGAGATTAAAGTGCAGGCTCCTATCTAGCCCAGCGCGTTTATCATTAAGATTCAACGTGGCAATGCCGCTGCTTGAGTACGTTGCATTCTGATCTGTACAGTAGGTATCTAGTTTGAGTTTTTTTTATGTTCAACACTTATCTAACTAATATTATAAATTTATAATATAAGTTACTTAGATAAGTGTTGTAACTGTAACTCTGTCTGTTTGTCTGTCTGTCTGTTACGTTCAGACGTCTAAGCCGCTGAACCGATTTTGATGAATTTTTGAATAGAGATAGATGGGACATTGGCGAAGGACATAGGCTACTTTTTATGTAGGTACCACGCGTGCGAAGCCGCGGGCAGCAGCTAGTATGTTTATATTCCTTAAATTTAAAATTTATATTTTTTTTATTTAAAATATAAGATGAAATGATTTTGGATTTAATTTAATAAGCTTTAATATTTTTATATATTAAGTCAGTTGACTAAATTCGTTGATTTCAATAAAGTTCATTTAAAAAAAAGACGATATAAAAATTTTAAAAGTCAGTTGCCTTAGACAAATAAATATTACTAAAGTATGTAAGTATTTAAAAAATATTAAACACGTTAGGTGTGTTTATTAAATGTTTAAAATGAGTAAGCAAAACTTTTTTTTGCAAACAGTTAAAAATTATATATGTACTAAAAAGTTATATCATTACACCTTAATTTTATTTTACATTAAAACTAGAATTAAGAGAAGAATCTTACACCAAGCTTCCGTGTATCAAACCTTGTAGACGTATTATACAAAACATTTTTTTTACGAATGGAACCTCAGGCTTAGTTTTGTCCCTAAATTCTACTTATAATGAATCCGAAGTAAAACTTACCCTTTAGATGCTTAATTTTGTCAGTTTTCAAATCACATCAGCGATAAAACGAACTGTATTTTCAATCACACTATTCAAAATAATTACCAAACACCGAAACAAAACACAACCAAAATAATTTTATTTTCTGTTTTCATATTTTTATTTGAAATTAGAACAAAATTTTATGTGCAATTTTTTTTAAACACCGCGCGATTTTCTATTCAGCCAGTGTTTTTTTAGATTTTAGGTTGTGTTCTTTTTATTCTTCTTTCAAATGGTAATGGCTCCATTGACATGTATTTTTTTTATTTTCTATTAGTATAAAGTGATTCCGTCTCATCTTTATTGGCAACTGCATGTTGCAATACATAGCCAGGGCATACCACACGGGGTTATTTTAATCGTCTTGCCATAACAAAAATAATGTTTACACTAGGAAAAATAAATATTAGTACATATGATAATTGCTTTCAACATACTCTGAAAAAATATAATATAAGTGACATTAAAAACGAAAACCTAAATTAATCATAACTTTATTATAAATTGTCGTTAATGCTGATTTACCAAAAAATCTATTTGAATCTACGTATTATTATATTTTAGTATTGCATGATTTGTCATCTATGGTATATAGTTAGACAATAAACAAAACAGCCTATTACAATTATTGAAAAAGCAAAATAAATTTAAGTGCCATCTGTTGAGTATTATTGGAACTGTTTAAGAGTTTACTGGGCATAAGGCAACAATCAACTCTCAAAGTACATCGTATCATCGTACACGGATAGATGGCAGTATAAGTAAGTTACGAGTCTGACTGACATACTCGGTCATTTATGATTACTTGAGTCGCTCATTCAGATTTGACAATAATCTTCTATTTAAGTAACTTTTCACTGCTACTTTATTAACACAATAGTTTTTTAACCGACTTCATCCAAAAGGAGGAGGTTCTCAATTCGTCGGAATCTATGTATGTTCACCGATAACTCGAAAACGCCAGAACCGATTTCAAAAATTCTTTTTGTGTTTGAAAGGGTATACTTCCCAGGTTGTCTCATTTAAATTTTATCGAAATCGGTCGAGGTTAAAAATCAACAAAAACCTAAAAATTGTATACATCGATGACATTTTCGTTTACCTACTCCGATACCTCGCTGTCTCATTGGAGCAGTGCGTCTATTTGGCCTACCCATTTTATATATATACAAAATACATCTACTTTCCACTAAAAACGTATTATAGGCTCAAATTTCATTCAATGAAGTCGGTTTTCTTTTTAGTTTTTAAAACGTAATTATTAATTATTCCCGTCACGATACCTATACCATTAAAGTACTGAAATATTTTGGTAAAATTGTGGTTCAAAACATGGACAGTAGTTTTTTGAACTAATAGATACATTATATATTTTTTAATACTCCAGATTATTGATAGAAATTCAATACTTACTTTATATTTTTCAGCAGCAATAATTCACATTGTAAGGGTACTTCACATGATAAAATACAAAATCTAAAATACGTACACACGAATGTATCAGATTATTATATATGATCCTCTTTATTTTTTTCCAAGTCACAGATTATGTTTTAGTAGCTACACCAAGCGAGGCGTCATTCTCAAATGACTGAAGAATGGTAATTTATAAACTAGACTAGACTAGATGGGACCATAGGAAAAATTGCGTTCTTGCGTTTGTGATTTTTATAAATGACCCGCAATTCTTGACCTGGTTAAGATAATTACAATATTAGTAACATTACTTTATTTTATAACTTCATAAACCCTTAAAATTTTGCAACAAGTGTTTGACAACTTTGACATATTATGCTAGGCTTTTTGTCTAGTTGAATTTAATTGGGTAGTCTCTTCTCTACCATTGGTATTCTTAATTTTAGGCTGACAGTCCTCATCGCATAAATATATTTGATCGAGCGAGCGAAGATCTTAGATGCATTTTGTCTGATTGGGCTTGGTATGTTTGTATATTTATTGTTAGTCGATAACTTTCGAACATGGGACATGTTGATGCGACATCAAAAATTTGGCAGGTTTGGATAGACTTTAATTGGAAAACGAGTTAACCTGTACCAAATTGGACAAAGGTTTGTCAAAATATAAGGTTCCAAATCGGAGTTAAAAAGTTGAAGCAATACAAATGTATTTAATGTAACGTCATATGAAAGTGCCATGTTTCTACATGCTTAAACAATTTTTATTTATTTTCTAAGGAGTATCGTTTTTAAGATAAAACGTAAAACATAGATCTAAGCTTGAGTACTGGTCGTTTTCGGTTTACATTTTAAACTGTTCTTGTAATGTTAATCTTAACTTTTTCACTTTGAATTTGACTTTGATATTACTTCAAAAAGAATCACCCAGTTCAATCAAGCTCCCCTGACACTGCTGAGTTGTGACAGAGACCCGATTGGCTACACAATTGGAATCAAAACACTCGTATAGATATCCTAGCGTGCTATATTTTTATCTACGACCGTCACCTTCTCGCGTTTAAATACGATTTTTATTATGTTTTTATTATGTACCTTAGATAGGCATAGGTAGGCAGAATTACAATAAGTTTTATTGTTATTGAAACTTTTTGTTTTGTTTTCAAGTGCTCCTTTAGACAACGGAAAAGAAGGCTCTTCTAAAACAGGTTATTTTTAACATAACAGATGAGATCTCCAACCCAAATGTTTAAAAGATTTCTCATTTTGATTTGTTTTTGTTAGATGAAGGTATTTTCAGTTCTGAATAAAAACTATTCAAAAAATACATAAGTTACTATTTATGTATTTTTTGAACAGTTTTCAAAGTATGTATAAATATATAAATAAATATAAATATTGGTGGGTGGACAATGCACAACACCATATAGCCACAAACTAAGTATAGATTGTACCTACTGTTGATAACCAGATGAATGATAGGATACTTATATATTTTTAAATACATACATAAGATACATTATAACACGCAGACACAGAACAAACATCTGTTTTCTTTACTTTAATGTTTATCCTAAGAGGGTATCGAACCCTCAACCTACAGCGCAGAAGGCAGAGTTACTACCAACAGGCCACAGGGTATTACCGACAGGCCAGTCAAAAATTAGGTATATAACAATAATCAGCTACTTAGTAACCATTAATGACAGAGTGGCGGTTTTTTATCGAGCTGAGATTGAGTTCAGTGGGACGATTATGGAACTTTGATACAATCAAAACATTGATACTAATATCTTTAAGTTACTATTGATGAATTGGTATTACGGATCGCGCGATTTCTATCGACTTCTATCGCTAGTTACAATGTGAATTGTACAAACTACAATTCGACCAATTTTCAAAGTACGATTGTGGTAGGAACCGTGTTTAGCGTACTAAGAATTTAAATACATCGTAATGATTGATTGAAATAATGCCTGTTGCTAATCAAAATTGATGGACATTAATGCCGATTGCTAATCGAAATTGATAGATATTGATTGTATCAAGAGTTCCATAATCGCCCTGGCATTCGGATAAATAAGAAATCAGTTAAGTCGGTACAGACTTGTGATCTTTTTATTATATTCAACACTAGATGGCGCCACAGCAAAAGTAAAAACGCGCTATCGTTGCGTTATGGATTTTATCAATATATATATCACGATATTTGACATGATTAAGAGATTTATAATAAATAAATAAATTATGCCGGTCATTTCACTAAGCATCATCTGGCCCCAAAGAGAGCAGAGCTTGTGTTAAGGGTACCACATGACTGATACATACATATTTTTTTTTTTTTTAAATACATACTTTATCTAAAAATGAATCGCTGAATGTGTTGCTAAGCACAAATCTCAAGAGCAGCTGAACCGATTTCGCTAATTATTTTTTTAGAATATTCCTTGAAGTACAAGAATGGTTCTTAGGGAGAGATAATTTTTAAAAATTGCCTGAAAAAGTCCAAAAACAACACTTCTATACTCCCATACAATCGATTAGTAATAATAGTTAAAAGTCAATTTGAACTTTAATACCTTACCATAAAGTTTAAGTGTTAGTGGAGAGGTTCCGGGAAGGCAAAACAATTGAGTGACGTTAGTATCGTTTATATATTAATGTCAATATTTGTCAATATTTATACGATTGTAACATTACTCAAAAACAAATTGTCTATGGTAAAATGTAAATTGTCTGTGGTAAAATGTCACTTGAAATGTAAACGTCTCTTTGCTGTGTATCTATAATATTACTAAACAAAGTCGCTTCCCGCTGTCTGTTTGTCCCGATGTATGCTTAGATCTTCAAAACTACGCAACGGTAATTGATGCGGTTTTTTTAATAGATAGAGTAATTTAAGAGGAAGGTTGATATGTATAATACATATATAATATAGTAGAAAACAAAGTATATAGGTTCAACGTATTAGAACTACTGAGCTACAGCAATGCGTGGCCGGGTCAGTTAGTTATACATAATAATACCCAGACTTACAGATCATACAAACATTTGTCTTGCGGCCGCAATCGAACCCGCAACCTTCTGCGTCTCAGTCAGGCAGAGGCCCACTGCGCCGCAGAGGTCGCCAAACGTCAAATATTAGTAGAATTTATACATCTGTGTAAGTTCAATCGAGGTTACTAAAAGTGACCTTCTGTATTCGATACACTGTGCCTTAATTGAAACATCGACCTTTACTTCACTATCTCCGACACCCACATTATTCGGACAACAGCTTCCATGCGATATTTTGAGTAATATTTTAGAATCCATAGATTTGAACATGTTTGAAATAATAGCAACGTTTTATTTGCTAGCATTTTAGAGTAATCAATATTAAACGTAACAAAAGCATAGAAAGAGCTAAAAAACTTCAGAAGCAAATCAATTTATATACTATTCCGTGTTGTCATCGATAAGAATGCATGGCATCATGTCTCTCGGCCCTTAGACAGTTATCTGGCACACTTGAAACTCTCTTGTATTAGTATTTCGTAGTTAAGGTTGTTATAAGATGGATCATGTAAAAAAGCGCTAGGACCAAGACGAGTTTCTTGACATTTCTTTCTTCTTCTTTGTTAATGGCCTGTAACATACTAATGTCAATTTTGCCAATGTCAAGTGTTTATAGTTTATAGTCAATTTGTTTGTTGTTAGAGTCTTAGTCGATGGCCAATTGTCAATTCTAGACGTCACACGGAATAGCGTCTAGAATTTTCTTGGGATTCCTCGTCGTTTAAATCACTTTGCACCACAATACACATATAATTCAATGATCCATACCCGTCCTGTAACCACAATTTATTCATTAAAATTCTGTAAAAAATATTAAATTTGCAGAGCTATGTTACTCTATGAAATGACTCTATGAATAAGAATCCAATGCCAGTTCTTCACGGGCTTGGGTTAGGAGGAATTGGCATCTAAATTCACCTAGTATGTAAAACGTTTCAAAGTGATCCTTGTGATTGTTTTGAATTAAGTATCTTTTGACTTTGACTTGACTTTACATCTTCGTTATCTTTATCATATACATCATCATCAACGTGTGGATATTCTTTTTCACTCATTCCTTTTTATAATCTGTGACGACCTCTGTGGCACAGCCGGCCAAGATCCGGCTGAGACGCAGAAGGTTGCGGGTTCGATTCACGCCGCGGGACAAATGTTTGTATGATCTGCTAATATTTGTATCGGGTCTGAGTGTTTGTAAGTATAATATGTAAGTATGTAATTATCAGTCATGTGCTACGCATAACACAAGCTCTGCTTATTTTGGGACCAGATGATGGTGTGTGAAATGTCCGACATTATTTATTTATTTATAAATGAAGTCGGTTTTCTTTTTAGTACCTAAGACGTAATTATAATCCTTATTGACTTAGGTATTCTAATGAATATTGTCCAGTCAGTAATTAGACAAAAAAAATAACGTTCTTATATTAATGGCACTAAAGTCTGAAATAGAGTAATTATTAATGATACTTCTTAAGTTTACTAAGTTGACGTTTAAGCTTATTTTAAACGCAATTGAGATTTTAGATGAATGATCGTATTTTATATGTTTAATTTGGTGTTGAATCGTAAAAATCGATAAATAAAAGAGCAGAATGTCAATTTTTACATATTAACCGACTTTAAAAAAGGAGGTGGTTCTGAATTCGACTGTTTTTTTATGTTTTTTACTAGCGACCCGCCCCGGCTTCGCACGGATGCAATGTTTAGACTAAATATACTACAGAATGTCTAATGTGATTAGAAACCTCTAAAATTATCGGTGTTTCTCTACCATATTATGCATGTATTATACATATAAACCTTCCTCTTGAATCACTCTTTCTATTAAAACCGTCATCAAAATTCGTTACGTAGTTTTAAAGATCTAAGCATACATAGGGACAGACAGACAGCGGGAAGCGACTTTGTTTTATACTCTGTAGTGATGTTTGTTACCTCATAACACCGTCATTACATAATGAACCGAATTGAAAAAATCCGAATATCTAATATCTGAAAAATTTAATGTGAAAGGATATACTTCCCGATTGGTCCCATATAAATTTCTTAAAAATTGGTTCAGTAATTAGGTTATTAAATCAAAAAACTGAAGAAAATATGTCATCCACATGGATGAAACGAAATTTTGATTAGTATTTTGCTTTCCTATGACTTTCCAGTGGTGCTTACGAATTTCAAAAAATGGTAAAGTACTAAAATGCGTAAAATAAAAACTCTTTTAACCGGCTTCAAAAAAGGATGAAGTCAGTTATGAACAGATTTGAAAGAAATATATGTGAAAGTATAAACTTTCCGCTTGGTCAAACAGAAATTTCATAAAAAACGGTTAGGTAATCTCCGGCCGTGGACACTGCAAATCTTTAGATACTTGGATAATGGCCCTATTTCTGTTGTCTGCTGGACTTACTAAAATTTCGTAAAGATTTATACGAACGATCTTATTTTCTTGGCACTAAAGTCTATTCATAACTATTCATTATAAGTTCTTAAGTTCTTAAGTTTACTAAATTGACGTTTTAGCTAATTTTGCGATTGATTGAGATTTTAGATAAATTATCGCATTTTATATGTAATTTGATGTTGAATAAAACCGCGAAAAAATCTATAAATAAAAGAGCGGAATGTCAATTTTAACTTATTGACGTGACAACGTCTAATACGCCGCGCGCCGCCTGCACGCACAGAAAAGGATGACTCATTGTCCCGTTTCGCTCATTGTCCCATTACGTTCATAGTCACGTTACGTTCGTTGTCCCGTTACACTCATTGTAACGTTACGATCCGAGCGAGAGCACATAACAAAACAGATAGATGTTTTATTATGACTTTGCCACGTTAAACTATCTAACTAACTAACAAATTTTTTTAGAAAATCTTATTCTATCCGTAACAGCGGATGTGTGATGGGTGATGAGTGATTTTACTATACTATTGTTGTAATTTTTCTTTGTTGGTCTACAATAAAATCCATACTAATATAAATTCAAGTGTTTCGTGTCTGTTTGTTACCTTTTCACGGCTAAATGGCTTAACAGATCTTGATGAAATTTGTTACAGAGATAGATTGTAATCTTAGAAACAGGATACGTTACTCTTTATGTAGGTATCACGCGTGCGAAGCGACGGGCAGCAGCTAGTATAAAATAAATTCTTTCTTTATAGGTAAGATTGAACATTGCGCTATCCGATATAATATTCTGGTCCATTGAATATCCATTGACGGGGATACACGCCATACGGTGAGACTTGCCGTAAACTGTGAGGGAACCTTTTTTAATACCCACTAGTTCTACGGCTCATTCTATAGGTAAGGCATTCATTCTTATCAGTTGGATAATACATTTAAATCTATTCAGTCGTTATATATTTGGATAGGCATATATAATATAGATATAATATGTATATACAAGAAGCGTACGAGAATCGTATAAGCTTGTTTATAGACTGGTAAATATAGTAAATTGTAAACTTGGGTGATAGACTTATATGCCGTTCACAACACTAACAATTATATTTTTTAGGGTGGGGTGGAGCGTGAATTCTGTAATAAGTTTTTTTTTATTAAGACAGTGACTTGTCAGTATATAATTATATAAAAATCTAATGTGTATTCACAAAAAAATAGCGATAATCATAACATTACTACTAGAAACAAAGATAAACTCGCTGTTCCCACAGTTAGGCTCGCTAAAGTAAATAAATCTTTTATACGGCAAAGTATACGCTTCTATAACAAGGTCCCAAGCGACATGTTACATAATGTCGATTAGCAAATTTAAAATAGTATTAAAACAGTGGTTGGCAATCGCGCGTGGGGAGAGCGATTCGGGTCGTCGCTTGAGAGGTTCAGACCAGACGAGTTTCATGCCGGATTCTTCTTGAACTGGGGTTAGGAGGAACCGGCACCTAGATTCAATAGCATGTAGTAATTATTTAGTCAATAAAATCACAAAGACAACTTTGAATCGTAATTCAAAGTTGTCTTTGTGATTTTATTGACTAAAGAATGTTTGAATTTGGTGTCACATTCACATATTTTGATAACGAATTCTGATCATTAAATATAATGCTCATTTACTTATTACTGATTTTAGTTAAATCGCTGTGTTGATTATGAGTTGTTTTGTAAATGTAATTAATCAATAACGATTTTTCAGACTCATTTCGCAGATATTGCTGTCGCTAATGATATCTTTATAATAAGCTAGCTGCAGCCCGTGGCAACACACGCGTGGTACCTACATAAAAGTTACCTATGTCCATCTCCAAAGTCCTATCTAATTCTATACTATAATTCATCGAAATCGGTTAATCAGTTTAGCGGTTTAGGCGTGAAAACGCAAAAAACAGACAGACAGACAAACAGAGTTACTTTTCACATTTATAATATTGGTAGGAATAGGATTACAAGTACAAATAATTAAATTATATTACCATCTTACCTACAACACATAACACCTTTTGTGAATAATCAGCCATAATTTAATAAAATAACTGGACAATCAACAAAAGTCCAGTTTGCCCTAAACACTGTAAACTGTATGTGGCACCCATAACACAAGCTCTGCTTACTTTGGAGCCAGATGATGCTGTGTGAAATTTCCGGCATTATTTATTATTGCTTGTACTATCGGAACCAGGATGGCTGATAGAATATCTATAATATTATTAAATACATTCATTACTTTAGAACTCAGACACCAAACTAACATTATATGCACATCACAAATGCTTGTCCTGGTAGGTAATCGCAGAAAGTAGTTACTACCATTTGTGCTGATAGGCCATAAATAAATATTTAACACTGATACCTACTATTCGTATTAATTTAGTTCTTGACATCTGCAGCTGTAACACCTAATATCTAATACATTTTAGAATCATTTACAAATGATTCATTGCATTATGCTGAGCTGATCCTCTTTGGCTCAACTTGATGATTTATACCAAAATATGGTGTACATAATATAAAAGTTTGTGTGGATGACTCGGCTACATCATTTCCGCAAGGATTACGAAGCATCAAACCGACTTCGGGGTCTGTTTGAAATAGTAAAGTTGTGTGTAATGTTAGTTCAGCATTATATATTGTACATAATATATAAAACATACCAGTCATTGACTCTTACCAGTCAGGCCTTAATTCTGCTAACTAATCATGAGTCATTAACATTATGTCACACAATATGACACTTGGGGCTTTCATTTGCTACTCAATTGAAAATTTTGGAACAAAGTTCCTTATCGCGGGTTGGCGAGGGTACAGCCGAGAAAAAATGTAACGCATTACGTTACAAAAACTGTTAGAGAAAAAGAGAATAAAGGAGACCGATAACTAGTCTCCCACATATATATGAATATGTTATGTTATTTATTAAGTATATGTTATTTATTGCATCAATAATCAAAATTAAAGAGAAGGGTGGGTAAAGAAAACGAAAGCCTGTTGGGGTCACTAGGCACGTTAATGATTAATTATGCCAACCCTACATACGAAAGGGACTTCGTTCCAAACGCGTGTCTTGCAACACGTTCAGTTTTTGAAGTGATAACTTCCTATGGGTGGGTAAACCGTTCGTTACGTAACGCGTTACAGCGCCAGTCTCTCTGGCTTCCCTTTCGCATACGGCAGTGGTAGGCAGGCTCCTCCTCTCTTACCCTAACCCACAGCGCTAGGAAGATTAGTTAAAGTTATTACTTCTGTCGGGCGTCCCGGGACGCACACGTTTTTTAATTTTTAGTACGTCTTATAAGTAAGGATGTAAGGATGTTTTTCAACAAGAGCACTAACAGTAATATTTCTTCGTCATAATCCATGGCTTGGTTTATGAAAAACTGCTGTCAAATTAATTTAAAACATCACTAGCATACGGCATAGCAGCACGGCAGTCAGATACGCTTTCAATTTAGGCGTTTGGTATCGGACTGCTACCGTACTGCAGCGGCACGTCAGCGGGTTATAACCAGCGGCACGGTAAACGTGCCGCAGCGGTCTGACACGAAACGTCTAAATTAAAGGCGCCCTAAAACAAGCTGACTGATAGAATACTTATATATTTTTAAATACATACATATTATATACTATTTAACACCCCAGACACAAAACAAACACCTATATTCATCACTCAGGTTTGCCCTGTGAGAGTATTGAACACCCTAACTACAGCACAGAAGGCAGAGCTACTACCAACTGAGCGGTCAGGCCAGTCAAAGTGATGTTCAGTGTGGTGAAAGTATCAGTAGTTACAGTCGCCTGCATTAGAATGTTTGAATGATATTTCACAATTTTCAAAATGGTGTCAAAGTATAAAATATACACCTATTAATTATTTACTTACCTTATTTTAAACAAGTGCACTAAGAAATGTATTTCTATAACTAAACCCCTAAGGAGTTGCAGCGGGATGTTAAAGTTTGTCTGAAATTAAATATTTCGCAAAACAAACTTGCGGGTAGTTCGACTTTATTCAATCGCAAAGTTATCTTACTACAGAACACAACCCTAGATTAAATTAACTTCTGCTAAGAAGCTAGGTAAGTTAATCTTAATTAACCTAAGTTAATTTTATTCGCAAGCATCAGCATCAAAACTTATTACGACAAAAGCTCTTGTGGCGGGAACATATTTGTTTCGTGCGAAACGCCGTTTGAGAATACCTTATTCCACACAGCATCATCTGGCCCCAAAGTAAGCAGAGTTTGTGTTATGGGTACCACATGGAGAACCTGAAACCTTCTGCGTCTCAGCCGGGCCCTGGCCCACTGCGTCACAGAGGTCGTCTATAGTGCACATTATTTTTCGAAACGAAAAATCTATTGGTGCACGACCGGATTCGCATCCACGACCTTAGGATCGGAAGACGAGGTTGCACTACCTCTACACCACCAGTGCTTATAAATATTAGTGGACAATGCACACAACACCATCTAGCCCCAAACTAAGCACAGCTTGTATTAACTAATAAGACGGATGATATCTTAGGCCCGTCACAGCAAGAGCGCATCTTGGTCGGTACCAAGACCTTGGGTGCATCTTGGGTGGGTTGTACAAACATAACTGTTAAGTTGACAGGGCCTTGATGAAAATTACTGGGCATACCAGACAAAATATCTTATGACTACAGCCAACGTACGTGTACCTCCTGGTTTTGCAAACATCAAAGGTCGCGATATCCACTTACTCTATGGTAAAAATAAGTCATCAAAATGGCTGTTTGATAGGTTTAGCCGAATTGTGGCATGGTTCCATGTATTTTACTATGCAGTCAGTAACAAGAGCTACTAAGATAAACATAGCAAACAAGGCAACGCAAATGAATCACTTTTATCGCCGGATATGTAAATGATAATTGCACTACTTAACAAATTACAAACTATTGTTATTCCCCTAACAGAAATGAACAGAATAGTATACAATAATGTAGTCATTATATATATAACTAACGACCCGCCCCGGCTTTGCACGGGTGCAATTATGATACTAAATATACTACAGAATGTCTTTATATACAACGTTATCTAGAGAATAACATAGCCTAAGATATAGACATATACCATTGCGGACTTTTGTGTAGACCTTTTGAAGGTGTACAATACTGTAGTACATTATTTTGATCTATCTCGTAGGGTTCAGCCAGCGTTTGCAATGTAAGCGCAGAAAAATAAGTTTATTTACGACACCACATTAGAAACCTCTAAAATTATCAGTGTTTCTCTACTATGTTATCCATGTTTTATACATATAAACCTTCCTCTTGAATTACTCTATCTATCAAAAAAAACTGCTAAAAAACTGCAAATCTGTTGCATAGTTTTAAAGATCTAAGCATACATCGGGACAGACAGACAGCGGGAGGCGACTTTGTTTTATACTATGTAATAATGAAGTTGCTGATTGTAAAAAAAAATAGTGTTAGTAAGTACTTTATTATATTTCTTTTACTGACGACATCTGTGACACAGTGGCTCGAGGCCCGGCTGAAACGCAGAAGGTCGCGAGTTCGACCCGATGCATCCCGATTCCATATGATCTGCAAGTATTTGATCTTGATGTTTTTTTGCATTTACAAAAAAAGGTTATTAGCAATGTATCAGTTATTTGGTACCAATAACACAAGTTCTGCTTACTTTAAGGGCCAGATAATGCTGTGAGAAATTATTATTATTAGCTTTTATTTTTAGTATTTGAAAAATTCACTCGCGCTATCAGTACATTTTGCCACCGAAGTGGCAATTAATCGATGCCTCTTTGAAGTAAGCTGGACGAAAGGCAACAAACTTTTCAAAGACATTTTGTACTGACTTTCGGTTATATATTTTATTTCTTGCTAAGTAATTGTCTAAAGTTTGAATTCAATGCCAGATAGTAGCCAGTTTTTTGGTCACGTGATGTTTTCCATATATCTAGGTTATGATTCTAGATGAGTGCTGCTTGAAGACTGATGATGAAGACGACTGCGAGAGTCTAATGATTGGGGGTTAGTCCCCTTGCTGACTAACAGAAGAGCTAGCAGCAGAGAATAAGAGAAGATATGCACCTGCAACCGAACCGACACCGCATGTACTCGTTGTTTTTCCTGTGGGTCCTGTCGGCAAGATCGAGAGGTTAGTTTGGGTACCTGGGAAGGCCTGCGCTATCAAATAAAATGTGGCAAAGAGGCGACAGTGGCGAGGAAACTTCACCCACCTCAGTTTGCTGGAGTGGATCCATGAACGAAAGTTTTCAATGACAAATAACTGCTCTGTAGGATCACTTTAAAACGTCTTACATACTAGGTAAATTTAGGTGCCGATTCCTCCTAACCCAAGCCAAAGAAAAACCGGCAAGTAACTCGTCCTGGTCCTAGCACTCTTTTGCATGATCCATCTAATAACTACCTTAACTACGAAAACGAATACAAGAGAGTTTATACATTTCAAATGTGTCGGTTAACAGTCTAAGGGCAGAGCGACATGAGCCTCCTCCTGGAAGGCTGGAGGGTTTTGCCATAATCACCACGCATGGCAGGCGGATTGGTGATCGCAGTATTGGTGTTACGTACTCAGGCGGATGCTGCTGCCTATCTCCTGGTGTATTTTATTCCCTTAGTCGCCTTTTACGAAATCCTGAGGAGGAAATGGAGGGGTCATATTCGTTAGCCGGAATCGCCGACATACACTTAGTTAATCCCTACTATCCCTACTAATATTATAAATTTAAAAGTAACTCTGTCGGTCTGTTTGTTTGTCACGTTTTCATGCCTAAGCCGCTGAACCGATTTTGATGAATTTTGGTATAGAGTTACATGGGACCTTGGAGACGGACATAGGCTACTTTTTACACGCGTGCGAAGCCGCGGGCAGCAGCTAGTATAACATAATTAACTTAGTGTATGTCGGTGTCAATTAATTATAGGCTAATACATACATACTTACCTAACTATCATTGTATTTAATCATTCAGTAGGTATCTATCATTAGATGCAAAGTCTCGTTTAGATATTTGTTTACAATTCGTACACAGTTTCGAATATCTAGTCCAGTAAAACAGACTTTACTCCATTGACACAAAGTTGAAATTAGCGTAATTGTTTTAGTTTATGCAAATCTATTAAAAGTTACAAATTGTGCGTTTATCAGTTACTTTTATTGCTTACACTGATACAGTTGTGTTTGGAGAATTTGTAGTATAAAAATAATTTAACTATTCTAAATCCCTACATAATTCAGTAAAAAAGGTGTTCTTTGCGATTTTCTAGTTCTGAAAGTATAGAAAAATCTAAGTGATATATATATTTAATACTTATTTAATGAAATTTAATCTAAACTCATACTTTGTACTCTTAAACAATGGATTCTAGTCAGACTTAGGTATGCCGTATTGTGCATTGTGCCCAAACTTATGAAACGAGAGTGTTTATTTTATTTAGTATTATTTATACAAATAGTGAAAATAGTGAAAATTTAGAAAAATTAAAATGATACCCGTGTTGATAGTGTCAATGTTCTGTGTGTGTGTGAGTGGGACCGGCATCTTCCACGAAAGCAGCAAAATCACTTTTTACCCGGACAACGGACCAGAATCTGAGTATTTTGGATATTCAGTGCTTTTTAGTTCTTATGGGTAAGTAAATCTAAATTATGTTTTCAAATTCATGTGATTATTACATAAAATTTGCTGAGATACTATTTTTTTTATTCACACGCCGATAAATTTTAGTCATTTGGGTTAAACTAGAAAATAACTATTATATACTTCACCTTCACAGACATGATATCACAGAGTCATGATTATTGATACCTAGGCAGGTAGGTATGACTCATATTATGACAGTATGACATTAACTAAATTGTTACTAATTTGCAACGGAGGGTCTATGCTAATGATTTAGACTAACTTTAACTAGTTGTTTTAATTAAGTTAATTTAAATAATGCTTAATTTTATACTAAATATGGTTCTGAGTCGTAACATAGCAATCAATTTTTGCTCAAAGGCAAATAAGGTTATTGAACTCAAAAAATCAAAAAAATTGGAAAACGAAATGTCTCATCCACGAACCCACTTTCCAACTTTTCCACAAGTAGACCTTTATCGCTTAAACCTGGCAGCCCAGATTCCAAAGTTCAGAACTGGAGACATTCTATTCCATGATACTAGATATAATGTTTGTTACAGCCTCATCGTGGGAGCTCCTAAAGCCACGGGCCGAGAGAAACCCATAGCACCCGGCTTAGTCTTTAACTGCACATTGAAGGAACTGGACCATAAGAATGTTACTTGTAAGCCTATTGGGATCACAAGCCGAGGTGAGAATGAATAAACTCTACAATTCACAAGAAACACAAGAATGACTTTGAAATGTCTTACATACTTGTAATAGATAGAAGATAGATAGAAAAACTTTATTGACTACCACACGGAATATTACAATAACAAAAAACTAAACTTATTTAAGGCAATACAATGGGCGGCCTTATCACTAATAGCAATCTCTACCAGGCAACCGTTGGATGTACTGGACTATAAATAGACAGAGAAGGGGCATGTAGGTATGGTGTATTTATATAATTACATATTTACATATATGTATAAACTAAACAAATACAAATATAAATATATACATACATATGAACTCAATAGATATATATATATATATATATATATATATATAAAGATAAACAGTATCAACAATACAGAAATGATTACGTATAACAGCACGACAAATAATGTTTCATGACCATGTTTTTGAAGATGGGAAGAGTCTTGGCCTTTCTGGATATCTACAGGCAACGCGTTCCTCAAGCGGACAGCCTACACTGTAAATGACTTTCCATTATGTAGATTAATGTAGAGGAGTGAACAGGAATTTTAAATTGATTGGTATCTGAGGAGCGTGAGAGTCGGAGGTTAGAGAGATAGAGAAATTCAAACCGTTCCTTGTGATAAAAGGGAGTTGAAGGAGAGAACAGAATATTATAGAGAAGATTGAGAATGTGAGCATTTCGGCGAAAACGGATTGGCAACTACTTGAGTTAATTGCGAAATTCAGAAATGTGGTCATATTTGCGTAAACCAAATATGAATCTTATACAGTAATTTTGGAGACGCTAAAGTTAATGGTTGTGCAAATACTGCGATTGTAATACTGTGGATAATGTGCACATTGCGGCTCATAGACTCATTACCATGCAGGAGAAATTGACACCTAAATTCTTTTAGCATGAAAGACTCTTCAAAGTTGTCATTGGTGGCAATTCGGTTAGTTATTTCTAAAATTAGGAATTGTCTAAAATATATTTTAGTTAGTCATAGCATTTGTAAAACCTATTTTTTGTTGGTACCATACAACCAAATAAGGAACGCTTAATTAATTTAGATAAAATTAAATTAGGATAATTTGGTAACAGCAGAATACTAGAGTTTCATTTGACAGTCTAAACCTAATTTAAGCTAAAATTAGTTAGGTTGGTGCCAACAGAATTGAGGTCATTGTGTTTTTTTCTGAGTACACACATAACATAGTTTATATTAACTTGCAAATCTAAGAAATAGCGTGATACCTGAGTGATGAGGCGACGTAGATAGTCAATTGTATGGGCTAATTTATACCTCAATTGGTGATGACTTGATGAGCAATGACGTCCATCGTGGCCCTTCGCAGCTTATTAACAAGTACCGTATCATTATTTTTGAGTGAAACGTATGTCGAAAGAAACATTTTTTTCGAATTACGATTTAGTATCGTGCATTATGTTAAACTAGATGCTTAAGTGTTTATGATTTAAATAATGTTTTATGGATTTATATCTGAAATAAATTAATAATAATAATAATTATTATTATTATTTGCGAAGGAGGTTTATCAACATAACATTTATCTTTATCCAAATAAATATGTTATTAATCACAAGTATTACATTGTGAACAAAATTGTTCTTGACATCACTTGATTTGAATCAACATCTTAGGAGATATCATAATTTTGAAATAACACCGCAACCAAATAGAAGTAACTCTGCCTATCTGTCTATCTGTAACGCTTTCACGGCTAAACTACTGAATCGATTTTGACGAAATTTAATATAGAGTAAGCTCAAACCTCAAGGAAGGACATAGTTATGATATTTATCCAACCGCGACTATTCTATTCTATTCTATATAAGTAATACTATTTACCATAGAGAGTGAATGATGAGAGATGAATTTTGAATTTTTGAATTGGAATTTCCAAATCCCTTTTTTTATGTATTTATAATTGTTATTTTCAGATCATTTCAATGGAAGGTTCCGAATGATGAGGCCGGATCAATTCTCCAGAGATGATATGTGGTTTGGAGCGACCATAGGCGCTATTACTGATGAAAAACTACTGGTAAGTGTATTGTGTAACCACCTAGGTAATTCATTGAATGGATTATTGTACGCGCATAGTCGTCAGATGACATTTATGTCAGTAGCATAAGATACAAAATGCAAGCGTCAATATGTGAATACCTATATGACTTTATTTTTATTGAAAACTTTGTATGTAACAATATTGTTTTTTTGGTAATAGTAGATTATATTAGTCATTATTTAACTTTCAAAACTTTTGTGAGTTGTACTATACATTTTGATAAACACGGGCTTTGCTCACGTATTGTTTGTCGATGGAGGCACCGACACTGTTGAAGAAGATTCTCTAGATGAATCGAAAACCAGATATTTATCAGTCATTTGCTATAAACGGACTTATCTTCTTCTTATGTCACTAGTTACAAAATGAACAACATGGTCTTGACATTTTAGATCTGTGCTCCAAGGGTCACTGAGTTATACAATGATAAACATCTACTAGCTAACGGAGTGTGCTATGTCCGCAAAACCAACAGGGATATCATCGTCTACCCCTTAAAGGACAAGTGTAAGTACTTCCATTTCTATCAGAAACGATCTCGGTTGCATAAGCGTATGGAAAACATTAGAAAATCCGATATAAAAAAAAAAATAGCTTGAGCTGCTAAAACTTTGTTTGATTTAGAAAGATTTAAAAAACGAATTAGATTAGATTTAGAAAGTCTATTTTTTTAAAAACAAATAAGATTAATCTTTTAAACCGACTTGGATGAGGATGTTCTCCATTGGATTTTTTTATGTACGTTTATAAATTACTTAAAGACGCCTAAACGCCTCCTTTTCTTTTATTCCTAGAATTTCTTTTGGAGGTTTCATGTGTGGATTATGTGTGTTTGCCTTGTACTAACGCTTTGCATGGCTTTTCAATTGCGGGTGGGAGGGAGGTGCATACATCTGCAGCGTGTCTAACTCTTTGGGAATAGATTGGCGGAACAGTACCTACTTAATATTTGTCCATCTATTTAATGTTTTGTAATGGATTTCCGCAAAGTCACGCCTGAATCAATTATCTAAAAATCTAAACATTGTATAAATTTAAATAAAGTTGGTTGTCTTTTTAGTTTTCAAAACGTTATTATTAATACATTTCTAGATCATCAAGCTTTCAGAACTGACGGAATGAGAAAGGAATACGGGGAATACGGGCAGCACCTAAACTATTACGCGTATGGACAAGCAGGGATGTCTATGAAGGTGACAGGAAACAACCATGTCATCATTGGAGCTCCTGGTCTTTTGCAGTGGGCAGGTCTTTATCATTTATAACATACTAGCTGTTGCTCGCGATTTCGTCCGCATTTTTTTTAAAGGAATTGTAGCTTGAATCCTTCCCCAGGATGCAATTTATCTCCTGACTACCCATTGAAATTTTTCCATACAAAAATTTACACCTCATTTCGGTCCTCATATCCGGTATTATTATTACTAAAAAAAATTCAAAAATATTATTATTAATATTCAATCATCAATACTTTTTTAATTCATAACGAACCAACGAATCATTTTACAATTAGATCATTTCACACAGCATCATCTAGCCCCAAATCTATGTCACGTTAAGTCAAGTTGAAACTATTTTTATTAAATAAAATCACAAGGATCAATTTAAAACGTGTTTATTACTAGGTAAATATAGATGCCAATTCCTCCTAAACCAAGTCCAAGAAGAACTGACAAGAAACTCGTCTTGGTCCTAGCACTTTTTTGTATGATCCACTTTTATTAACCTATATCGTCCTACTGCTGGGCAAAGGTCTCCCCCAAATACAATAGTTTATTGCAATACAATAATATATAGAGTTAACTAGTTAGTTATATAGAGTTAACTTACAGATTTGTAATGTATTAACTATTATATAATACATTACAAATCTGTTAGTTAACTCTACCTTGTACTATACTACTATGACAACTAGAAGACTGTAACTTATAAAATTTTCAATACCTACATAATACGACACCATAATATCATTTAATTAATATAATATCAGTAAATTATTTAATATTCAATGATTCCACTTTAGCATCCAAGTGATATCATTAAGGTGCTTTGAAGAGGAAGAAAGATCACATGAAGCACCTACAATCATTACTCAGCTGTATTTGTTTGTTCTGTGTTTGTTATAAAATGTCATAAGAATGCATTTAAAAATATGTATTCTATCAGTCATTTGGTCCTCATAATAGAAGAATAGTGTTATGCGTAGTTTTGGGCTAGTGTTGTGTACACCGATATTTAACATTATTATTTTCCAGGAGGAATCGTCAATTTCATGTACAGTCCAGACGACAGCAGCACGTATTTCAGCTTGCAACCTACCTCGAATCCCTATTACACAAAAGATTTGGGACCTGATGATTACTTCGGTAACAATATTTTTAAAAATCTATTAATTTGCACAGAACGTGATCTAACTCGATGCTATGAATCACATTAGTGAATTGATACGATATGAAAATATGAAAGACACTAATAGTAATTTCGTTATATTTCCAGGTTATAGTGTAGAATCAGGAGTGTTTGAAGTAGATGGACCAATGCTTTATGTCGGCGGAGCACCCAGATCCAAAATGGGTTATGGTCAGGTACATAATTATATTATTAATTATAATTGCCATAGCTACTTGTAACATGAAATACACCAACTACATTAGCATACTGTAGCAATTAGGATTGTCAAAAAGTATAATGACCTACTTACATTATGGTTCCTATGGTTTTTTTCTTTGTATGAGTCAGTAGCCAACTCTGGTGACTGATTTAATAAGACGCTCAAACGCCTCCATCATTGATTGACAACTTTGAAAAAGCCAGGACAAACAGCTGGACATGACCTCCGAAACACGAATGAAAACGATGAAAATATCATTGCAGTCACCCATGCAAGAATTGAAGTTGTAGAATGTTGCTTGTACTCGTAGATCTCTATTTGATCTCTTATTATATCACTTTAACGTTAACGGCCTGCTACAAAGTAATCAATACGGATTTACTAAAGGTCGGTCAACAGCTGATGCAGGTATAGCGCTCTTAAAGCATATATTTGAGGCCTGGGAGAAGTCACAGGATGCAGTTGGGGTATTCTGCGATCTATATATGGCCTTTGACTGTGTGAGTCATTCAACTCTAATCACAAAGTTAAAATATTATGGCATTAAAAACCGGGCGAATGACCTCATACAGTCTTATTTAACCAATAGAGTCCAGAAAGTAGACGTGGGTGGTGAGAGGTCTTCAGGATCAATTATTGATATAGGGGTACCTCAGGGTTCGATACTAGGCCCTTTTTTATTCCTAGTATAGGTTAACGATTTACCTTTTTTTGTAAAAAATATTTGTGACATAGTTTTATTTCCAGACGATACGTCTTTAATTTTTAAAGTTGATAGAGGTAAAACCAGTATTTGCTATAACAAATGAATCCTTATCATTAGTTCTTAACTGGTTCTCTGTAAATAATCTTTTGCTTAATTAAAAATAAACTAAATGTATCAAATTCACTTTGCCAAATGTTATTCATAGCCCGTCCAACATTGAAATAAATGGAGAGGCAATGAATTTTGTAAATTTCACGATCTTCCTAGGTCTTAATATTGATGCAAAACTACAGTGGGGATCACAAATTTAAACACTTGCTGGTAGGCTTAGTTCTGCTGCATATGCAGTTTGTGCGATACGGTGGCTTACTGATGAAGCTACAGCTTGACTAGTTTATTTCAGTTACTTCCATAGTGTTATGTCATACGGCATCATTCTCTGGGGGAAAGCAGCTGATATTGGTAAAATACCGCGTGTCCCGGAACTAGTATGTTATGCCGGGGTGGGCCGATTCTCGATACTTATATATGAAAATTTGTTATACACACATAAAAATAGAGATGGGAATCAGCAAAATAGTGACCTTCATAGAATCAACACTAGGAATAGACATAAATTATACATCCCTAGGTTTCGACTAGAAAAAGTAAATAAGTCCTTTATGGGGAAAACGATGCGCTTCTATAATAAGCTTCCTGCAAATGCTACTAAACTACCTCCTCGTCGGTCGTCGTCCAATTGTCTTACAAAGAAGACGTGTGTCAAATTTTTGTAAAAAATTAAATAAACAGTGCATCCAAAAACATATTATAATCTAAAAGTGACCAGTGAAGAACACAATTACTTTGAAGAGTGTCGGTAGATATATCACTTTACTGTTATAAATATCACGCCTAGCATTTGTGCTAGGCTGCTTAATACCCTCTTCACCCCTTGGAGTAAACAGTGTGGTTGCTATTTTTCGTTCCGCTCGCACAACGCATCGAGGCTATCACTGCTGCGTTCTTTACATTGCTGCGCCTGAGTTAGCGTAACCTGTTACCGACTGCCTAACTAAAGCCGTATTGTCTCACCAAAACGACAATGAACTTTCTTGAACATTCGCCTCCCCCGTTCGGACGGTGCCGGTGGATCACATTCCGACTTATATAGGCTAAGTAAGCAGGAAATGCACTCTCAAATTACTTTACGAAAAAGAAAACGAGAATGCTACTGATCTGAAGATATGAAGGAAATACGGTGCGAATTAGGAGGGCTGACTAGTTTAATGGAAAAAATTATGGACTCAAATACACAAATAATGAACAAGATGCAGGAAAATATATCCGAGGTTAAAGCACAAATCCTCGAACTAAAAACCTCAAACGAGCAAACTCTATGCCTTATGCGTGAAAACATCACGGAACTAAAATCCCAAATTACTGATATCAAGTCGACTTCATCGAGCATGGCAATCAAACAAAACAACATCAAAATTCTGTCCCGAAACCAAAATATTGGTGAGAAAGACCTCATTATAAAATAACATAAACGGAACACCAAAGGTTATTTAAAAGATAAGCAACTCCAAAAAACTCCTAAATATAAGCGCCATTATGGACGCATCAACGCATATATACAGAAATACTCACCAATTAACTAGCATATACCAAGACCTACAAATAAGTAAATCCCGGCTAATATTCCTGTATTTAAATGCCTGCAGTATTCGAAAAAAAGGAAAGCTCGACGAATTGAAATGTATAATTAGTTCAATGGCAACAATTACACATGTTATCCTTTATATCTATTATATCTATTATATTATATTGTAGAAACTTGGTTAAGAAACGAAAAACAAGCTCTAGAAATTCAAATCCCTAATTATACGTACTACTTTAACTACAGGACAGACAAAAAAGGTGGCGGAGTTTCAATGTTCGTTCATAACAATCTGAAACACACCCTTTCCGAATCGATATATCTGGACGGAAACAACTAACTGTGGATAAAACAAGAGAAGCTCGCGTTAGATGTAGGTTTGGTATATTACCCCGAAAATACAAACAACAAAACTTTTTATGAAGCCTACGACAAGCAACTACAACAAAAAAATAGAGCAATTGTAATTGGAGATTTTAATACGGATCTACTAAAGAAAGCAAACAAAGTCAAAGAATACAAAGCACTCGTAAATGAGGCTGGATTTCAAATTCTTAACAAAATCAATAAAAAATACTGTATCAGACATTCAAAGGACAGACAATCTATAATAGACCACGTTAGCTCTAACCTGAGGAACAACATTTTCCACATGGCGATTATCAACTCATCCCTGTCCGATCATAAACAAACATACGTAGAACTAAAAAAGTTTAAGCCAAAGCCAAAAATTCAAACAACATACGAAGCAATTGATTACGCTAAACTATGCTCGACTTTTGAGGAAGAAAATATAATTATAATTATTTAAATTATAATTTAATTAATTAATCCCGGACATTCACACAGCATTATCTGGCCCCAAAGTAAGCAGAGCTTGTGTTATGGGTACCAACATGACTGATAATACTACTTATTATACATTTTTTTTTGTAAATACATACATATTATACATAGAAACACCCAGACCCGAGACAAATACTTGCAGATCATACAAACATTTGTCCCGCGGCGGGAATCGAACCCGCATATAAATCATACGAACGACTATACACAATTAGGAAATATCATAAAAACGTGTATAAATGAAAGTAAAACTGTAAAAAAGAAGACCCTCAATGAACCACAAAAAAATTGGTTCAACAAAGATGTACTGACAGAAATAAATATTAGCAACTGCCTTTGGACAAAACATAAACAAAGCCCTAGTGATGAGTCCTTGGACACTGAGTTCAAAGCAAAGAGAGACAGCACGTCTAAGCTAATAGAGAACACAAAGGAAACCTACTTCCACCGAGAATTTACGAAATACTCCAACAAACCCAAAAACATGTGGAAATTAATTAACGACCTAGCGAATAATAAAATAAAGCAGAGCTGCGTGCCTCCAAAACTGATCACAGATACTAAACTAATAACAAATCTTAGCGATATCTGCGAAACTTTTAATAAATACTTTTCAACTATAGGACTCCGACTGGCGGAACAAATACCAACAACCTTTCGCGATAATTTTAATTATTATACTTTACCACAAAAAAACATCTTATACGACACCGAACTAGCTACATTCAAACCATGTACTGCTGATGAAATCTGTCAAATAGTAAACCAACTGGGTTCAAATTCTAGCGCGGGTATTGATGGTATAAATACCAAAGTTACAAAATGCATAAAAAATCTCTTAGTAAATAATTTATCATCGTGTTACAACAGTTCTGTATAAACGTTTGGAAACTTAACTTCAATTAACTTTATTTACAATAAGCAATATGGATTTAGACCAAAAAGTAACAACCTATCAGCAACAATCGATTTAATAACACAAATTAAATCTAATATTGATAATAAAAAAATTGCTCTTGGCGTTTTAAAGTATTTGACACCGTTAGTCACAAACTCTTGATAAAAAAACTAGAAAAGATAGGTATAAAAGGCAGTGCCCTCAAGATGCTTGAGTCATATATTGCAAACCGATCGCAAGTAGTTAAAATAAATAACGTCCAAAGTGGG
This sequence comes from Lampropteryx suffumata, assembly GCA_948098915.1. Classification (NCBI taxonomy): domain Eukaryota; kingdom Metazoa; phylum Arthropoda; class Insecta; order Lepidoptera; family Geometridae; genus Lampropteryx; species Lampropteryx suffumata. The sequence goes on along the minus strand of OX402550.1, from coordinate 2,755,555 downwards.
ACAGCTCCCATCACGTGTGGAGTCCCACAGGGCTCCATATTAGGGCCACTGCTATTTCTGATATATATAAATAACATAAACGAACTTAATCTGCGTGGTAATGTCACTCTATACGCTGATGACACGTGTCTGATTTACTTTGGCTCGTCAATACATGATGTAATATAACGCACTCAGTCAGACCTAAATACCTTCTATTCTTGGTTTCAGTATAACCTGTTAACAATTAATACGTCAAAAACATGTTATACCATCTTTAAAGCTAAAAATAAGATAATCGAACCCATGACTCACTTGATATTAATAACATACCACTGCAGGAGAAATAACATGAAATATATCTCGGCCTAAGAATATACAGCTACTTAACATGGAATAAACACATTAAATATGTAAAAGGTAAACTACCATCACTAATCGGATTACTGCGATACTGTCTATAACTCATTAGTAAAACCTCATCTATTATATCTCATCGAAATCTGGGGTAGCGATAGCGCCGCAAAAACAAGAATTACAGAACTACAAACTGCTCAAAATAAAATTATTAAAATACTCTTTCGCTATCACTATCTAACACCAACCACTAAAATTTATACGGATACAAAATTAATGAACATCAAACAACTAAAATACCTGCATACTCGTTCGTATAATTCTAAAAAACTCTCTCCATACTAGCCTATACTTTATAACAGCGCGACAAGTAGGTAAGCAAACGCAGCACTCGACGAGTGAGTTTTTTGGTTCTTCCGAAGATACGGACAAACTATGGCAAACAAATGATCACTTTTGAAGGCGCACAGCTTTACAATAAACTACCCACAACTATAAAAAAACAAATTCACTTACTATTCGTTTCGATTTAAATCGAAACTATCGAACTAATCTAATATGTGGTTCAAAATTACTTTTAAAATAATCTGCTAGTAAATTTTAATGCAGGATGCACATACTACCTAACCTACTTAAAATGTATCTAAATGTATTAGGATTATTATTATAAGAAGGCCTACCTTCTTATAATAATTACCTAACTGTCATCCTATACCTTCTGTTAATCTCAATCTACTTACTCGGATGACGTGACTTTTACCTGTACTCTTTATTATTTTAAGTTAGATTGGTTCACATGTAAGTGACTCCAGTCTTTTTGAGAATAAATATCTATGAACTGAACTACCTATTAAGAAATTTAAAGCATACATAAAAGGTAGTCTTTTGAAGAAAGCTTATTATAATATAGATGACTATATTATTGATAAGAATGCATGGCCTCATGTCTCTCTGCCGTCAGACAGTTAACCGACACACTTGAAATGTATAAACTCTCTTGTATTAGTATTTCGTAGTTAAGGAAGTTATAAAAAAAAAAAAAACTTTATTTCAGACTACATTAGGTCCATAATATACATGAAATTTTCATAAACATTAAAAATCATCTACATACATAATAATCAATTACAAAATAATAAGTACAATAGTCAAAACAAAGAAATACATTAAAAGACATACACAAATTTATTTGGAATAATTGTACTTTATGTTATTATTATTAGTGAAAACGTGTATCCTCGAGTAGTGATACATATAAATACAGTGGAACCTATTTACGAACATGCTCAGAATGCTATTGAAGCTGGCTCGGACCCTGCGCACCAGAGATGTTCCCGCTTACGCATGGTGGTGTAGAAGCAGTCCACACGCGCCTCGGCGAACATCCCTGACGCGCTATAGAATCGAGGCAGCCCCATCAACACCCTGAACGCGTTATTGTATTGAATACGTAAAGCGCTATACTGCTTTTGCGTATGATTCACCCACAGGCTGCATGTGTAAAAACTGTAGAACAGTAGGCTTTAAAGAGTTGTTTTTGCGGGCTATCATGTTCGCTCTTACAGACAGCGCCCTCCGTTCCCTCTCAATGTCAACATTATCCTTCAAGTCAGAGGTAAGGTCCTTAATGGCCCAGGTACTTAAACTCTCTTACTCTCTTTAGAGAGTAAGCTCCATATAATTTGATGGGTGGTAAATTAGATAATGGACAACTTCCTTTAGCTTGAATTATCATGCATTCACTTTTATTAACATTGTATCATAATCCATGTTTCTCAGCGTACCTCTTGCAGATTTGTAACAGTTTACTTAGACCGCACGTGGATGCACGTGGTTATTAGATGGATCATATAAAAAAGCGCTAGGACCAAGACGAGTTTCTTGCCAATTCTTCTCGGGCTTGGATAAGGATGAATTGGCACCTAAATTCACCTAGTATGTAAGACGTATCAAAGTGATACTTGTGATTGTATTGAATAAAGTATCTTTTGACTTTGACTTTCTTTTAGCTGAACTCTCAAACCTAAGGCTTAGGAAAGAGAAGAAAAAGAGACCAGACTTTAGCTTGTAATATTTTTTATATTTCTCTCTTAACTAGGTTCTAGTCTTCCAGCCAGCTGTGCGTGAGCTAGACAGTTTGAACATCAAGGCAAAATTACGAGGTCCTCAACTCGGATCATATTTCGGAGCAAGTCTTTGTTGCCTGGACATTGATGGAGATGGCGCGGCTGATCTTTTGGTTGGAGCACCTAACTACGCGAAGAAAGACAGCGGACTACCGTACGATCAAGGAGCTGTTTTTATCTACATGACGAAACGAATGGTGAGCAAAAAATAATAATCGTATTTCCCTCCTTGAAAATTGATTCTCAAATTTGTTTACGAGCAACGCAACGCAACGAAACTACGAGATTTTGACTAGAATCTCCAACTTTGTTACAGTAAAGGCATGTAAATGTAAAATGTAATAAATAATAAAAAATATCGCATACAAATTATACAGCACCATATAGTCCCTAACTAAGCGAATCTTAACTTCGGAAACCAGATGACTGATATAATACTTATACATGTAAATATATACATTAAAATTTATGTAAATAATGCGTGTTGGTGTTGATGTTGATTAAGTATTGTAGTAAGAACTGCATGCTTGGTAACAACCTCCTTAGAATTTTCTCCGAGCAATTTGTGGTTTACTCTGCTCTACTCACAATATTGGGCATCGTTTTAGAATTCAAGTTTCATTTTGGAAGCATCTGGATCCCTGTATGGTTCGGGTGAAAGTGGTGCCAGATTTGGCACGACCATTGCTGATCTTGGAGATGTAGATGGAGATGGTTTCAAAGGTAAGGGGTAAGAAGTTGTCAAATACCTATGCAACACTTTATTACTTTAGTCTAGCATGTAACAAAGTAAATTAGATAAATTCAAACTTAAGAAAATTTTATGCCAGTTCTGCTTACCTGTTAATGTGTAATGCGTAATGTTCTTGTCCTTACATATCGTTAAAAATAATAGTTAAAAAAAACTAAAAAACACGCTTTATATAGAAAATCAAACCAAAAAAATAGAAAATAATTTTAATAAATGTAGGTAAGAAAAAAATGTTTTATTTAAAAAAAAGCGTGGGGTGCATGGTGTCAATAGTTATAAATATTTTATTGACAGATATGAGAAGAAGGATTATCATTTCGATAATATCTTAAAAAGCACCCCACGCTTTTTTTTTAATAAAACATTTTTTTCTTACCTACATTAATTAAAATTGTTTTTTATTTTTTTAGTTTGGTTTTCTATATAAAGCGTGTTTTTTAGTTTTTGTAAACTATTATTTATTTTCTACTTTTTAGTTTTAGGATAACCGTTTTTTTTTTTTTTCGAATTATTGCATTGTCATCAATCAGTCTTTGACAGGTGTGCAAAATTTGAACGAAATCTGGCCGTTTAAAATGGGTCAAAATCACGTCAAAAAAATGTTTTTATGCAACTTTGGGCGTAAATAAAATAATATACGGAGTACGCAAACTCCAACACTTTATTTAATAGATACATTCATTCGTTTTTTCATGAGAACCCTTATGCTAAAACCTATTTATGATTTTTATTCAGTCATTTTATATAGAAATCGGTCTTATTAAATCATTTGATTAGAAATCATAATCATACTTATGTTCTTACTGCTCTTTCACTATCCATCGTGCACACCTATTCTTTTCTCATACTCTAATGCTAGTCGAAATGTGCCACTGACTAGTAGATAGTAATTACTTAAGCTGGTAATTGGAATTCGTAATTGGTAATTGGAATTGGTATTTTTTTGTCTCATTGGTTCCAGTGATGGCAGCCAATTGAACAAATGAGGCTTTTGTAGTCCTATTTGTTTGTTTACTTTTAATGATAATAGGTTTTTTTTTTAAATCTGATAATTTCGAATGATAATTTATCAATGAATATTATTATTTTAATTTCCAGATGTCGCTATAGGAGCTCCTTGGGAAAATGAAGGCTTAGGCGTCGTATACATTTACAGGGGTTATGCTAAAGGTTTAAAGGGCCAATATATCCAAAGGATATATGCAGAGGGCGCTAGCAGCTTTGGTATTTCAATCTCAAAAGGTTTTGATGTGGACAACAATAATTGTAATGGTGAGGAACTCATTCTGTACATCTTTAACATAATAAATACTTATCCATACATCAATTCTAACATAATAAAACAAAGTGTCTCTGTACATCTATTAATTTATTTGTTTGTTAACTTTTCTGAAATTAATTTTGGTAAGAGACAGATTTAACATTAAACGGATGGACAAATATTAAGTACTATTCCTAATGAGTTAGACACGATGCAAACGCATGCACCTCCCTCCCGCCCGAAATTGAAAGGCCATGGAAAGTGTTAGTAAAAACACACAACATCCACACACATGCAACTTGAAAAAAAATTAGACATGTGTTTCGCCTCTCCGAGACAAGGCATCCTCAAGAACACTTCGCACCTTGACGAATAAACACTCTGCTCTGCAGACTTGTTGCTTTGCCTAACGTTGGACTGAGACTCATGTGTTTGTTTTTGAGGTTGCATGTGTGATGGTGTGCGCTAACCTTTAACTTACGCTTTACATGGTTTTTCAATTACGGGCTGGAGGAGGGTGCATGCGTCTGCATCGTGTTTTACTCATTAGGAATATATTGGCGGAATAGTACTAAATATTTGTTTATCCGTTTAATGTTTTGTAATGGATTTCCGCAATTATCTAAGAGATAGATTGTATTTTCTGGCCTTCCTCAAGATACAATTAATCTTCTTACCAATAAGCTTTACTTTATATTCTTTCTATATAGATAACTCGCGTGCAAAATCACATTCTGAAGATATTTTAAAAATAAATTTGGTATGTTTATCCTTGGTTATCACGTTTCAGATCTAGCTATAGGAGCAGCAACATCTGCCTCAGTATACTTATACCGATGTATTCCAACGGTTCTTGTGCACACATCTATCAAAGTGCCTGATGCTATGAACCTACCTCATAATGCAACTGGTTTTAAAGCCTTATTCTGTGTCACTCTTCCGAAAAAGCCTTTATGGCCGCATGTGAAGATTGGTGAGTCCTTCTCAATTATTAGAATGAAACTAATATTACAAAATTATATAATACGCTTTGTTAATTTTCTTAATTTAGAGTGTTGTGACATATCTCTAACTTCCTCCACTCTACAATCGTAACTAACCTCAAAAGTTGTTGATTCTTTCATTGTTGAATCGTTAGGTATAGATATAATCGATATTAATGTGTTCCAGGTTTTAAAGCGACAATAACTATAGATCCTGAAGGCAATCGAGCAATGGTATCAGGAGACTCAGAGTACAGAGTCACAGTTAATCCTGGTGATGAAAGGTGCGACGAGCAGACTGTAGAAGTTAAAGTTAGTTAGATTTTTTTGTAAATAAATATAACTTATTTATAAATAGATAGATCGATAGATTTACACTTTATTGTACACAAAAAGTACACAGAAGAAATAATAGAAATAAATTTGTACAATGGGCGGCTTTATCGCTAAAAGCGATCTCCTCCAGGCAACCTTTGTATGGACAGGATAAACAAAAACAGTACGACGCGACGGTGGTGTCCAAAAAGATACTTAATATACTAATACAAAAATATAAATATACAAGATATTACTGCAATGATGCTAATTGCCATTATATATATTTATGCAGTAGGTTCCATATGAACGAGTCATCTTCTGATAATTAAGTCACTGCTTTAATTCATCTAAAGAGTCTTCATCAAGACAATAAGAAAAGGAAGACAAGATAATATGTGCGTAAAAAGCATATTCCTCAAAATGTATAGAGTACACGAAAGTTTTGAAAAAATTTAGACAATGTTTATGTTATTTTTTGGTCCGCTTAGGTATTTTATATCAAAATCTGTATCTCCTGTTTTACTATTATTTCAGCCTACTGCAGACTTGTCCAAGCCAATTTCTATGAAGTTAGTGTTGGTACCCGATGATATACCTAAAAGTGAGTGATTTTTCTAGATTTACATCAACCTTTACTCAATAACATAGGGTGTTCAGATCAATGTCTTAAAATGTAAATCTTTCATTATAGGTAGGTATTACATTCTCATTCCCTTTTCGATCTTGATATTATCTTGGTTTATTCGCAATTTTCACTTTGTGCATTTGGAAATAACCCTGAAACAATGATATTCTTTGTTATAGATGACACCACGCCATTTAACTTCCACGCTGCAAGAGTATCTGAAGAATCAGATTTGGAGTCCACGTTCCTCATACAACTGGTGAGGGATTGTGGCGAGGACATGATATGCACGCCTTGGCTGGTCATGACTTTAGAAGCCATACAAAAGTAGGTATCCAGCTCCAACGCGTGCCTAATTATTAAAAACCAGCGGTTTATGTTTTTAACCGACTTCTCGGAGGTTTCTCAATTGGACCGTACATATATATTTTTTATGTGTATTTGCGGATAACTTCTTCGTTTATGAACTGATTTAGATTTTTTTTTTCTATTTTTTTTAAATTAGTGTACAATTCTTAAAATTATACTTTTATATTATTACAATCTAGCCAAGAAGGACAATGAGTAATTTAACTATGACTTATTTTTAAAACGTAAACTATGCCTAAGAATGTGTCCAATAGCACTTTTCTTATTGTCTCTAGTTAACTAGTTAACTAGTCTCTAGTTAACTAGACACTTTGTTAATGTGTCCTTTATGAATATATTGTATTGTCATTTTCACTTTGGTCATTTTGTCATTTTCACAAAGTGAAAACTGATTTTGACGATTATTTTTTTGTTGGAAAGGAGATATCTCAAGGGTGGTACCATGATAGGGAAACCAAGATCTGATGATGGCATTCCCAGAGAAATCGAGAGAAACTTCGAATATCGTAGTGGTGACTAGCGCGTTTGTTAACTTTTTCATTAAGTATTTTTAAACATTACTATTTAATAAAGGTCTGGAGTCGATCTGATCATGGAGCCGAAAGAGAGTCAAGGGAACTCCTCAACGATTTACAGCAAATACCTGGTGTTTGGGCTTGATTAATTTGTTTTGATGAGAACCTTACACCCAGATGGGTTGGACTGTCATTAGGGGTCTGATGATGAAGACTAAGGGCAGTCAAGGGTTTTTTTACTATTTAGTTTCCTGTTTGAAGTCGGTTTTTTTTTGTTAAAAATATATTAGTGTTATTTATAAACCTCCTTTTTTATTGCAGCCCTTTCGTTCCTGGTGCAGACCCAAAACTTGGTGCAAGATTGACCATTCTTAATAAAGAAGAACCTGCTTACGGTGCTAGAGTGAATATCACCCTTCCCATGATACCGAAACGAGTTCCCAGTCCTTGCTCCTTAGAAAACCTTGTTATGTCCTGTGATGTACCAGCTCCCTTACTTCGAGATGAGGAGATAATATGGGATATAGAGTTGGAATACAACTTGAACTCCAGCAAGGAGGCAAATTTGAAGGTTGTGGCTGAGTTGGAAGACAGCCTGTACTATAGGAATATCAGCAAGGATTCGATGATTGATCTGGTGCTGGATGTGATACCTGAAGCCAGTTTTAATGTATCTGGGTAATTATAACCTTTATGACATGTAATGCTAAAAACACCTGTGAATGTCTGCCTGCTTTGCATAAATCCTTTAAACAACAATTATTCGCTCATAATAGACCAAAAATACTTAGGGGAGAAGAAAATACTTCTTATAATTTGGGTATAATTGTACTAATATTAAAAATCTTTTAATCCAAATCGCGATATGATATTTATAGAAATCCCAAATCACGCGTTCTAATTTTTCCTGCAGTGCCATCTAGTAAGTCATATGTTTTACTGTGTTTTCTTGAAAACTTATCGAAATTCTACATTGTCTTGTAGATAACTCATAACTAACCCTTTTTTTTTTAAAACAAAATTAACATATTTCATTACATAACTTTTCCCATTATATTCCATATTGTGAGTATTCCTATTTGAAGTAATTTGACGTACTTTAAATAATTCATGTACACGAATTGCTATGTAAACTATCCTATCCTTAAAAAATAAATGATCTTGATCACTTTTATAATTTCTGTTCTAGAAAACCTGTGCCAAACGCTACAGTATTTGTAACAAGGGAGAAACTGTACGGCGCCGAAAACATATCCTTTGTAAACTATATTGAGGTTGGTAGTCGAATAGTATTATCTTTTGCAATATTCAGTCTTTAATTAGTGAATAGGTTAAGATTAATAAAACATTATTTGTTATTTTCAAAATAAAATCAGATTTTAATTTGTCTATTTGCTTTTACCAGATTGAATATTAGTTTTATTTTCTTTACAGATCGTAAACCTTGGCCCATCAGATTGGTACCATTTGGAAGTTCATATTTTATTTGATGTGGTGAGTTACAATCATTATTATTTTTCTTCCTCTTTTCGTGTCATTAGTAATTTGGTACCAGTGTGGCGAAAGAATTAAAATAAGTGACAAAGTCGACGTTGTTTTTATTACCTGGTACACTGTAGACTCTTACCTAAGACTAGCCTCTGTCAGCTCAGTTGGTAGTTGCTCTGTCTGCTTGCGCTGCAGTTTGAGGGTTTGATTCTCTCCCAGGACACATATTTGTGTGAGGAACATAATTGTTTGTTCTGTGTCTGGATGTTAAAAAGTATCTTATGTACGTATTAAAAAATATATAAGTCTTCGATCAGGCATCTGTTTACCTTAATACAAGCTTAGTGTGAGGCTAGATTATGTGTGCATTGTCCGCCATTATTTATTTATTTATTTAATATCGCCTCCCCAGGTAAGTCTTTCTAGTCCAATAAAAGGCTGCGAGGATGAGGGGACTGGAATAGTCTGCCTCTGGTCGGTGCCAGCAAAAGTTTTGCTGCCAGTTGCGCTGCCACTACGGCTAGACTTGAGCAAATACGGTAAGAATTATTTATTGAGTTTTCATGTTTTACTTCAAATGGAAAGCAATGTAGATATAAAAATGTTTTCGACCAGAAATAGAGGTCAAGCGATCTAAGAAGGATCTATCCTGTCGCCCTTTATAAAAATGACATGCGGAACTGACCAAGCACTTTCGAGGTTTTGGTTATTGAGTACCTGTTTCTTAACGATACGAATTATAATAAAACTATAAGTACTACATCAAAACTGCTACTACGTCTCATAGGAGATGGGTTGGCCAATAGTATAGCATGCTATGTGCGTAGACACCCTGGCCGCATCCCAACTGTCGGGGACTTCCGTTATAGCTGGTGCTGTGGCTGAATGTGCCGAGGACCTCAAAAAGCGCAAATATGCCGGAATTGGCCTACATAATTGAGCTTTTCGGAGTCGATACCCTGGGCCTGTAGGAAACAGGAGCTGGTAGAAACATTGCGTGACTCAAGAGGTGGCTCTTATCTGGCCCAGCGTATTCGCATTGCCTTTCAACGTCGCAATGCCGCCAGTATCTTCGGAAAACTGCTCTCTGGTAGTGATCTGGATTAGTTGAGTTGAGTTGATCTGTAAATAAATAATCTTATTTTTATATCAAAATATTGGATTCTTAATTTGATTTGACCTGAATTTGGTTAAATATTAGGTTTTTTTTTTTATTTTTCACAGGCGAAGTCTTGGAGAGAAACACAACTTTAAACATAACCACAGCAGTGTTTTTGTTCTGGGACGAACATGAACCGTAAGTACTAAGCATTATAAAATAAAAAAAGCGTGTGCGTCTCGGGACGCCCGACCGAAGTGATAACTTAAACTAATCTAACTAGTGCTGTGGGTTAGAGTGAGAGAGGAGGAGCGTGCCTACCGCTGCTGCCGTATGCGTGAGAGAAAGGGAAGCCAGACAGACTGGTGCCGGGGTTACGTAACGAAGCGGTTTACCCTCCCATAAGAAGTTATCACTTCAAAATAAACAGACTTATGCATCTTATCTGGATGATTTATACGGCTTCAATGGATGTTTTTACTCTCTCATAGGCCGGAGGCACCTCACAATGCCCGGAGTTAGTTATATTGAGTATATACTTGGAGTAATAGTATAGACTTTTTAAATGAAAAAGGCTTGCAGGACCTATACAGCTTTCAGAATATTTCCTGTAAGCCTTATCCATTTTAAAGCTCTCAGATCAACCATCTCCTTAGTATCTTAATATAAATTACTATTATTATTTTGCTGCCCGCGGCTTCGCACGTGTGGTACCTACATAAAAAGTAGCCTATGTTCTTCTCCAAGGTCTCATATATATATGCATATCAAAATTCATCAAAATCGGTTCAGCGGCTTAGGTGTGAAAACGTAACAGACATACAGAGTTACTTTCGTATTTATAATATTAGTAGGGATTTCTTGCCAAAAGTTTCATACAAAAACTTAAGGAAATATGAGTTGCCCAAACAAACTTTCATCCCCTATTTTACCCCCTTCAAGGTTGTTTTTAAAACAAAAAGTAACCTATGTTCTTTCCCCAAATGCAATACATCTTCTTACAAAATTTCATTAAGATCCGTTCAGCCGTTTAGCCGTGAAAACGTAACAAACAGACAGACAGAGACACTTTCGCATTTATAATATTAAGTATGGATAAGGCAGGCCTTATAATTAAGTGTTTTCTTACAACATTTAAGTATATTCTCGGTCTGTTTATTTATTTAGTAAAACATATTTTACATAATAACATATTTCAATAATATTATTGACAAACGTATACTTTTATGATATGCATGAGTTTTAACAATAAAGAAACAAAAATAGATCCAAAATAGAATAGAAAAAATTAATCTATACTAATACTATACATTGTAAAGTCTATCTTTTTTCTCCTTAACTCCTTCTCTATCTATCTCCTTAACTAGTTTATTAAAGATCTGTTCTGCCGTGAAGAGGTAACAAACAAACAAAGCAGAGACACTTTACAATTTATAGTATTAGTATAGATTAAAATTCAAATAATCTTAAAACATAACGATAGCGATAACGGTCACTAGCCGAAAACGTGAAGAAACAATCACAATCACTTGTTAGTAAGTATGACTACTTTTTGTTATACTTTGTAATAAATAAATAAATAAAAGTAGACCTGTATCGCGATTATGGAACTCTTCATACAATCAATGTTTATCAATTTCGATCAGTAATAGGCATTATTTTAATCAATAGTACGTATGATGGCATGTTATGTTACAATAAACATCAACCTTCCGTAATATCAATTCATCAGTAGTAACTGAAAGCTGTTAGTATCAATGTTTTGATAGTATCAGAACTACATAATCGCTAGGCTGTACTCACTCCTAGGATACTATAGTGCCTGAGACAGTATATAAATGGAGTAGCACCGCTAATGCCTTCGTTCTTTTTGAAAAGTAGTTGAGATGATTAAGATAGTTGAGTGTTTTTTATTTGACCTATTCCGTTCCACTGCTGAACAAAGGTCTCCCCCAAATCCATCTAACTAGCTCTATCTTTCGAGATCGCCCACCATCCTCTCAAAGATCTCTAGATCATCCCTTCAACGCTTTTTCGGCCGACATCAGCGCCGCTCTCGTCAGGCTGCCAGAGAGTTACTCGTGCTATGTAGGCCCATCTATCAGAGTGCACGCGATTCACATAACCTGTCCAGTCCCACATAAGCCTGATTTTTCTACCGGCATGAGCAATTCCAGGAATTGAGCGCATGATGCTGTTTCATAATGTATAAAATTACTAGCTGTTGTCTGCCGTTTACCATGCGTAGTACGAGAACCTACATAAAAAGTAGTCGATATCCGTCTCCAGATACAATTTACCTCCTTACCAAATTTCATTAAGATCCTTTCAGTCGTTTAACCTTGAAAAAGTAACAAACAAACATACATACATACAAACAGTCAGACAGATACACCTGCAAATTTATAACTTTAGTTTGGAAGTATGGACATTTGGACGAGGCGTCTGTTAGAAAAATCGCGTGACTAAAGAACTGGGTTCTATCTGACCCAGCATATTAGAGTTGAAATTCAACGAGACAATGCTGCTAATCTCCTGCGTTCGCTGCCCTCTGGCAGTAACCTGCGGGGCGATTATGGAATTATGATACTATCAAAACTTTGATACTAATCGCTTTAAGTTACTATTGATGAATTGGTATTACGGAAGTTTAATGTTCATTGTCATACATGCTGTATATATGCTGCATATGAATATAACCAAACCTCAGACCAAATAAATAATAAGACGGAGCACCGCGATCAACCACAATAAATAAATTCTGTGATACTTTTTACATAAGACGACATGAGAGAATACATAAAAGTACAAGTATTTATGGATATACTAAGAGGAAGGAGCACAGATTGGTTGGATGTGTGTGTGTAGGTGGGTGTATTTACACAGAACATGGTTTTGAGGCTGGTCACTTAGGTTATTCACGGCCCTCGTGTCTAAATATTTATTTGGTCTGAGATAGAAACCAAACGTACGTAATAGTAATCCATCTTGTCAAAACTGGCTCTAATTAAAACTAAACTAATGATTGAAATTATGCCGATTGCTAATCGAAACTGATATACATTGGTTGTGTCAATGGTTCCATAATCGCCATACTGGACCGGATAAGTTATCTATAGATCGTTTTAAACGTTTCTTAGATAGCTTACAAATTCATATTTTGTATTATTGTGCATTTCTGTAAGTTAATCTTTTAATGTAATAAAATATAAACATTAAATATGTTTAAAAATATTTTTATATTCCAGTGGCCAGGGGTATTTCACAAACACCACTATAACCACCACGCTGGTTTTAGAGCCTGCTCCACCAATATGGCCCTTGATCGTCGGAATAGCAGCGGGACTTGTATTCGGGCTGCTACTTCTGGCACTTATCGTGTACCTTTTACATAAGGTAAGTAACATTAACTTTCAAAAACTCCGAAAAACAATGTCATCCAAATTCATTTAACAAAATGTTATTTGTCGGTTTAATAAAATACCATAATTTATTAAATTCCTCTTTTCACGTGTTGACTAACTATAAGATTGTCAAGGCTTTGTCAGATAATTTTCTGTAAACCATATTTGTCCTTATAAACGTCTCTCAACTTGAACCCTATACTGCTTAAGATTTGCCCTCTCACTACACATCTCAAAAGTTTCTTGTCGGATTCTTCTTGAACTGGAGTTAGGAGGAACCGGCACCTAGATTCACTAGCATGTAAGAAGACGATCAAAGTGGTCCTTGTGATTTTATTGAATAAAGTTATATTGAATTTGAGTTTGAATTTGAATTGTCACATCTTACAAAAAGGGATGGCACTATTTTAAACGATGATTAACTTTTAACAGGAGATTCTTTGTGATTTCATGAAGTAACATAGCTCTGCTAATTTAATATTTCTAACTCGTTTTATTGCATGTTTTATTCAGTAATCTTAGCGGAATTTTAATGAATAAGTTGTGACTACGTAGGATATGTATGAACAATTGAATTATATGTGTATTATGGTGCAATTTGGTTTGACGAGGAATCTCAAGAAAATTGTAGACGACCATTCCGCGTGACGTCTAGAATTGATAATTGACCATCTTTACTTTAACAAACAAATTGACTATAAACAAATATAAACACTTAACACCTTCAGAATTTACATTATTATGTCAGATGCCATAAACAAGGAAGAAGAAGAAAAACTTATGACAGAAGTTTAGACGTTTATGTAAGGCCATTTTTTTTAAACCCCAAATATTGTTTTTATTTCACATATTTAAGTACATGCCTTAGGTATAGCAAAAGTAAGAACAGAATAGCTTATATAAATTTATAGATACACATATTAGCTTTTTTACAATAAGTGAGTAAGTCAGATTTGGATTTAATACCAATAGGAATTTTATTATATAATTTTATGAACACGCACATACGACTTTTTAATGTTTTAATCAGTCGATATATTAGAAGTCAAAACATTTCCTTTATTTCTCGTGGTATACTCGTACCTATGCGTAACAAACTTATTTTTGTTGATATTTTATCTTTTAAAAACGTTTTGATAAATTAATTCACTAACCATGCTCATAACGTTCGATTCTCTGAACCTTTCAAAGTTACAATATTTATGCCCTAAAATATATCTAACCCAACGTTTTAAACGTATAAATATTAAAGGAGTCGTGTGGAATCAATGTCAATGAAATATTATGATACAAAATGCAACACACGACTCATCGTTTATCGAACATTTACATATCAAGTTATTTCCTAAAAAAGACACCAAATTGAATGCAACTATTTGTCTTTTTGAATATTTCAATCATAATATTTATATCATCAAATTTTTTAATTTTTTATGAATTTTTTAGTAATTTTTTATTTCGTAAGGCGCTCGTGGCACAGTTCCAACCTGGATGTGTGACCGCAGTCACATTTTTATCTGAGTGCTTCCGTCCTTTGGAGCGCAGGTTAATCTGTCTGTCCCGGCTGATCAAAAGTTGTCAGTCCATAGCAGACCCTCGGGGCGGTCTACTAACTCCGATACCAGAATTCACTACTGACTCATACGAAGTCGTACTGTAAATAAACTTTCAAAATGCTGACTCTGCATTTTTAATTTCTGCAATTGTCATCGTTTTCACTTGTTTTTGTGTTACAGTGTTACGTGCTCCGAAAATTTTGTTTAAAACATTTTGAATTTTGTATATTTCAGCACGGCTTTTTCGCAAGACAGCAGCACGAACGGCTAAAAGAGCTTCAAGATCAAAGCTTGTCTGACCTTGGACTGGAAGAGTCTGATGGTGCCCCATCAGCCATCAACAGTGGCTCCAATGAATCTACACGGGAACTACTGTTTGAAGATTCTGACGACGACTGACGAGTTTACTACACGGAATGCGTGTATTTTAGAATAACACCATACTTATGGTTTGTCCTATAATACCACATTAGTTAATGTGTTGTTTATGTCTGATGGCCATCTTTATTCCTGTACATTATAATAACAGGGACAGACGATAATTGAACGCCACAGTTCTTTCTACCAGTTCCTCTTCAGATCAGCCTCTTTGATATCTTTATTCGACACAACATCTATCTCTTCATATTAGTGGTAGAACACTGGTCGAAATTCGACCATAATTAACTAATAATTCATGTATGTTTTATGCACAATTTAAAAAAAATATTAACATTCTGCACTCTTTCTCTTTATAAACAATACGTGTATATACTACACTACACTATAAGTGTGCGAAACTTCATACACCTCCGTCCGCGCAATTTTCGTAAAAAAGGGTACAAATATATAGATCTTGTTCGTAGTCTTCCTCTTCAACTGGTATTTATCAGTACTTAGGTTAGAAGAGATATAATGATTGGCAACATTAGATGACGCGACAAATTCCAACTAACAACTAACCAATAACATAGAAAGAAAGAGAGGAAGTTCATAGGATTATTCTTGGCACTCTTATATTATTTGTTATTCTCGAGTTATTTCTGGTTTTATTAGTAATTTGTTTTTTATTTAAATAGTGATTTAAATGCTTTGTGTTTCTTTGTGGTTTGAGCAAAAATATTCCGTAGTTATTTTTAACTTAAGAAAGACACAATTTTATGTAAAATAACAAATGGCGAAAGACACGATACGACTTTGTGACAGACTATAAACACTTGACATAATTTTTTTTCAAAATTGTCATTATTATGACAAATGATATTAACAAAGAAGAAAAAAAAGGAAGAACATGAAAAAGTAGCTATCGTTTCAGGACAAAGAGGTTGCATTTCAAAGGAACCCGGTGGAAATAAGTCTGATAAAAGCACAACTTATAAATACTTACAAATTAAATACATAGGCTAGAAGAAGTAGAGCAGCAATGACATTGAAAGTAGGATCGGACGTAAGTATGCAAATGTGTAAGATAGTTACATTAATTTTTCGGAAAAGTATTGCTTAGTACAAAATCGTGATCGTTTTAGAGAAGTATTTACTTAGATATTATTGCCAAAGATTTTATACGTCTTAGAATTAGTTAATAAACTTTAATAATATACGAGTGTTATACTGTTTTAGGAATATAGACTGAATTTACCCAATAAGAAAACTAAAATTTTATTACAATCGTTTTTATTTTATACCCATTAGAGTTATTAGCTACTCTCTTAGACAATACAAACTGAAATAGGTAGAAATAGAAATAGAATCAATTTATTTGAGTCTAACAGTAAGTTCACGTGGACCAATGAATATTGGCATACAAGTTTTAGTGGTTTCAATATTTGAAACCACTAAAACTTGAACATAAATTAAATTAAATTGTATAAAATTAAATTTTTTAACATATAAAAAAAAATAAGTCTATAGCTTCTATAGCTTCTAAGAAATACGGTAAACTGTAAAAAGTTTTGTCAAAATGCCACAATTTTAATTTCATTTCAAAAAGCCGTATTGACAAGTACTTAATTTCGGCAGGAATTTATGAAATATTTGTCCACACATGAAGGTTTTTAGTTCCCTTTATTTCAGTCAGTGGCCGCAAATCTGGTTATGATGATGGTTAAGATAATTAAGATTTTTTTTTTTTTTATAATCTCTTACTTTTAATACAACATCATCTGGCCTCAATGTAAGCAGAGTTGTGTTTTGGGTACCACATGACTGATATACTACCTATATACTTTTTTTTGTAAATACATACATATTATACATAGAAACACCCAGACCCGAGACAAATACTTGCAGATCATACAAACATTTGTCCCGCGGCGGAAATCGAACCCGCAACTTTTTGCGTCTCAGTCGGGCCTTGGCCCACTGCGTCACAGAGTTTATTTAACCAATAACATGAGTAGGTAGAAGGGTACTTTTTTTGTACATGGGATATGGAAACGCCTCATACACTTTTTAGACTTAACTGAAAAATTAGATGTTGTAATAGTTAATGTATAGTTGACAGTTATCAGTAGGCAGGTAGGAGGTTTGTAATTAAGATTTAATACCAAATTAAAAAAACCTTGATAAATTTCGTGAGTTTCGTATTATTTTGTCGATAGAGGCACCGACACTGTTTCCATTCATCTAGAGAATCTTGATTTGCGGTCCTTGAGTTGCCGCTCGTTACGGTGCCTCCATCGACAAAATAATACGTGAGTAAAACCCATGTTTATCAAAATTAAAATGTTAGTATTTAAGACAGGTGTTAACAATTAAACACAAATAAAGAAAGCAGCTTAACGGCTTGTCGTGTTCTCCGATAAACTAGATGTCACCAGATAAAGGAAAAGGTGATCTCAGTCTGCTCAGTTGGTAGTTGCTCTGCCCTCTGCGTTCTAGGTTGAGGATTCGATTCCCTCACAGGACACACACTTGTGTGACGGACACAGATGTTTGTTCTGTATTTGTGTGTTATAAAGTATCATAAGTATGTATTTAAAAATATGTAAGTATTCTATCAGTCATTTATCACCATAATACGAGTACAAGGTATGCTCAGTTTGGGGCTAGGTGTGCTTTTCAATATTTATTTAGTTATTTGTCTCTTCAAAAGGTTGCTTTATTTTGTTGGTCTGTATTTTTGACCGAGCGAAGCGAGTGTCTCCGTTTCAGCTTAGGCTATAATAGTTTCGTATGTCCGCCGTCTGTCCGGATTTTCTCCTCTACAGGTCGCATTTCTCAACCGATTCTCGTGAAATTTTGTGAGCAGGTTCTATAACTACATATATTTTTTTGTCAATTTCGGTTTTAGAAATTTTTCAAAATGGCGGATATATGGGGGTTGAAAACGTAAAAAAAGTTAGATTTCAGTCATTTCGAAAAATGTTCACAGAGCTCACAGAGCAACTAGTTTAAACTTTCGCGATGAGAATTTATATTGTTGTAGTAGTTAACAGGTGTTTATCTATCTTATAAAGTTTCGGTTCATTGATCCGTTACGAACAAGTCGTTCGTTAGCTATGCTCCGAGCACGCAAAGCACTAACCAATCGTCAAACAGTTGCTTATAGTGTTGGTTGACTCCTGCCTAGTCTAGGTAAGTATGTAAGCTTGCTATATAGTCTTCCTGGTATTTCCTCCCCCATTTCCCCTCCAAATTCCGGCTCTCCGGAACACTCCGATAAGAGCTTTGCCAACACACGTCCTCAAACCGTTTTATATCCAAAGGACCTTGTTTTAAGGTCGAAATATGGTAAGCATGTTGTTTATAGACACTTCCTGAAGAACGCTTTCAAGATTGTTAACAAATTTTCATCAATTGTATAGATAATGTCAAAAAGTATTTATAGATCGATAATCTTCTTTATCTAAAACTAGCTGACCCGGCAAACTTCGTACCGCCTCAATAAATAAAAATAATCATATTTACTCACCTTTTAAACTTTCCCAGGACCAGGGAAGGTTTAAAAGGTCACAATATAAAAGGACACCAATAATTCAAAACCGAAATCAGCCAAATCAGTCTAGCAATTGATTTTTATTATATAGATATCAAAATGAATCCCTATTTCCCTAGTTCTTAAAATAAAGAAAAATAAGACCGATTTCGCTAATTCTTGTTTTGTTGGGTTTGTTATTGTCTGGAGAACATTCTTATGAAAGAAAAAAAAATACTAGTTGCACTCCTGGAGTGCCGACGGAAGTGAAAACTTATTTTGGCGCGTTAGACATTTTTTAGATGGGTACTAGGGTTATTGGGTTATGAATTGCATTTTATGTATGAATTGTATTTTATTAGTTATTAGAAACTTGAAAATACATTTAATATAAATATACATATAAACATATACAAATATAAATATATATACATTTAATATTATGAATACATTTAATATACATAATATTGTTTTATGTTTTTGTTTAGAATGTAGATAATATATCAAAGAACCTAACTCATTAAACTTCTCCATACAAAAGTACACTGTAAATATGTGAATTACGTTTTATAATCAAATAAAACGCGAGACGCAGGGCTGCCGCGCTCGGGGCGAGCGCGGCAGCCCTACGTCTCGTAACGGTGTTGAGAGTCCAGAGGTTTTACCTCATCTAAAAATATGCGTAACGCGCTAAAAGAAGTTTTCACTTCAAAAATTAAAAAATTAAAAAAAACTTAACGACGATATTAACTTTTCTAATGTAACCTTATGGCGTTTAATTAAACTGTCAGTCGTTTAACAGTATACCAATTCGAATTCAGTATTAATAGTTAAGATAGAACAACATCTGTCGGGTCAGCTAGTTATTTTTAATTATAATAAAACCTAACGTCAAGATTGTAAGGTAGTGTCAATCTATGCCAGGTTAGAAACTTATACTAGACTTGCTAGCCCACACTTCAAGCATCCTCTTACACTCGTGCATCAAGCAAGTCCTGTTTTTCTCCAAACAGTAGTTTAGCGGGTAGCGGGTAGGGCGGGGAGGGCATTGACAAAATGGCCACTTCAAAGTATATTATTATTTATCAAATGAATATATGTATATCTGTATCGAAAAACTGTTACATAAAACTCCTAGTGTCTTCACTGTGCGAGGTAACATGGGCTTGGACAATTTATTTTTATTATGTATACATAGTCTCTGTCAAATCTATTAATAAGATTGAAATCTGACCAATTTGAATTTTAATACCTACTATGTTTAGACCGCGAACCAGGTGGAGGGACGAGTTTGCCAAATTCCGCATCATCTGAATAATCTTAGCACGGCAGAGGGATGAATAGAGAAAATGGGGGGAGGCCTATGCCTAGCAGTGGGACAGTGTGGGCTGATATAAATAATATTAGTAATACCTAGACGAACGACACTTCTATAAAATAGCACAAAGTAAGTATTTTTATTTTCTATCTTTCAGCAACTAAACAATGACCTCAGACGGAAATTGCTTTGCTAATATCAAAATGCTTCTGACCATTTTCTATTAAGGTTTAGTTTCCGCCGCTAAATTGCACTTGAAGTGGTGAATTTCCGCTGTCAGCTAACATAACTTTCTGTTCTGCTTTTCCATCTTGTCTGATGTCTGAGGCTAAGCGGCGAGGTCAAAACTACCCTTTCCCTTAAAAGTAGGCTTTTTAGCAGAGTAGTTAACAATATGTGCCTTGACGATACGCTGCGCAAAGTAGATATTAATGATCCCTTTACCACATTGGTTCGATTAGTGACACGATATATAAATAATGCCGGACATTTCACACAGCATCATCTGCTTCCAAAAAAAGCAAATCTTGTATTATGAATAGGTAGGTAGGCATTCGTAACAAAATTGTCAAGGATCATACAAAAAAGTGTTAAGACCAGACAAGTTTCTTGCCGGATTTTTCTTGAACTGGGGTTAGGAGGAACCGGCACCTAGATTCACTAGCATGTAAGAAGACGATTCAAAGTGGTCCTCTTGATTTTATTGAATAAAGAGTTATTAAATTGAATTGAAATGAACTATGTATGCTCAGATCTTTAAAACTACGCAACGGATTTTGATGCAGTTTTGTTAATAGATAGAGTGATTCAAGAGGAAGTTTTACATGTATAATACATATATAATATAGTAGAGAAACACTGAAACTGAGGTAAGCTTATATGGGTTCAACGTATTAGAGCTACTGAGCTAAAGCAACGCGTGGCTGGGTCAGCTAGTGAATGATATACTACATAAATACTTTTTTGAAAATGCATACATATTCCCACTGCGAGACAAATGCGTGTATGATCTGCAAGTATTTGTCTCGGGTCTGTGTATTTCTATGTATATATGGATGTTTTTCAAAAAAATATAGTATATAAGTAGTATGTCAGTAATGCGGTACCCATGACACAAGCTCTGCTTACTTTAGGGCCAGATGATGCTGTGTGAAATGTCTAGGATTATTTAATTATTTATTATAAACAGAAACACCCAGACCCGAGACAAATACTTACAGATCATACAAACATTTTTCTCACTGCGGGTATCTAACCCGCAACCTGCGTGTCAGCCGTTACAATAAGAAGAAAAAGCATGCTACTGTGCCGAAATATCGCAGCAGAAATACTTATATATCATGGTAAATATACCGTTTTGAGTGCAAATTATGTTCAAAACCATGATAGTTTTAGACGTAGAAAAGGGGCTATTTATTAAGGACTTGATTAGTATTCTACCTCGGTATTCAGAATTCGACTAGTCTGCAATCATTTGAGGCTTAGCACACAATCGCCTAACATTACAAGCCCTGTCAAATGAAACGAAGCTTAAGACGTGATACGCATATTTATGTTTTCACTAGCTTACACCCACGCCACGGTTTCATCGTGTCATTTCGATACTCTCTATAAAGCGGAAGCAGATTTATGGTAATAAAATTAAAACCCACGTTTTAAAACTAAAAAGTAAACCGACTTCATTTATATAAAAATACGATTTTTTTGTTTTCTTGGATGAATATTTTTTCCAGCTAATTAAAAACAGCAAACCACAGATCTGATTTCGATTAAATTTTAATGGGACCAATCGGAAAGTAGATCCTTTCATATAAAAAAATCGGTTAGGTAATAATAATAATAATAATAATACCGGACATTTTAACACAGCATCACCTGGCCCTAAAGTAAGCAAAGCTTGTGTTATGGGTACCACATGACTGATATACTGCTTATATACTTTTTTTTATATACATACATATTATACATAGAAACACTTAGACCCAAAACAAATACTTGCAGATCATACAAACATTTGTTAATTTGTTATCGTAACTTTACAATAAATTGTAAAGTTATGAGGTAACAAACATAAAAAAAACAACCCAAATTAGAACCATCTCCTTTTATTGAAGTCGTTTAAAAAATGCTTACGACTATCATCTCTGATCTCTTATTGATTAAATCTTTGATGAATATCTAATTAGGGTATTCAGAGGCACGATAAAACATAACAACTAGCACATGCCCATGCCTTGCACAGACAGTAGTTTTAAGACGATGTCCTCACCAAATTAACTTTTGTATCGAAAAAACATAGTCTTTTTATACCGCTAAACGCTATTAGGCTATCTGTCCGTTATTGAAGAAAGATAAAAGATATATGTATGTGTTTTCAATAATTTGTCACCTACTTTTTCAATTAAAATTACTCCTATCTGGCTCAGCGTATTAGCATTGCCATTCAACGTGACAACTACTATGAACTATGAAATTATGACTTAAATATTCAATAATCATCTTCCAAAGTTGACGTTGTATTAACTTGCAACATACACTGATAAGCGGACAGAAAGCTAATTAAGGACTAATTAAGAACTACTTTTTTCAGGAATACTTTATTTGAATGTTATCTGATAAAAAAAACGCGACTTGAGTGCCGTGAATACGTCGTCAAATACATTTGATCAAGGAGGTTTCACCAAGCTACCTATAAGTAGTCAAACATCTCTGTTCACAGATTACAAGCGTGAACGAACGAACAACAAACAAACATACATTATATTTATAATATTAGTTGGATTGATAAAGAAAATAAACTCATAAGCCAGTTTTCGTAATCGCAACGTAATTATACGTAATTTAATTGAACTTTTTGTAACAATATGCATGAGCATATCTTGCTGCAAAAAGTTCAATTAAATTAGGCATCGTTCAGTGTTATAATCGTTTATATTGAAGACAGTGTCTTTTAGTATAAATACTGGTATCTATAAGTACTCATATAAGTGGGTACTGAGTAAGTTATATTAGCCTTCTGGTTCCCAAAGTAGGTACTAATTCTGTAACTTTTTTGCGTAGTTTGGGGCTAGATGGCTATGTGTAATGGTCCATATCTGTTTATTCATGTGTTTCTTTTTGTGTTTATCTTATTTGCTGTTTTGTAACTTTTGTCTATTTATTTCTTGTTTATTTATAATTCAAATTCAAATTCAAATGATTTATTTGGAAACAATAACATGGATAGTATAATAATATTAATGTTCGATAATAACTACAGTAGTCTACAAGAGTGACTGTGATGCAGCTATTAACGCCCATCTCCGGAGATCTGAGTACAATGTTCCAATTTAACATGATATAAATAATATTTAGATAAATATAGCCAATCAAACAAGAAACCCTTCACATAATGTGTAAGCTTATGTATGTGTTTGTTGTTTGTGTGTGTGTATGTGTGTGTGTGTATGTAGGGTGTGTAATTATGGTGAGAATGTGTTTCTGTGTGTTAGAGGTATGGTTCACACTTGAACATTAAATAGATTTTCAGTGTCATCATAAGAGATGTTTAGAAGCCAGGAGTTGATTTTATTTTTACATTCCTTATAAGAAATGGGATAAATTGATAGCTCTTTATTTACTCTATTATACAAGGATGGGCCCATAAAATCGTAATGGCGTCTTAACAGACATAGTCTGAATCTAATAGGCTGATAGACTATATCCTTGCGCCTTTTGGTTAGGCGTTTTGGATCATATGGTGTGTCCGAGTGCTTACGGAGAATCGCTGCAGACACATACAGCTTACGAACAGACAAGACCATCCAAGTATTATAGAGCGTTTCAGTGGGAAAATGGATAGGTTTGAACGCCATTACTTTAAGAATAGCTCGTTGAGCTCTTTCAAGACGGAGAATTTGGGTCTTACCAGCAGCTCCCCAAGCTGTGATACAGTAGCTTATAATGGACTGAGCTAAAGCATAGTACACAGTTTTTAAGGTAAAAGGGTCAGCACCAGATCTGAGCCTTTTAAAAACATATATTAATTTTCGAACGCGGGTGACCACGGATTCCACATGTTCTTTCCAAGACAAGGTATCGTCGACAATTATCATGTAATAATCGTTATTATAATGTAATTATCGTTTCATGTCCGCCAAACAGAAGTGGTCCTAACGGAAGACCAGCGGGGATTGTTGACACTGCAATCCGCATAATGCTGAGTTAGGGTCCATTTTGCAGCAACCGTTAATTGTATTTTTATTTTTATTGTATTTTTGTCTATCCGTCTGTTGTAATGTGTTGTTGTAAAAGCTTTTTTATCTCTATTTCCTATTTCTATTTTACGGGCATTCCCGCTCGCCATGACGTCTTCATTGGACAGCTGGTGTCCAATGAAGACGTCATCAGGTTAATTCTACAGATTTCTAATTTTGCAAATGTGTGTACGTACTTTTGTGATAGGTAATCACTCTTTGCTTGACCGATCTCCCGCGATACAGGCCTGGCCTAGTGCGGGGATCACCAGTAACTTTTAATATGTATGTGAAATTTATTTGGTAAATAAACATTATCTCATCTTATCTTCTGTTAGCTCGATCAAACCGCATCTGAACACGTTGTTTTCGTATTCTGCTAATAAACAACGACTCAGCTTAAGTTACGTTTACGAAGTCGTCAACGATCGATCGAATGTTTGGTCGAATCGAATGTTTCTTTTGTTTGGTCATAGAATAGGTTTTTTTGGGTAATTATCAAACCGTAATTGGAGCCGAAACGTAGATGGATTGTTAAGGAATAATAATCGTTGTAAATTAACAGAATTCATTATTATAAATACTTACGGGTATTTATAATAATGTGTTCTGATCGCGTAAGTTTAAAAAACTTTATTAACAGAATTGTCCCCCAGGACAGAAATTAATATAAATAGAACTGGCTATGCAGCTTAGTTAGTAGTAATTAATAATAATAATAAGCTTGTGTTATGGGTACCACACATGACTGATATACTATCTAAATATATACTTTTTTTTTGTAAATACATATATGTTATACATAGAAACACCCAGACCCATTAGCTCTGCCTTCTGTGGGTTGTAAGTTCGATCCACATATCCCATCCAATATATCTAGTAAAGCTCTACCATCCGTATTCAACTATTTTGTAAAACATTTTCGGGTTTCTCCAAACAGCTGGTAGTACTTAAGCCAGTACTGACCTCTATCAAAAATGACCACTTCAAAGGTTAATATTTACCAAATGAGTATAGTCGGGTGTAATTAGAATAACCTACGAAAGAGAACAAGATTAGGGGAAGACAGACAGACAGATAGACATAGCGAAACTATAAGGGTTCTATGTGAAAATCTGACAGGGTTTGTCAAACTTTAGGTTAAAAGATTTATTATTCAATACAATCATAAGGCTCACTTTGAAACGTCTTACATACTAGTTGAATTTAGGTGCCAATTCATCCTAACCCAAGCTTGAGAATAACTGGCAAGAAACTCGTCTTGGTCCTAGCGCTTTTTTGCATGATCCATCTTATAACTACCTTAACTACGAAAAACTAATACAAGAGAGTTTATACATTTCAAATGTGTCGGTCAACTGTCTCAGGGCAGAACAACATGAGGCATGCATTGTTATCAGTAAAGTCATTTATTTATATTATAATACGCTTTCTTCAAAAGACTACCCTATAAGTAAGCTTTAAACTTCAAACTTGTGTGTGAAGTATGTAAAAAGACTTCGGTAAATGTAGGTTCTTTCTACTACGAGTATTAAAATTATGTATAATATGCATAATTTTTATTAATAATATAATATAAAAAAATATAATTTTA
This sequence comes from Lampropteryx suffumata, assembly GCA_948098915.1. Lineage (NCBI taxonomy): Eukaryota > Metazoa > Arthropoda > Insecta > Lepidoptera > Geometridae > Lampropteryx > Lampropteryx suffumata. The sequence goes on along the minus strand of OX402550.1, from coordinate 2,729,682 downwards.
ATTGCATATAAATGCATTTTCGTTTGTTTTTGTAAGTATTTCTACATGGGATTCTTAATAAACAGAGATGTGAAATTGTCTAGGATTAATATATATTATAAAAACTGAATACTTACCCGATGCTTTTAGTGTGTCGAGAAAAACATTAATTCACATTACATATTTACCTGGTTGCCTGGTAGAGATCGCTATTAGCGATAAGGCCGCCCATTGTATTGCTTAAAATAAGTTAGTTATTGTTATTGTAACATTCCGAGTGGTAGTCAATAAAGTCTTTTCTATCTATCTATCTATCTTGTTATAGCAATAATTTTGAACACCACTGGAATGTCAAGAAAGAATGGCTAGAAAGCAAATATCGAAATTTCTATTACTTGGATGATATATTTTGACGACCTGTGTGACGCAGTGGGCTAAGGTCCAGCGGAGATGAAGAAGGTTGCGGTTTCGATTACCGCCGCGGGACAAATGTTTGTACGATTTGCAAGTATTTTTCTCGGGTCTAGGTGTTTCTATGTATATGTATGTATTTACAAAAAAAAAGTATGTAAGTAGTAATTCAGTCATGTGGTACCCATAACCCAAGCTCTGCTTACTTTGGGGCCAGATGATGCTGTGTGAAATATCCGGCATTATCATTATTATTCGTTTTTTTTCAGAATAATAAAAATGATAAAAAATATGTAAACTACGAAACAAGCGATACAAGTGATAGAGAGGCACGATCGGTTCATCAATGTTTTCTTATGACGTTATCACGTAAAATTATCGTCCGTAAACCGACTTTACAGACAACCATTTCACTTTTTTGAAGTTGGTTATAAGTGCAATTTCATCCCTATTTGGCTAATGTCAGGTCAAGACAAAACGTGTTAGATTGAGGGCAATTCGTCTAAATGAAATTACCCATACTAAACGGAAAGACCCTCATTACTGAGCCTACTCGTTAGGGAAACTTTTAGCCATACATCTCGGTTATAATGACGACGTCGTATTATAAAAGTTTCAACAGAGCATTGTTTAGGAGAAACTTTATCGCTTACGAAGTAAAAAAGTAAAACCGTAATTTCTCACTTAAGTAAGTATACCTTTCTGTTATCATCATCATTAGCCTCAGTTCATCTGTTGAAGATGATTTAAATGGCGTCAGTTAAGTTACAGAGCAGTTATTTGTAATTGAAAAATTTCTTTCATGGATCCACTCCAGCAAGCTGAGATGGGTGAAGTTTCCTCGCCACTGACGCCACTCTGCCTGGGATTCTCTTTGATAGCGCTTGCCTTCCTAGGTCGAATCATCGAATCATCGAATCATTTTTCACAACTCGTTTTCAGTGTTGAAATTATAGTTATTTATTAATTAAAATGTCTACAAGTACTAGTTACGAAGAAAATGATTTATGTTGTACACCGTCCGATATAAGATGTGAAGCCCTTAACGTTATGGAAAGTTTACTACCTGAAAACTCCAAGGAAAAATATCTATTAGCGTACCAAAATTTCATAAAATGGCAAAACAGCAAGAATACGCAGTCTTTTTCAGAAAACGTGTTCATGGCGTACTTTAAAGAATTATCTTCTAAGTACAAACCTAGCTCTTTGTAGTGTTTATACTCAATGTTAAAAAATACAGTCCGAACAAGGAATGGAGTGCAAATTTGTGCAACAATCACAAAAAGAATTAAACTTGATTCTGAGGCGCTTCCTACTGACGAAACACCAAGTAAATCCAATGATTGGATTTCACCTACCTACACGAATAATGAGGCATCTCAAATTACAATAAAACACGAAAGTATTTCAATAAATAATCTATCTGATGAGACCGCTAAGCCATCAAAAACCGTTAATTATAATTTTACTAACTCCACATTTACTAATTGTTTCTCTAAATAAACTTTTTATCTACTTAATAAAATGAGTTTTTATTGTTATTTTATTCACAAGTGTGTTGAAAAACGTCGTATGATACACGTGTGTATTGATGATTACCGTCCTCGGCTCTCTTAAGACCCTCACCTAACGGCTCGGGTCTCAATGGCGCCTCAGCGGTAATCACCAACATTACACACTACTACCATATAGACTATAATAGGAGATATTAAACCTATGTGGTAAATTTATATCTAAATAAAAAGTAAAAAACAGTGTAATAATGAAAAACAGTGCAATAATGAGATTTCATATAACATTACTCCACTGTTTTGGTTCTAAGCAAAAAATACGTCCTTTGTTATCGGTTTGTAGTGATTAATGATAACATTACTACGTAGTTGAAAGAAAATAATGTTTCATGATCATGTTTTTTATTTTAGGTTTTTAGGTTGGTCTTAGCTCAGCTTCTGTTAAACACGTATTTCTCGTGAATAATCTATTTAAAGGGAGGTACAGGTACTGGAGAAGCCTATTTGCCTGCCAGCTTGACAGCATCTTGTGAATACAAAATTTAACTTGAAGCTGTATTAAAATAAACTATTTAGATTAGACGCAGACGCCTGCCTATCTATCCACATACTGCTGATTGTTAGACATGATAAGAATGCGATATTTAATTTGGTGCAAAATTTAACGACCGTCTGTCAGGTTTCCGTAGTGTAGCGGTTATCACGTGTGCTTCACACGCACAAGGCCCCCGGTTCGATCCCGGGCGGAAACAGTATTTTTTTATTATGTTAAAAGTTTTTTTTTGATAAATAAAGTATTTTTCTTCTTAATAAATGTTTTTTGATGACATCTATGCACTTGGTATTTTGCCAATACCAAGTGCATAGATAATTTTATAGTAACATAGTCGCAAATGTATAATAATTCGTGATTTATTTAACAAAAAAATACGTTTTAAGAACCAACCAATTTAACTTAAACCGACTTGATTTGTATAATTTAGTTTACTTGGATGACATATTTTTTCAGCTATTTTAATTTGAAAACCAATCGACTAAAGCGATTTTGATTAAATTTCTGTAGGGTCATTCGGAAAGTACCTACATCTTTACACGTAAGAATTTTTCAAATCGATTTATAAATGATGCAGTTAATAAGGTAACAAAAAATATTATACATACGTTCAATACTTTACTTCGCAAGACGGACATAATTAGACACTTAACTCTACTCTAGTCTACTTAACTTAGGTTGAGAATGGTTTAGGTTTGACATTTAAAAAGTTTTTTATATTGAGTTATTTCTGGTTCTTGGTAATTTTGGTGTTTTTATTTAAATAGAGAGAGAGTTATTGACTCGGGTGTGAATATTTGTCACAAAAGCTTTGTGTTTCTTTGTGATTCGAGCAAAAATAATACGTAGTTATATAATATAATAAATAAATATTGATGGACAATGCACACAACACCATCTAGTCCCAAACTAAGCATAGCTTGTATTATGGTGACTAGATGACTGATAGAATAGTTATATGGTTCTAAATACAAACTTATGATACTTTATAACATCCAGACACAGAGCAAACACCTATGTTCTTCACACAAATGTTTATCCTGGAAGGAAATCGAACCCTCAACCTACAGCTCAGAAGGCAGAGCTACTACCAACTGAGCTGACAGGCGAGTCAAATATGAAAAGCACGATTTTATTAAATTAACAAATGACTAACGTCAAGATGACGACTTTGTGACATATTATGTAAAAACAATATAAACACTTGACACTAGCCAAATTTACATTATTATGACACATGACATTAACAAAGAAAAAGAAGAAGTAACATATGACTTGTAAATGTTTTTTTTTTGTTATTGCATGTTTTATTCAGTCATAATCAATAACTTGTGACTTCAAGCGTAAGTATGGACAATCGAATTATAAGTGTACTAGCGACCCGCCCCGGCTTCGCACGGGTACAATACTGTAGTACATTATTGATCTAACTCGTAGGGTTCAGCCAGCGTTTGCAATGTAAGCGCAAAAAAATGTGTTTATTTACGACATCACATTAGAAACCTCTAAAATTATTTGTGTTTCTCTACCTTATTATGCATGTATTATACATATAAACCTTCCTCTTGAATCACTCTACCTATTAAAAACCGCATCAAAATCCGTTGCGTAGTTTTAAAGATCTAAGTATTATAACAGACAGACAGCGGGAAACGACTTTGTTTTATACCATGTAGTGATTATGTTGCAATGTGATTTGAACGACGAGGAATCCCGAAAATGTTCGACATCTCGACAAATGACGATCGTCTAAGACTTTATAACCAAACAATCACTCGATATTGGAAAATTGACAAAAAGACAGTTGCCGTTAAATTATTTATATATTCTAACAATAGCATGAAACGAAGAAGTAAAGGTTGAGGATAAAGGGAACTAAAATATGTTTCAGCAACGAGACGAGAATGTAAAGGACGTTAAGCTTTATATCTAATACCTCTAAACGAGCAATTCTTGTTTATATGTATATACTAGCTGGTGCCCGCGACTTCGTCTGCGCAGGATTAGTACTTCGTGTAATTCTAACGGCTTTGCAGCGCATGCCAGAATAGCTCGCAGATGGCAGATTTTTTTTCAACTTTCTTGACACTTATCGTTATATTTTGGAAAATTCGCACGGTATCTCTATAAATTATAGCCTATGTGTTATTCTGATGTAAAAGCTATATTATTGTAAAGTTTCATTGAAATTTATTCAGTAGCTTTTGCGTGAAAGAGTAACAAACAATTACAAACTTTCGCGTTTATAATATTAGTAAGGATAATTTGAATCTCGGAAACGGCTCCAACGATTTTCATTAAATTTAGTATGCAGGGGTTTTGGGGGTGATAAATCGATCTACCTATGTTTCAATTTTAGAAAACGTCGTTTTATCCGTGTTTTATACACCATCCTGGTACTTTTGCTAAACACTGGATTTTACTAAAGTATTTTTTTGTCGGTGAAGGTACCGACACTATTTTGATTCATCTAGAGAATCTTCATAATAACTATATGGAGTGGAGTTTGGATCGTGGAGTTTGATCCACGATCCGCTCGTTCCCGCTCGCGTAGATTGCATGCGAACTTCTTAACTGTGTAATTTAATATTGTGTATTTATGAAAATGTTTAGTACAATTCACGAAAGTTATACATATAAAACTTACTTAAAACATTCTTCAATAACTCAATGCAGGTAAGTACTTCCCAGGTATCCATCCCTTGTTAGTAAGTTTTGTAAGACTGAAGGACAGTGTGGTCTCAAGCGTAAAATACGCGATAAACGTGCCCTTTGAAGTAAAGTGAAGCCTTTGATAATTTTTGCAGTTCCGATAATTTTGAGTCAACGGCTATTTTGAAAATGAACTCTGTTAAGAAAACCAGGTATTTGCAATTCATATTATTATTTTAATTGCGTTTTAGACGAATTATTTATTTTATTTAATCTTACCAATATTGTTTCTATCTATTATGGCAATAAACTATTTTTTATCTTTTTATAAATTAGTAAACAATTCACACAACACAATGGCCTCAATTCTTTTGGCACCAACCTAACTAATTTTAGCTAAAATTAGATTTAGAACTGTCAAATGAAACTTTGGTATTGTGCTGTTACCATTTTATTCTAATTTAATTAAGCATTCCTAATTTAGTTAGATGGTACTAACTGAATAGGTTTTACAAATTCTATGATTAACTAAAATATATTTTAGACAATTCCTAATTTTAGAAATGAACCAACTGAATTACCAGCATTGTTACTCCAAACTATAGTTTGTACCATAGGAAACTGAAGTCCGCAATGAAATTGTATCGTGATATCCTGTGAAACATAGATTCATAACAACATGTTCATCACACAAATGTTTATCCAGGAAAGGAATCGAACCCGGAGATTAGAAGGCAAAGCAAAGCTACAACCAACTGAGCAGAGAAGCCAATCGTTTGTATAAATGGTTCGTGACTTGTATTCCAGCTCATTTAACTATGACGCCATTTTGTTTGATCACACGTCCAAATTGTGAACTCTGGCAGTGATCTGGATCAGTTGAGCTGTATAGACCGTTTTAACCGGTCAACTTTTTTAGGTAAATCAACTTTTTGCATGCCCAAAAGGCTGGCAACGTTACATCGTTGGATTATATTATAATTTTTAATGAATCTAGTCTTATTCGTAAGCAAAGATATTTCCATTCCTATGTATTAAACAATATATTCTATTTTTAGTTAAATAAGTCTCTTCTCGAGCCTGTGTCCGAATAACAGACTGGCAGCATCGTAGCGCCTTGTATTTTTAGCGCCTTTGTTCCTTAATGCCTCGGATTTTGTATTGTTGTTGGTTTTCAAATACCTTTGAATACACAAAGCCTCACGGATTCATACTGTGCTTATAAGCGAAGCTAAGGTTTTTGTGCGGATATTTGGGTGGTGACCAGCGATGAACAATGGATGAATAGCTAACGATCGCAAACTTTGAAAGATTTAGAAGAGGCTTAAAAGCAAAACAATATAATCAATAAATAAACACTGATGGACCTTCCACACAATCCCCCATCTAGCCAATCTAAGCAATATGCTAGAACTATGGGAACTAGAAGACTGACCAATGTGAACATAATTTAAAATACATATGTCAGTAACATACTTTAATATTTACTAGTGATCACCTGGTCGAAATTCGACCATAATTCATTAATCTATATATTAATACGTGAAGCAAAAACTTTGTATCCCTTTTTACGAAAACTGCGCGGACGGAGGAGTATGACATTTCGCACACTTATAGTTTATATAGAGAAGGAGTGCAGTAGTGCTAATATTTTTTTTAAATTATGCATTAAATACATTAAATCAATGTAAAAAACATAACACACACACATATATGAGCATAATACAAGTATAAGAGCACATGAGCATAGATACCTTTTTGTATATAGGTTTTTGTTTATTGTAAAGTCTGTGGTCAAATTGAAAATAGATTAGTATATTATTTGTCTATAGTCTTATTGAATCTCAAACATTACCATAGTAAATTAATTTACCTATATTTTTTTATATATTTTTTATATATTCGCACACTTAAGTTTATTTAAAGGAGTGCAGAATGCTAATATTTTTTTAAGTATTCATATAAAATACATTAATTATTAATGAATTATGTTCGAATTTCGATCAGTGGGCGACCACTAGTTAATAATTAATGTATATTTTATGCATAATAAAAAAAAAAGTATTAGCATTTTGCACTTCTCTATATAAACTATAAGGTTTCGAAATTTAGAAGAAAGAAAGGAGATTAGAAGAAAGAAGAAAGCTTCACGTATTAATATATAGATGTATGTACAAGAATAAAGTACATATATTATATAACTAGCTGTGCCCCGCGGTGATACCCGCGGTAACAAACAAAAAAAAAAGATATTTTCCCACAGTAAAACGTAGCCTATGTGTTAATCCAGGGTGTCAAGTAACTCCATACCAAATTTTATTAAAATCGCTCCAGCCGTTTAGACGTGAAGAAGTAAAAAACATACACACTCACACACTCACAAACTTTCACCTTTATAATATTAGTGTGATTAGTATATCAGTCATGACACAAGCTCTGCTTACTTTGGGGCCGGAGGACGCTATGTGAAATGTCTTGCATTATTTATTTATGAATTAAGGACTTAATAAAACTATTTTTAAACGACATCAGTCCTTGTTAGAACGCCATGGCATTTTTACCTGAGCTTCTGTGCTTCGGAAGACCACAACGCGACGGAGGCCTTTGAACGGCTGTGTAACCAATGACTTTTGCAATACTGCACGCACCTTGCTGGCCCAGTAATTTTACGTACTTCAGTGTCCCTCGAACCTAAGCACGCTAGTGCTTGCACACCACTGCTTGGATGTTGAATATCTGACACTGTGGTGGCACCCATAAAGAGAGACTTTAGAAAGTCATTTAAGTTGTTTAATTTATCTATTATGAGCCTATAATGTCTCACTGGATCTCAAAGACCTCTCTTCCTTTCTGCCTCTTTTTTCTATGCGCTAATATAGGCTAGTCTTTAGTAAACAAATCCATCAATCACCGCGGTTGTTTCATAGATTTAAAAAATAACTTGTCTTGTATTTTTAACCTACTTACACGGCCTTTGAATAATTCATTCACCCAATACCAAAAAAATGCTCGGGACATTCAGATTATGTCCCTCCTCGGGTATAAGGAACCAAGCTTTTATGTGCAATTTGCGTTATTGTTCAAACATTCTGTTCTTATTTTATAGAAGTTAAAGTTGATGTAGATAGAAGTCAGAATCTCATACTTAATACATACGATCCAGACTGGATGTTTGTCTGTGGCTCAATAACGCTGCAATCACGAAGGGTTTCTAAAGTTCCGTGCTAAACCTAAAAACAGGATATCAGTACATGGACTACACCACTAGTCTTTCAGTTATCAGTGGTTATTATTATTGATCATTACTTTATGGTTTATCAGCAGTTTTATTGAACTCTACGTTAGTATCTCGTGAGGTCAATGATATTGATAAAATTTGTTCAGAGCAAAACATGCGAGTAAACTAAACACTTATTGTGAGTCAAGTGCAAATAATACTTAATTCGAATTTAAACTTGGAATAAATTATAAATAATAATCAAATACTTCTTCCAATATTTGATATCAAAATAATACATAAACCACTTCGTTGAGTAAAAAAGAATGTTTAACAAAATCATAGCAATGTTTATGATATCGTTTCTCGTGGTGGCTGGTGGAACAGTTAGTGAAGATGACATCGATCCTGTGATAAATATGCTTCTTAATGGCGTGAGCAGAGAAACAACTAACTCCGCAGAAAGCATCAAAAATGGTGGGTATGTAATGTACCCACGTGTATGAGATGCGAATATTGTGATGGATTTGTGGAGTGACGAAAATGGATAAAAGTAATATAAAAAGGATAACAGGATAATAGGAATGAGTATATTTGAGGTTGTGGATTGTGAATTAAAAGTGGACAGTGGCAACTTATCTGTCAGTGTCTGATAAGTTGCATGGGATTAGGTCTGTTCAATTAAAAGACGAAGACTTAATTTACCCATAATAAAAAACTTGTCCACTTCTGTAGCGCAGTTCCATTCCCGCCGCGGGACAAATGTTTGTATGATCTGCAAGTAGTCGCTCTGGTCTGAGGGCTTCTATGTATAATATGTATATACTTACATAAAAGTATATACGTAGTATATCAGTCATGTGGTACACATAAAACAAGCTCAGCTTACTTTGGGACCAGATGATACTGTGTAAAATGTCCGGCATTATTTATTCTCCTAAGCCCAAACCCCAAACCCATCTAATTTGATAGGCTACTATAAAAAGTACCGGTTAATAAGGTATTACCTTTGGTAATTGTTGCTTTCTGTTTTCAACTTGAAATAAACTTTACATATTTTTATCATATTAATAATAATAAATTATTGATTATAATTAACTAAATCTTTATATTAATACGTGAAGCAAAAACTCTGTACACTTTTTACGAAAATTGCGTGGACGGAGGAGTATGAAATTTCGCGCACTTAGTATATATAGAGAAGGAGTGCAGAATGCTAATTAAATAGAATAGTTGTTTTTGTTGTATTATATGTATTGTATATATTTAACTAGCATGGCGTTTAAGTATGTTCTGTCCTTGTCATTTTAATCTCAATGAGTAAAGATGGCAATAGATCCCATTAACTCATTAGTTAAAGAGTTAAAGTGGTAAGATATACTATTAGACTACTTCATATCGACGTACCACATAGCCAATGCCGCGCGTAGTAGCTAGTGGTAAATCATTTTAAGCCATGGTCTTCATCATTTTAAGCCATGGATAGGTTTTATTTCTTTGCAATATTTAGCTAGGTTCCAATACTATTCCAAAAGTTTGTCAGTTTGTGTATATTGATAGTATTTTTAAATTTTCTCGATCTGAACCTTATTATTTTGTAGTAATGGGAGCATTTTAGTCATCAAACTATCAGACAGGATTAACAATAAAACAATTAGAAAAAAGACAAAAAGGTAACCAATATAGCCAGTAAAATCAGATCATCGAAAATCCACTTCGATGATCTGATTTTACTGACTGATTTTATCTGATCTGATCTTCAAGTGTAATTTTATAGAAATAAAGCGTCTTCCTTAAACTTTTACAGAAACATCTTTTGTAGCCGGTGGAATCTGGAAACTGCACCGATCTTGGAGAAGCAAGGTTGGTGCACTCAGAAACAAATGAAGACGCTGATATGGACCAGGAAGTTGATGTTCAGGTAGGTGTAAAGACTACGTAGTGATTGCTTCATAGAATTATCTCCTTGGCAATCTCGATAGCTATGTTTACCGGTAAAGATCGCTCGTGAATTTGAAATAAATGAAGTGGACGCTGATATGGACCAGGAAGTTGATGTTCAGGTAGGTGTAAAGACTCTACTCCCTCGCATTTTACTTATCATGATTGAGGGTCGTGATTGCTATGAAAATCAGCTCCTTGGCAATCTCGATAACTACGTTTACCGGTATAGACCGCTCGTGAATTTAAAACAAATGAAGTTGACGCTGATATGGACCAAGAAATTGATGTTCAGGTAGGTATAAAGGATCATCTCCTTCGCATTTTACTTATCATGATTGAAGGTCGTGATTGCTTCGTAGAATTATCTCTTTGGCAATCTCGCTAGCTGTGATTACCGGTATGGACAGCTCGTCAATTTCTCTCAAGATTAGAATACCTACATTGTTTTTATCGAATTGGCTGTGTAGCGTCCTTGCCTTCTGTTCCTAAGGTGAATTTGAACCAGGTCATGCACCAATAGTGCCAGTTCTCTCAAACTGTGATGGAAAATACCGCAAAGACAGCTTCACACGTATTTTCTTTTTGATACAACCTACTAAGCTGAGTGGATGCTATAAGTGTTTGGCAAGCCTACTTCATCTGGCGCTACAGCATTATTTAAATCAAATCAAATCAAAGTTTTACTTCACTCAAAACAACAATCCATTTTGTACTTATCTTAAGAATTATAATTGTTTAGTAGGCATGTGGTTGTGAAAGTCAATACATATTTAAAACATTTTTGAACGAGGAATTATCAACCAGTAAATCTTATATTTATAGATATTACTAGATCACCCTCCGCTCAAGATGTCTCTTCAGGGGAGAGGTGCACCACTTCGCAGCTGTTTATAGGATACTGTTGAAACTGCCCTGTATTCTGCATATCAGAGATACGGTATTTTTGCAAAGTTTGGCACGTAAACCATCTGTCCTGGCAAACATCGCCGATGCATTGGATAAACGTTGCAGTTTCAACAATATCCTAAAAGTATTATTATACTAAATGTGCGATTTTTAGCTGACCATAGCTGGTTTAGCGGACCTCATAGGTTAACCGAGTAAAAACTCTGACAGAAGACCTTGAAAAGCGTTATTGTAGAAAAAACTTATCTAGCAAACTGCCCAATACCTAAGCTTTATTTGTGGCTAGGGAGATCGGACGATAGTATCCTGTTCTGTTTTTAACTATTGGTACTACTATAATTTTCTTTAGATCAGCTGTGATTAGACTACTGTAAGTAGGAAGGAACACCTATTAATGGTCCTTATATAGATCAACTACTTCAAAAATGTTATATATTATTGTATATTTCTCAAAATATAATATACAATAATAAAGAATACATCTACAGGCACCTGAAACAGTTAAACTATCTAAGGACCGTTTAAAGTGACCTATGATTAGTTATACAGATCATTGCCTAAGGGCAGCATTCTCATGACTCTGGCGGCATTACCAGGTTTGGCTATACCAATATGCTGGGCTATGTAGGAGCCAATTCTTCGGTCACTCAATGTTTTTACCATACGCCTTAAAATAATTATTATTGTATATTATTCTGCACATTTGTATGAAGTTGTTTAATTCAAATTGTGATTTCCAGATCAGTCTCATTGTGGAAGGCATGCAATGCGTGACGGTATCAAGTGAACAGCCGGGCGCGGTGCAGAAAGTTTTAGGAACCTGTGACGGCTCCTCAGTGACACTTAGAGTCTCATCATCTCAGAACTTCACCATTTTGGTATACGCATAAAACGATATAGAACGATGATAAATATGAAATGAGAACCATCATTTACAATAAGACAGGGCGCAAACATGGACACTTGTGTTTTGTGTCAGATACAAGCTACCGATGAATATTTGATTTCTCCCATTTGACATATACTCATTGACGATCAAGAAGTGTTCGGTGTCGGTAACTGGAAACTAAAAGTCGCCAGTTGAAGACAAGCAAAATTAACAAATTTTCTTACAATTGTATTCATCGACGTCCATTGTGAGACTGACGGAAAACAAGCAACGAATTGTACCAGTGGCGTGTCAGTGTCAGTGCCAGTGCCAGTGGCCAGTAGCAGCAACAGGCGACTGTGTCCGATCACCGCTACAGGAAACAGCAACTACGGTTCCCTGTAATGGTGGGCCGTGTCGGTAACAAAAAGTGTCTACGTTTGTGCAGTGCCTTACTGTCTCTGTATAATCTTAAATTAATGATACCATCATTATGATGGTCTGATGATGCAGTCAAATAGAGGTCATCGAAATCCTCAATAGCAGCTAACGAATATTAATTAGCTTATTATTTAACTTAGCACCAAATACCACCACAGCCCGTACCAATTACGGGTCTAATGTTTTTATACGCAGATCTTGCAATGATCACAACAATAATTTGTCCGACATTGTCATTTTTCCCCATACAATCAATAGTTTTAAAAGCAGTATTGTAAATGTTTTCTCTGATAAATTATTAGGTAGTTTTATATTGTATTGTTTTTTTATTGGGTTATTTTTGTTAATTTAGCTCACATGAACGAAATTATTAATGATTATTTCCTATCGCGTTTAATGTCTACTTCCTTTTTCTTTATATGTATAAACTTAAGTAGACTATGTCATAATTTGGAGCAAATCACCACTTCACACTCACCGTGACTCAAGCATCGATATCTAGAGGCGATCCATAGTACTCCACGTCAAAGTGCTAACTAATACACACACACACCGCTAGAGGACATCACCTGTATCATAACAAACCATAATGATGGAAGAAGTTTTAAACACGCTAAAATCAATAAAAAGGAACTAGACGAAAAAAGAATTGAAATTAGGGAAACTGGAAGTAATGTTACGAAACAAGTCACACAAAATATTACCAGTAAATTCGAGGAGGAATTTTTGGCCTGGGAAGGAAATCTTGGAGAAATTAATGAAAAAGTGGAAAATCAAGAAACGAGAATGTATTACCTGGAAAAACAAGCAAGAGTAAGAAACATGGTATTTTTCGGTATCGAGGAAAACGAAACATCATATAAAAGTTTTGAAGAAAATATAATTAAATCGATTGAGCAATATTTCTCTACTAAACTGGCCTATAGCGATATTCAGGAGATAAAATGACTGGGAAAGAAAGGAGAGACACCACGTCCATACGTAACTTTCACTACACTAGGAATTCAAATTGAAATATTTAAACAAAAAGGAGCGCTGAAAGATACACAGTACTATATTAAAGAAGATTTCCCTAAATATGTACTTGAAAAAAGGAAGGAGCTACAGGAGCAACTGAAACTAGAGAGAAAAGGGAGAGGAAACCACACCAATGCCAAAATTATACAAAAGAACAAACAAAAATGTAATAGAAAAAATCTTCCAACCCGGTTGGTCACCGTGGAAGAATACGACCAAAACCCTCCAATGAATATACCAACAGAGGAAAAAAATACCCTTGATAAATATAAACTAACGATTGCAACATACAACGTCCGGACTCTTTCATCATATGATCGCTTGCTTGAATTTGAAGAGGCTATAAGAAATATAAAATACGATATCATTGGAATATCGAAAATGAGACGACATGGAAACAAAATAGAAGAATACGAAAACTTTATAATGTGCTACATAGGACAAACTCCTTGCGAATATGGGGTCAGTTATATAATAAATAAGTCCCTCAAAAACCACATAATAAGCTTCAATGGAAAAACAGAGCGAGTCGCAACACTAAATATAAATATACAAGGTCATAATATATCCATCATACAAGCTTATGCACCAACAGAAGCGACAAGCAAATATGATATTGAAGAATTCTACACTACAACCGAGAAAGCCTTGAAAGACACAGCACACAAAACCACAATACTTATGGGAAACTTTAACGCCAAGGTTGGAACTCCCAAAGCTGATGAATATTTGGTTACTAAAAAGCACGGATACGGCGAGATAAATAAAAGGGGACAGAGACTGGTAGATTTTGCGCTCCAACATAAACTAATGATAATAAATACATGCTTAAAAAAAACAAAGTCGAAGATGGACCTGGCGCTCCCCTAACGGACAATACAAAAACGAAATCGATTTCATCTTGTCAAACCAACCAGGAATATTCCAAAACATTGAGACGTTGAACCTAAACTACCATTCAGACCATAGAATAGTCAGATCAACAATGACACTAATTAAACGAAAAATATCTAGAGCTAAATTTACAAATAGCCAAATCAGTCAACTTAAGAGCGAATACGAAATAAGCAAATATAATGAAAGCCTAATATCATAGTTATCTGCAGCTCCAACTATCTGCGAAAACACCTCGGTACAATATTGCTACGACAGGATAGAAAAGGCTATCACTTTTAGTTTAAAGCAAGCCCGCCTAAAGAGAGAAGAAAACATAAAACACAAAATACTATCGGCAAGTACAGTAAGGCTATTAAAGAGAAGAAAGGAATTACAGGGACCTTAAAACAAATCACGAAGTGAGAAAAATGAACTGAACGCACGATATAAAGCAGTCAATAAATATGTAAAAGCAGATTACGGAAAATATAGACAAGACACAATAAAAGAACATCTACAAAGTACCTATAAGAAACTCAGAAATAGTACAACATGAATAAAAGGACTGAGAAAAAAAGATACAGAACTGTACACTAGAGGCGATATTAACAGAATTTTACAGAAATCCATACCATATCGAAACATAAATTTTGACACAGAAACAGATGACACACAAGAAAGAAACATTAAACCAATAGACGCAACAAAAATAATTGAAGCAATAAAGAAACTGAAGCTAGACAAAAGCCCTGGGTCAGATAACATTACGAACGAAGCACTGAAAAAAGGACATATAACTTTGGCTGTACCATTAGCTGAACTATTTAACATGACTCTGCAAAATTCTGATACACCGTCCCAATGGAATGGAACCGTCCGAATCCAACATCATATTAATATATAAAGAAGGCGACCCGAAGGACATCGGACACTACCGACCAATCAGCTTGCTTCCGAGTCTATACAAATTATTCTCCTCAATTATAAATACAAGGTTTAGTGACACATTGGAAAAAAAGCAACCGGTGGAGCAAGCAGGCTTCAGAAAGGGTTTTTCAACGGTTGACCACATCCATACTCTTGAATTGATAATGGAAAAGTATCAGGAAAACCAAAGAACACTTTATATAACATTCATCGACTACCAGAAAGCCTTTGATACGGTAAGACATACAAGTATAGCCTTAAGGAACAAAGCGTAGAGGAAATATATGTAAAAATCATCAAATCCATATATTAAAACAATAAGGGTAAAATTAAGCTTGAATCCCGAGGCCCTAGATTCCCAATAGAAAGGGGAGTTAGACAAGGCGATCCGCTGTCTCCAATAATATTTATAGCTGTCCTCGAGGTGATCATAAACAAGCTAGAATGGAGCAAACAAGGACTATACATAAATGGCACCTACTTAAGCCACCTGAGATTCGCGGATGACCTAGTACTGCTATCCAAGTCATTCTCCCAACTACAGAACATGGTAGAAACCCTACACCTAGCTAGTGTAAAGGTGGGACTAGAATCGAATATCACAAAGACTAAGACAATGACAAATAGCTTAAAAATACCAATAATAGTTAATAGCAAACCATTAGAATACGTAGAAAAATATGCCTATCTGGAAAAACTACAAGTTTCGACAAGAAAAATAAAAACAAAGAAATAGAGAAAGAATAAAATTAACATGGAACAAATACTGGGGTCTAAAAAATATTTTTAAAAGTAATTTACCACAAGCCATTAAAACAAAAGTCATGAACTCGAGTCTTTTGCCATGTTTTTCATATGGTTGCCAAACGTTGAAATTCTCTGCTGTAGCAAGAAAAAAGATAAGCATCTTTCAGAGAGGACTCGAACGAAATATGCTAAAGATAAGGAAGCTGGATAAAATACGACACACTAAAATAAGAAAAATAACCAAAGCAACAAATGCTCTGAGCTATGCACAAAAATTGAAATGGTAGTGGGCAGGACATGTTGCGCGGCTAACAGATCATAGATGGACGAAAAAAGTAGCATTCTGGAACGGCCCACTAGGCAAAAGAACAAAAGGTAGACCTATTACAAAATGGGAAGATGGCATTAAAGCAATAACTGGTCCAAACTGGAGACAAGTAGCTGAAGACAGAGCCAAATGAGCATCATTGGAGGAGGCCTTCACCCATTCTGGGGTTCCGGTAGATTAAATAAAAATTAAGTCACTATAAATACATAGGATATACATATCAATATATTAAACACGAGCAAAATAAATAACATAGAATAAACTAAATAAATTAACTATTACATAGATTTCAAGAAATGTGAATTTACTGGAAATAAAAAGGCTTTTTTTTTATATACAAGAATGTATTCGTTTATTTTGTTTATCATATTGAATTTAATATTATTTATTTATTTTTGTAATATTAGGAATTGATGTATCTTTTTTTATCATGTAAAAATGTGTTTATATTACTTTTATCGCCCCATATTCAGCTTTATTGATTTCTATACATTCTAAGGTTGTCTGGCAGAGATCGCTATATAGTGATAAGACCGCCCATTGTGCTACCGTATAGCTAAACATTGTTTCTTGTACAATAAAGTATTTTCTATTCTATTCTGTTCCATAAGCTAAATTCTGACTTTTTGTTACCCATAAAATAAAATATTTATTGCAAATGAGCAAACACTCTACTGTAGTGTAAGAGGAGCACTTAATAAAAAGCAATAAACATTAGGCTAACATTAGGATAAACATTATTCGGTATTCGGCACGACTAAATGTGGGCACGTTTTGTCAATAAGTTAGTAGGAATCCCGCACTAGCTATATCCAGTCAATAAATTCCTGTGTGTCAAAACCTCAGGTCTTTATTATTCATAACAATTTGTTTACACTTTATTGTTTGTGGTTTGCTAAATTAGTCAGTGAAAAATGTAATATCAAACAAAATGCCATTGTCCAGCAGTAAGCAAAGATTTCAATTCAGTTGGTTATTTGATTCGGACTGATTAGTGTCTCAAGAGAAGCTCAAGGATTTCGTTCTGGTCATAGAGTCTTTGTTCCACAGGAAGTTACGAGGTTTGGACTAAATTAAACTTTTTTTTTAATTACTGCAAGCATCTCATTAAAAGCTAGCATACTTATTTGGTATAATAATAATAATAATAATAATGTTTATTCACAACAAAAGTACAATGCCTTAAATATATTACTCTTGTAAATGCCTACCTACCTATGCAGGCGCATATGTGGCTACATACCTGCCGACATGGCTTAGATTATCTATGTTGTACCAAATGGTAAGTGGCCTTGGTTGGATGTAGATAGCATACTGCTGGTTTTTTCCATGTAATTAAATATTAATTTGAATATTTTAAACATTCCTTCGTGACAACCTCTGTGGCGCAGTGGCAAGAACTGGTGTTTCTATGTATAATAACATAAAAATATAGGTATTGTAACAGTCATATGGTACGCATACACAAGCTCAGTTTACTTTGGGGGTTTGATGATGCTGTGTGAAATGCCCGGCATTATTTATTTATTTATTTATTCGCAATCAGAAGTTATACTGTAGTATTATATGGGTGTTTTCTATGTGATACCTTTTTATATAACGAATTGTTTTTGGTAAAGGTTGGATATGGATAATCTAAATATCAAAATGGTACCGTGCTATTCGTCCTGAACGATTAAATCGTTGATTTTACCAATCGAACTAATTTATATTTAGAACTACCTAGTAGTACTCTATGCACAGACTACTAGAAAGTACTTAATCGAAAACGTTCGTTAGAAAGCATTGTCAAAACTAACGTGATCCCGCAACGTTTGATCAACGTATTATCCAAATAAGAGCTAAATCGTTTCGTGATTAGCACGGTACGAAATATTTCAAAAATAACATTTTAATTTGAGTTTAGACTTAGTTTAGCTTTGGTTCAAACGTTCTAAATTACCGCGGTTGGCCTCCAGTACTATGTAATGACCGCTAACTACAAATTACATATACAAATATTCCAGGTTTTTTGTTTTTTACCTTCCATAGTACATACACCATGTTAATGTGTTTCGGTCTTCCGTTGTCTTGTGTTGCCAAATAGATAAATAGATAGATAGATAAACACTTTATTGTATACAAGAGAACACACAAAAAATAATGATTAGCGATACAGTTGTACAATAGGCGGCCTTATCGCTAAAAGCGATCTTTTCCAGGCAACCTTTAGATGGACAGAATAGACAAAAAACCAAAAAGTCGGCGGTGTACAAAACAAAGTTACCTATACTTAATCTAAAACATAAAAATACAATATATATAAAAATTATTATTATTATTATTATTATTAAAGGTAAGGAGGTAGAATAAGATATATTTTTATTCCGAACATAGTAAGTTATACTAATTACATTAGCACGTTGAGTCTGCAAAAGTACTAAGACCGTTTAGCAGCATCAATACATCAACGCCCGTTATATTTATTATAAACACATTATAAACGTTTATATACTAATAATCGTTTTTTATTCTATTTAATGACATTTGTGGTGCAGTGCCAAGGCCAAGGCCCAGCAGAGACGCAGATAGTTGCAGTTCCATTCCCGAAGCAAATGTTGTTTGATCTGCATTTTTTTGTCTTGGGTCTGGGTGTTTATGTTTTATATATAATATGTGTATTTACAAAAAAATGTATATAAGTAGTATATTAGTCATGTGGTCCCCACAAGCCCTGCTTACTTTGAAGCAGATGATGCTGTGTGAAATGTCCGGCATTATTTGTTTGTTCTATTTTATTCAATCTTTTAAGAATGAATAATAAAGGCCTAATTATGTGTTGTGTACCTGGCCTTGTTTTGACCATCATCTCTATTTCAACTTTACCAGAGCACTGGTGATGTAGTGGTAGCACTCATGCATTCAAATTTTAAGGTCCAGGAAGTAAACATCGTCAATGCACCAAATAATTTAATTCGGAATGTTTGCGCACTGTGCCTGTGTTCTCCAACAACTAAACCATAATAAAAAAATACGGGTGGATGAATTGGATGGATTGGATGGATGGATTTCAAAATGAAATGTTATACTTAGTATCTTAGTTTCACTTGTGACCTGTAACACATGTTTCACATACCTATCTCAGGCACCAGTCTCTCGCAAAACAGGTCTACAAATTTGTAAAACGCACCAAAAACATAGCCCTAAGTATAAATAAGAACCATTGTGAGAGAAAATAAATGAATTTTATTTTAAAAAATGAACTCACTAACCGTAAACATTATTTTTACTAAATAGTACGCGTGTACCCTGTACCAAACCGCGTTTGTCAGAAAGGCTCAGTCTCAGCTTTGTACTATTTCACACAATGCGAAAGTGCTGGTTATGCGACTGCACCGAACAAGGATGGTGACGTCATAGCGTGACAAAACGAACAATAATAGATCAAAAACAGATAAAAATAAACAAAATAAAAGAAAACTTTACAAGAAATCCACAAGAAACTCTTATACTTAATAATAATAATAATAATAATGCCGGTTATTTCACACAGCATCATCTTGCCCCAAAGTAAGTAGAGCTTGTGTTATGGGTACCACATGACTGATATACTACTTATATACTTTTATTGTAAATACATACATATTATACATAGAAACACCCAGACCCGAGACAAATACTTGCAGATCATACAAACATGATCGAACCCTTCTGCGTTTCAGCCAGACCTTAGCCCACTGTGCTCCACAAAGGTCGTGAAATATAGTTATAGTCCGTCTGTTTGTCTGTCTATTCGTCCTAATCGTTTCGAGATATTACTTCTTCTTCTTTTATCGTGTCACTAGTTATTTCTAACCAGTGTGGTGAAAGGATTAAAGTGCGCCTCAGAGGCTCCTTTCGTGCACTTAGGTAAGCCTTAATGTAAACTCTCGACCTTACCGAGATATTACTGAATACACCATTTATTCGAGACTGCATTTTTATTGAGTACCCACATTTACACATATGACGACAGGTTGGATTAATTCTATTTTACTGCTACCTTAACTACGCAACTATTCTATGAATTACTTGGAATCTATGATATACTATACATTACATATATAGGTATACTAGCTATTGCCCACGACTTCGCCCGCATATTACTCCATTATGAGGGGTATTTAAGCCTGAAACACGTGTCCATTTATTTTGCATTTTAAGTATCCAAACTACGTATGTAAGAAATCACACCATCCGTTAAAAAGTTCCTATACAAACTTTGACACCCAATTTTACCCCTTTATAAGAGTTTTTGAAAAATCCTGAAACACGTATCCATTTATTTTGCATTTTATTATACAAATCAAGTTTCAAGTAAATCGCACCACGCGTTAAAAAGTTTCATACATTAGTTTTCACCCTTTTTCACCCTCTTAGGGGTTAAATTTCAAAAAAACCCGTCTGAGTGGGTGGTTTTGCTGTAAAAAGAAGCTACCTTCCAAATTTCAGTTCTCTAGCTTCAGCGGTTTCGGCTCGGCGATGATGAATCAGTCAGTCCGTTAGTCAGGTTAAGCTCTTTTATAGATAACAGAGATGAAATGTTGTATGTAAATAAGTATTATTTGCCCCAACATAGTTACGAATAAAAATTATATAAAACGGTTTTTAGGTACCTCCATACAGGTATTAGAGCCATATGTAATTTAAAAAAGAGAAACTTGTGCAAACCACACTTTACAGATTTGAAAATACTAACCTTAGCTTCATTATACATAAACGAAGTTGCTGTTTTTGTTAAAACATACCCAGACCAGTTTGAATGGTTTGCAGTTGGAAGCCGACTAGAAGGTAAAATGCACAATGTGGCATGCAAGACACATCTGCTACGTATTTTGCATGGCACCAAGTATATACAATAAGTAAATACCGCCATCGATTCCATCATTACCAAAAAATGCTTTTAAAAGGGAGCTGAAATACTTTTGAGAAAAGCGTACTATAATGTTAATTAATTTTTGAATGACCGCAATATTATTTCGAATTTAGTGACCGTTTTTAGTATGAAACTTTGTGACAATATTTGTATAGTTTGGACCATGTAATATTTTTGTTTTTGTTTAAATGATTTTGATAATGTTTTACCTACCTACCTACCTACTAAATGTTTGTATGCTGTATGCAGGATTCAGAAATACCTAATTTTAAGAAACACCTGTCTTTTGTAACACCTGAATTCACAAACAATAAATGAATATGAATATGAATATGAATGTACACTAAACACACCGCAGATATCATCGATGTATACAATTTTTTGATTTTTGTCGATTTTTTAAAACCGCTTGTCCGAGTTTGATAAAATTTATATGGGACCACTTGGGAAGTTTACCATTTAAAACAAAAAAATAATTTTCCAAATCGGTCGTCTTTGAGTAATCGGTAAACATACATAAAAATGAAGATTAAGACGAATTGAGAATATCCTTCTTTTTTTGAAGTCGGTAAATAACCACGGGTAATAAAAAAAACCGCGGCGTGCGACGAAAATACCGCGAGTGTTGGAAAAAAACACGGGTGGCGGAAAAAACCGTGTGTGCTACGAAGAAATAGCCAGCTGCGGAACTTTACTCGCTAAACTATTTAACGCAGAATAATCTAAAGAATATTTAATATTGAATAAACTGCTAATAAACAGCAAACACTGAATATATTAAATGAGAATGGTTTAAGTATATTTGCGACATGTATTTAAGGTTGACCTTGCTGTATTATTTGGATTTGCATACTCATGTCATAACTTCGAGCCTAAAGTCAAGAGATTTTTTATAGCATGTTCAAAGAGTGGTGGAGTGACAGTTATAATGTTTTTTTTTTATTAAAACTATTCATACTACCTACTTCGATTGTAGTATTACAACAGAAGTATATAGAAAAACATTTTTTTCGTGTCACTAGTTCTTTTGAATCATAATGGTTAAAGTGCGCCTCAGAAGCCTTTCTTAAATTATACAACATTCATTTATTCAAATATAATCAGTACATGTGTAATATTCACTAAAAAATATTATAATAAGGTTATTTTATACTTATTAGGGTTCTGAAGTCAAACAAGGAACTCGTATAGTTACACTATGTCCATCTGGCCTGTCAGCTCAGTTGGTAAGCCTTTAGCGCTGTAGGTTGAGGGTTCGATTCCCTCCCAGGATAAACATTTGTGATAATTGTGACATTTGTGATAAACATTTGTCTTTGTGATGAACATAAATATAAATAAATCCCAGACAATTCACACAGCATCATCTGGCCCCAAACCAAGCAGAGCTTTTGTTATGGGTACCACATGATTGATATAAATTAAGTACTTATATAAGTTTTTTTTTTTGTAAATACATACTTGCATATTATACATAGAAACACCTAGACCCGAGACAAATACTTGCAGATCATACAAACATTTGTCCCGCGGCGGGAATCGATCCTGCAACCTTCTGCGTCTCAGCCAGACCTTAGCCCACTGCACCAGAGAGGTTGTCTAAAGGTATTTGTTCTGTGTCTGGGTGTTATAAAAGTATCATAAGTATGTATTTAAAAATATTTAAGCATTATATCAGTCGTGAAATTTTATTACAATATTTATTAATATAATTTTTTCGTTTGCTCCGACACCTCGCTGACTCAATGGAGCAGTATATTTAGTTGGCGTACCCATATTATTATATACAAAATACATCTTTCCACTAAAAATTTATTATAGGCTCATATTTCATTTACAATGAAGTCGGTTGTCTTTTTAAAAAGTAATAATTTTTTACACCAAACATGTTATTGAGTTACATTTTTTGAATATTTAAAGGTTGTTTTAATCAGGTTGAGTATATTTACTGAAGATGATTTTGGAAGGTCATTTCACAACATTAACTCTTATTCTTATTACCCATAAGTCGTAATTTACTTAGTAATTACATAAAGCAGTACAAGGCAAAAGACCATAATAAAAAAAAATTGAAAATATACCAAATTCTATCCTCTTAATATCACAAATGCAAAAGTTTGTGTAGATGTTTGGATATTTGTTTGCTTGAACTTTTGATACTAAATCTAAACGGACAAACGGATCTAAATTAAATTTACTAAAGAGTCTGGAATAATAAAAATAATATAAAGGGTACTTTTTATCCCGGGTAAACGTTCTCGTTAATTAAAGGAGGAACTCTAGGGCTGACTTGAAGAGACCAGGATTGTAGTTTTTAAGAAAAACAGTCGAATGCAAGGTATTCCAATCTATGGCTAGACGCATTTTAAATGTAGATGCAAAGCTCTTTGTCCATAAGGACAAGGTATGGATGGTACTGAGCGGTACGTCTGCTTGTTGTAAAAAGGAGATGGTGGAATTGGATCATGCAATTCCTGGGCAATTCTTCCAAAATGTATTCTATAAAAGATCGAAAGGCAAGTTACTTTACGGCAGTGCTCGAGTCTATGGAACTTATTCTCAACGTTTAGCTGCTCATTTATCAGCCTCAATTTATCGATCTACACTCGAACGAATCCAAAGTGGCCAGCTGGTGTTTGAGTGAACCTTTCATTGGTGCCAGCAGTACTCTATACCCGACTGAACTTCAGCTATATAAAGTGAAAAGGTGTCCAGGTGTGAAGTGTCAACTTACTGAAAATGCCAAGCTTCATGGCAGTCATTTTGACCTTTGACTCGATGTTGGAGCCAAAATTGATATTCCATGTAAACAACTCCTAAGAGTTGCCAACCCACTTTTATTCGCTGAAAAGAGACAAGCTTGCGTATTGGATGACACGAACTTGGAAGTCAAATCCACACGCATAAGCATCTCGTCTCTGTGGTCCTGAATGTCAGTATTACTGGCTCGTGCGTTGGCAAAGTATCTCTCCACAACTGTACTGTAGTCTGCATACCCAATTATTCCAGGCAGAAACAGACCGTTTATGTGCAGCAAAAACAGTTTGGCAGAGAGCACTGACCCTTGAGGTTTCCCGGCATTAATTGCCAATCGATCAGACGAGCAGCCGTCAACAACTACTCAAATGGATATTTCCCTCAAAAAGTCAGCAAGGCAAGAAAATAACTGAACTGGAAATCTGTAAGCTGGAAGCTTACCTACCAATAAGATTGGTAAGAAGAGTGATCTACTTCAATCACTCACTTATTAGCATGAAATAATTATGGAAAGAGTCCTGGGGAGGATAACGTCACAACAGAGAATTGTAAAGCTGGAGAAAATATATTACTACCACATTTGACTAATTTATTTGTTCAATTTAATGTTGAAAACTGCTGTTCTACCAACAATTTTTGTAATTTCTATATTATTCCTCTCTACAAAAAAGATGATAAAGCAATTGTTAGAAATATCAGTCCAATTAGTTTAAGCATTAGTATAAAGTTTGAACCAATTCGCAATTTTCGAATCATTAAGCAATCAAAATATGAATTCAACCAATCCAACTCCTACAAAAAAATAACATCCACAGTACAGCATCAGAATACAGTACGATTAGATTCAATAAGACCATCTTTTTGTATTAAAGGAGGAGTAAAGCAGGGCAACTCACTTGCCCCGAAACTTTTTAATCTACTGGACAATGAAAAACATGATGAAGAGCAACCTTACTCTCACACACATACGAAAACTTATTAGGTAAGGATGGGGAGAATGCACACGGCATTCTCCCCATCCTTACCTACGGTGCTTAAATCTGGTCAATGACAAATCTAAAAAATTGTAGACTTGGGTCCTACCAGCGAGCTATGCACCGAAGTCTCGAAGTGTTCTAGCTGATAATCAGTGATTGTTCTTTGAGCTAAATTATGCGCTAAGCAATAACCTTTTTGTCTGGCTGCACACACATATATCGCACCCCTTGAACAAGACAGCGCTATGTCGAGTAACAACTTTTTTCAGAATCGACGAAAAACCGTTATCTGATTTTGTGTCGAAGATATTGCTTAAGTCTTGAATGTTTCATGTAACGTATTCAATGTGAATCAATATTATATTGTTTATTTCCCTAAATAAACAAGCAAGCGATTATAATATGCATTTTTCGTTTTAACTCTATTGTCTAATTATCTCATAAAAATGAACTATTTTGAGATAAGTCCTTTTTGTTGAATGATTCTGAAATAGTGCTCTATTTTACCATCTATTGGTTAAGTGTCAATTTACAATAAGGAACTATTTGATTTGTTTTCAGGATTTTTCCTGTTTTAAGTAAAATAAAAGACAAAAAACCGGCCAAGTGCGAGTCGGACTCGCACACCGAGGGTTCCGTACAAACCTGTAGGTATATAAGTAAAAATTTACCCATCTCGACAATCGAGTCATAGTTATGGTATTTTTATTGCAAATAAATGTTCTTCTAGGTCTCAAGAAAGGGGTAGTAAGTTTAAAATTATAAAAAATATTTTTATTAAATGATGTATCTAAAAATTTACGGTTTTCGCAATTTTTCCTTTATCTGTGCTATAAGACCCTGTAGGTTTTGATTCCCTTGCGAGTGTCGAAAATTTGCGGCATAAACGGCTGTAACTTTTTATTGCGTTGGCTTAGAAGTTTGATTTTTACACAGCTTTAAGGGAGAGTAGATTTGAGTATTTGATATAAATTTCAGCTTGATACGCGTTCCTGAGAAAAAGGGTCTTGACAGACAGACGGACGGACGCACAAACAGACGGACGGACAACAAAGTGATCCTATTAGGGTTCCGGTTTTTCCTTTTGAGGTACGGAACCCTAAAAATTACGAAAATCAGCATTTTTTTATTTAAGTTAGTTTAACAAAATCAATATCATCATCCTAGACGCGGATGTGGGTTTTGGACATAGTGATTATTACAACATGAATCGACACAGGCAAGCACGAAATAAATAAAAAACAACCTCGAAAAGTAAAATAGAGTTAACAAAGTTATTAAGGGAAGTAAACACTAAGTTTCACCATACGATAAGTAGTTACTACACTCATACTACTGACTGACTGTACAATGCATTACTGTTAGGTAAAAAAATGCTTTACTATCTGTACTATCTTGCTAACCTACGAAAATCTTTTATTTCTATTTAAGTGTTAGCTTCAACAATAAAATATTAATTGAATTAAATCTCATAAAGACAACAAGTACCTTCATAATAAATCAATACAAAAACCAAGGTAAATCGTCTCTAAATATTTTTTCTAAGATGACACATAAAACTTTTTTTTTCTTCTTTTCTTAAAATAAGAGATTTGGTAACTTCTAAGGTATCCAGTATTTATAAGTAACAAGTAATTTATAATAACATATTATATTATTAAATAAATAAAATAATCACAACGCTATAAAGATCAACAAGTAACTTAATATTAACATATGAGGTATAAATTTCTAATCCTTGAATTCTCAATTTGAAAGTAGTATGCAGAATTGAGAGCCCATAATTATTGAGATGTTATGTACCTATACTTTGGCTTGACTTCTTGTGTATGCCTAAATTTGTACATTCTTTGCCTTTCTAGGCCACCCAACTCCCAAAACTTGTTAAAAATACCCTGCCTATGGGTTTCATGTATTTGTGTTCTGCATTTCAATTTACATTTATCGCCACAAACCCATATTAACGCTGAACGTCAGATGCGTCCAGCATCTGAAGTTCTGCAATCTGTTTTGAGGAGTTTGATACGGAAACATACGCCTAACCTGTATTCCGCAATCGCTTAACAATGTTAGGTTTTCAGCCACTAGGATTTCGTTTCTTTTTTCTTTTAAGCTACGGATCGCTGGTGGTCTCAGTGGCACTGGCATCAGAAGATTGTGTAAGTGTGGCAGAAAGTTGTGTTGGAGTGGTGTTGCTGGGTGAGCTGCTGCTGCTACTGGAGCTTGATGATAATGAACTCGGCTCTCGAGCTCGAAGTAGTAGAAATTATTCTTGTGACTACAAAAGGCCTAGTTTTATGTTTACCAGGGAGAGAAAAAGTGGGATCTGTATTTGAATCCTCTATAAAATCACTTTCATCACTTTCATACCAGTTCCTACCAGGTAATGTACAACCCGGTATTGCTGTAACCTTCTTATTTTCTATCGAAACATTTTCTGATTCTGCAACGACAAATGCTTCAACAGCTGGTGATGCAATAACTGTTGCGCTCGCATTGAAATGTTCAGCATCATTTTCCATATTGATTTCTTGGACAGTTTACTGGTGTTCTATGGTTGCTCCAATTGCCTTTTCGAGCATCAGCAGGTCGCAACCCTTCATCATCTGCCATAACATGAGTGAAAACTAAATTAATTTAAAAATAGAGCATTATCTGAAAAACATGTTTTATTTTGACCTATTATAATTAGAAAAATGCTGCTTAAAAATACTTTTCTATTAATATACAACTATAGTAAGAATTCAAAGTATTCAGAATTCATTTTAAATTATTTTTAAATAAACTATGGCAAATTTTAAATGTGCCATCAACGAGGCGTTATTTATGAAAATTTCAGCTATTTCAAACAATATGGAACTGTTTTGGAATAATAAATAAAAATGAACATACCTTCGTCAATTAATACTTGCGTATTTAGGAATACTAGAAAAACGCCAACCAGGAAGATTCTGCAACACGGAATTATCACTCAATACCTCCCAGAAATAGTCTCAATAACTGAAGTTATTGACATCACCAAATTATTCCAAAATAATTTGGCTTTGCGTAAGCGCAATACGGTGTGTTACGATGTTGGCCATGTCACAACTAGACAAAAATTTGTATTTGTGGTATGACATTTTACTCATTAATTACACACTAAAAGCGACGTACAGTGCCATCACTTGAGCATTTATGCGAATATAAATAAGCCTGTCTTAGTGGTATGTGCGGTAAAACTTTGTGGATTCAAATATGCAATAAAGTCGATTTTGAGATTTTTCGACATAATTCCGTCTTGTTCTAGGGGTGCGATATATTAATAAGACAACTATGTATGTTTTGCTTAAACTATTTTTTTGTACCTACCAAGTTGATTTGTGTTTGATGTCTGATTGTGTTGATCGGGGATCTTTTACCTGTCTTGCCTACATATTAATTAATTTAATTAATTATGCACTCACGGTTTATGAACCATTTTACAAGTAAAGAAACTTTCAAAATCGGTTAGCACGAGTAGTTCAGAAACCTACCTGCTAGTATGAGTAATTATCTATTCTACACTGTATGACTTCTTACCTATATCCTATGTGTTTCTTCTTAAATACCTATCATTTTGACAACAATTTACCTACCTACTATTACAATACACCATTGAACCAGGAAATACCTTAGTGATTTAATGTTAATAATAAATGATAATAAATGTAATGTTAAAAATACACTAATCTAATTGTAGGCTATGTACTCATACTCTCTGACTTTGGGTTTACAGAGGAGTTTTCTTATATATCCTAATTTTTGCATCTTTTTGGACAGTCAAAAACTGTTTATTAGGCATTATATACCTGACGGTATTATAACCACCAAAATAAAATACAACAGAAAAAGTTAAAAACTAGAAAAAGTTAACAAGTAATTTATGGGGAACACGGTGCGCTTCTTTAATAAGCTTCCTGAAAATGCTACTAAACTACCTATTAAGAAATTTAAAGCATACATAAAAGGTAGTCGTTTGAAGAAAGCTTATTATAATATAGATGACTATATTATTGATAAGAATGCATGGCCTCATGTCGCTCTGCCGTCAGACAGTTAACCGACACACTTGAAATGTATAAACTCTCTTGTATCAGTATTTCGTAGTTAAGGTATTTATAAGATGGATCATTATAAAAAGCGCTAGGACCAAGACGAGTTTCTTGCCAATTCTTCTCGAGCTTGGGTTAGGATGAATTGGCACCTAAATTAACCTAGTATGTAAGACGTTTCAAAGTGATCCTTGTGATTGTATTGAATAAATCATCTTTTGAGTTTGACTTTGACTTTGAAAGAAAATAATAAATGCAAGGTCGTAACACTGGTGGTTTACTGAGCTGTCGACCCATCACTTTGTGTCGGTAGGCGACGAATGACGTCACTGCGTGTCACGGTGTTTCTCGCGTTTTTTTAGATTAGTGCATTAAAATATCGGTGACCAATTTTTGATCTGATTAAAAAAAACAAACACATAGTTTTTCTTGTTTTTTTTGTTTTTTTTTTAACTTTTCGAAAACGTGACTGATCCTCGTGGTAAACTAATTCTTTAATTCATCTGACGACACAACATTATGTACAAAGACGATCCTAAATAATAGTGAAATAAGTCTAAGCAAAAACACTTAGCAAAAATCTATGCAAAAAATAAGTTGTCGCTACATGTTTTGTTCTTCAACATATAATTAGCAGATATAAATACAATCCTCTTGTATATGTTTCCCCCAAATCAACTTATTCTCGCTATTACGACACAGCCTCTATATAAGAAGACAGTATTGTTTCGATTATCGGCTATCACCAATTTTGTTCCGCCAGGTAAGTTTAAAGATTTAAATTGACGTTTAATAACGAGAAGTTCCATTTATTAATTAACTTAGTAATATATGTACTAATAACTTATTAATTGATTAATCTGACCGCGTTAACATAGTCTTTAATAAACTCTCTAAAATTGTTTTGTGTGTGTTATAAGTATTTCCATAACAAGCGATGGGCTTTCGGTCTTCACCCAAAATACAAATTTGGACAAGCCTATCTATTTCCTATCCCATAGGCATTCAATTATCATGTAGTAAAAATATATAAGTAACTAAAGACATCAGGAAATGTCTTTAAAGCCTGAGCATTACAGTCCTGAGCAGGTATGTTTGTTCCTGACCAGCTAGCTACATCGTCCACTCATTTGTTTTTAACAGCAGTGCATTTTTTTGCGATCAAAATAGTGTTAATTATATTTAAAGCATTTGCCGTTGAAATCTGGTAAAAAATGTGTAAATTAATAGAGGTCTGTATTAAATCGTGTTATTGTTTTGAATGATAAAGACGGGCAAATCTAATTGACTCAGCGAAGCGAGTGTCTCCGTTTCAGCATAGGCGAAAATGCTTTCGTATGCCCGGCGGCGTCTGTGCGGCTGTTCTCCTCTAAGCAGGTTCAATAACTATAAAGACTTTTTTTGTTGATTCAGTTTTTGGAAATTTTTCAAAATAGCGGGGATATGGGGGTTGAAAACGTAAAAAAGTACATACGTAACGTACGTAAACGTATATTTCAGTCATTTTGAAAATTTTTCGCGAGGTCTACAGCTCACAGAAAATGCATTCAAAACAATAATTATGGATAATATTCTGTTTTATTTTAGATATTTTGATACATTATGAAAATGTATGCGACCGTTGCGGACTTTTACGAAGGAAAATCTGTTTTTATCACTGGTGGGACAGGATTTTTAGGAAAAGTAAGTGAATTTACACTTTATACATTTTCTGAAACCTACAATTTCTTTACAAACTATTACCATATTTCATGCATTATAACTATTGCACTAATAAGTAAATAACCAGTTATTATTAAAAACACAAAAGACACTTGCCATAAAAAAACGTCATGTTGTAATTTATCGTACATAAAAATTTACTATGAACTTAAATAAAAATATGATAGAAATTCAGAAAGTGTAGTTAATTACGCAATGGCGAGAAAATTCAAAGACATTTTGGCGTACTTGCACAAGCTAAAAAATCGAATGGAAAAATTTTGTAGGCGCTCAAGCTTAAAACTTGATATTAGCTTGCTAAAGTAAGATAAAGATGCTCACATCTCGAAAAGAGTTGATAATCTTCAAATAATAATAAACAAATCAATAATATATAATTCTGGACGTTTCACAGTATCATCTGGCCCAAAGTAAGCAGAGCTTGAATTATGAGAACAACATGACTGATATACTTCTTATATTTTTATTTTTTGTGAATACATACTCGTACCTGTCGCAAATATTTGCAGATCATACGAACATTTGTCTCTCACCGAGTCCGCAAAATTCTGAGTCGCAGGCGGGTTTTCGCCTACTGCGCTACAGAGGACGAGATGACTATGACTGATATACAGTTTTTCTTGAGTAGTAAGCTTAGAAAATTTTGGATCTAGACATCTATTAAACAAATAACAATATAAAAATCGGTTCATACGTTTGGTAGCTACAATGCCACACACTTACAAAAATATGAAAGAATTACCTCGATTAGATACAAGTTTTATTCAATCCATATATTTTAGGTTGTTCTCGAGAAACTTCTCTACAGTTGTCCAGGTATAGACAAAATATACGTTCTGATACGAGACCGCAATAGCTTGAGTGCAGATCAGAGAATTAAAAAACTGATCGACGATCCGGTAAGTCAATTTACTTATATACTTACTACTATACCTTTGAATCAGAAAGTGTAAAAAGTGAAATTGCATAAACAAAGCACAGCCTAAACGACTCGTCATAGAGACTTACTTATTCATCTATAAAGCATATAGATTAATAACTAAAATATTAGGACTGATAAAGGAATTTCGGAAATACAAATAGAAACTTAACGCGAGAGAAGTTCCACTTGGTCATTTATAAAAACTGGAAAATGTTCACGTACTCATAAATCGATGAGGGTAACTACAATGTCTCAATTCAACATAAGCAATATACAATGGTATGCATGAAACTGCAATAGTTGCTTATTGGTTTAGTAGTTAACAGATATTTATCGGGTATTATCTACCAATTATCTTACAGTGATCTGGATTAGTTGAACTATCCTTAAATACTTCAACTATTTTACATGTATTCAAATATGAATGTATCTGTACATATCTGTGATTAAATTTAGTTCATAAAGATTTATTAACTGAAATTGAATCAGCTTTTATAAGATTTCTATTGAACTACCTAATAATGCTAAATTAGTAACGTACATACTATGCTTACTTGATTTTTTTTGTGTTTTGAAGTTGAAGTTTTCCTTCACCGTTTATCAGAACTGGTATACATTTACATTACACATACATTTTTAAAATAGATAAATATTTTTGTGAATTAGCGGATTCGAAGGCACGATGTTAGGATCTAGGATCTTAGGAGGGTGGGGCAACTATTATAAAGGTACAAGTACCAGTAGGCTCTTGCAGCTGTGTTTGTAAACCTCCTGTAGTTAGTGCGTGCAAGAGCCCAAATAGACAAATGCTAAAAGGTATTTAAATCAGTAGCGTAATTAAGATCAATAAGAAGTTTACGCAATATTAATCATCTCTAGAACGTTTATAGTTAACGTTACGTAGATACTTATTATTGAATAAATATTAAGCAAATGCTTGTTCACGGGAAAAAATACTTTGACAAGTTTTACATAATTTTCAAATTTAATTAAGTTTTATTAAATAACAGTTTATTTATAGTAATAATCACAGAAGGACCGTTTAAAACGATCTTTAAATAGCTCAACTGATCCAGATCACTGCTAGAGGGCAGCGTTCTCAAGACACAGGTGGCGTTGAATGGCAACGCTTGTACGCTGAGCCAGATAGGAGCCAGCTTTTGTATCATGCAATGTTTCTACCAGTTTTATTTTGTAAAAGGTTCTCTTTGAATCGAATATACTACGAGTATGTTAAGTTGACAGGTAATTTAGATGTTCTATTTTAACAGTTGTTTGCAAGAGTGAAAGAACTAAGGCCTAATGATTTGAAGAAGCTGGTTTCTATATGTGGTGACATGGGCTCACCCCACCTTGGGATCAGTTCACAGGATGAGCAGATTCTGATCGAAAAGGTAAGTTTTGTTTATACAGCTCTTAAAGTATAATTACAATTGTGAAGATTGAACATTATTTTTAACATTTAAAGCCAAACTTGACCCATCTACCAAATTTTAAATGAGTTGACAGATTGTGACATTCACATTTTTTAAACAAGCTCTTGCCTCTTGTGTTTCTCTTGGATTTGCACGTGTAGTGCCTATATAAAAAAAATACATTATAATCACCAATAACCATAAAAGCGTTTATTCAAACTATCTCATCTTACATTTATTGGTTGTAAACGAGGAGCTTAAGGATGATAAGGACAAATAAATGGAGCGCAAGGCACTCGCGGTTCGTGGAAACATACTAATACATAGGTAAGCTCGGTGCTTTAGGGAAATTAAAGACACTCTTAAAGCCTACTGTCAGTCCTTTTACTCGACATCTCAACATCTGGATAAATTAAACCTGCCGAGCAAATAGTTGCCTTCAAGTTTTAACTCGGCAGGCGCAGTCACATGACCATCTCATTTCATTCTTGAGGCATGATAACCATCCGTGCACTCTTCCGAAAACATCCCAAAATGTAGCTGCATCATCATCCCAAAAAAAATGTATTAATGTATAGCCTACGGATGGCTATCATGCCGCAAGGATTAAATGAGTTGATCAGGCGCATCGGACCACGCACAGGCTAAAGTCAATATGGATAAAAACGACTAGAGGGCAGATATGGGCCAACTCAACACTCAGTATAGTGTGTTAGCAAAATAAATAGCATAGAGCTCTCAAGTAGTATTAGATTTAGAGCCGCATAAATGGATTTGAGGGTGAATGACATTTATAGCCCCAGATTGTCATTTTCTTACAATATTTTTTTTTTTAGAGCCAGCAACATTTTTCTTTGTCATAAATAATATCTAAAGAATCGGTTCAACTATAAAATGATACGATAAACAATGTATTAGTATGATGATGTAAAAATTACTTTAAATTGTCATTTTTCAGGTGTCCGTAGTATTTCATGGAGCAGCCACAATAAAGTTCAACGAACCCCTGAAATTCGCTTTGAAAATCAATGTGGAAGGTACACGAAATATCCTGGACCTCTGTCACCGAATGCCAAAGTTGGAGGTATGATTTGAAGTCTCATGATCAAATACTTAAGTGAAAACGTGAAGGCTACTTAGGAGTATGACGATTCTTTCTATATGTAAATTGCATATGTAAATTACAAATCAAAAGATTGAACATTTACAGGTGTTTGTACATACATCCACTGCTTATACAAACCCAGACAAGTCAGTAGTTGAAGAGATGGTATACCCCCCACCAGCAGAGTTAGATGATGTGTATGCATATATAAAACAGAACGATGAAGAACAAACTAGTGATATACTAAGTAAGTTCCATATAGACGTGTTTTATGGTTTTGAGGTACGGAACCTTAAAATGTTAATTTTCCACGACACAACTCGAGATAGGTTCGTGTTTCAAGGCTCGTGTTTTTGAATAATCAAATTTAAACTCATATCGAGAGTAAGGTACAGATTTGATTTTGCAGCGTGTTCTTTCCAAAAACGCTCATATCTTATTTATTAAATCACATTCTCGTAGATCTTCCGTACTGTCCGTGTCTGTGAAAGACTAATATTTAATTTCAGATGGACACCCAAATACTTACACATTCACAAAAGCACTTGCTGAGACAGTGGTAAAGAAACACCATGGCAGCATAACAACCATCATCATAAGACCATCTATTGGTAAGGTAACTTTATGTCTGTATATATATAACATGACAGTGCCTTGTTAGTATATTTATATATGTAAATATGATGTATGTTAGATCAGAATTGAGTCAGGCGTGCCTTTGCGGAAATCTATCACGAAATATTAAACAGATGAGCAAATATTTAGTGCTATTCCGCAAATCTATTCCTATTAGACATTAGATTAGACACGACGCAGACACATACACCTCCGTCACGCCTGCAATTGAAAACCCATGCAAAGCTTTTGTAAAAAGTTAGTGCACACCTCACAGTTCGTCTCTCCATGAAGCATCCTCAAGAACAAATTGACAAGCTCCGCACTTTAACGAAAAAGCCCGAAGAGCAGAGTGCTCTACAGACTTGTTGCTTTACTTTCGGGCTTGGTTTGATGATTGTTGAAATCATAAAACCGTGCTAAATTATGTAAATACACGAGCGCACACTCATACACACATAACGTGCGCTTTCTTTTAGTACACGTCACATCGCCATATAGTAAACATCGTAGCAAGAAAAACACTATGCCTTCCTGGCGGTGAAAAGTGCGATGAAAACTAAAAAACAGGGAATCACTTTTCTCTTATTAATACTTCAAAAATATATAGTTAGTTTTTAGGTTATTTGGAACACAAAACCTCATCGACCACACTTGGCATAAAGCGCGATGGTTCCAAGAATATAATTTTAAATTTCCCTAGTCAATGATATTACATATGTTATATTATTCTGCTGTAAATTCAAATTCCTAAGTTTTTGATTCCCAAGCAGCAACAGTGAAACAGAAATAAAATGGATCACTGCTGTAACAGCCAAAATAATCCACATAGGCTACCATCGAAAACAAGTGTGGTTTGTTCAAATAATTTTGAATGCGATGCCATGTACACAACTAGTCGTGGACTTTATCGTGTTTATCGTGTGTTTAAAATAAATACCTCTAAATAGCTCAATAGTTGGCGATGAATTAAATAAACATAACCGAAATGAATCAGACATAAACAATAATACGCGGTAATACGCGCTAAATACCTGTTAGCTACTAAAGTAATAGGAATCCTTATCATGGAAGTTACAAAAAAAACTAGTTGATGAGTCGAAACTGATGTTGAAATAATAGTTCTATAATATCTTATACAAATTTACCCAATTTTAAGGAACCATATAACAAATGGCAACCCTTCGAAATGCGCATATATATAAAATGGTGGAGGAATGGGCACCACTAGCATGTAAGAAGATTTAAAGTAACCCTTTTTTTTTTTTATCTGTAAGAATGAATTTATTTATTTCCAGTGACAGCAAGCTGCGAAGACCCAGTGCCTGGTTGGATATGTAACTGGTACGGAGCGACTGGTATTGTCTCGTCAGCGGCTAAAGGTTTTCTGAGGATCATTTACGCAGATCCAAAAGCTATTCTCGATCTTATTCCGGCAGATTATGTTTCCAATTTGACTATAGTTGCAGCAGCTAAATCAGACAGGTATTGAATAACTAATTATTTACACAAATTTAGCAATTTTTGGTTAAAATTTGAATGAGATCACATCATCTCAAATTATTATTTATTAGTTCTCTATCACAACTACCTATTAACGAATTATAGACGATTTTTTTGTGTTTTGGCTAAAAAAAAAAATTTTCTTTTTTATTAACATCAATGATCTGTGAATTGATCGATGAATTTACCTGGTAGTGAAAACTCCGTTGACTCGCAACTGGCTCGAAAGTGCCAGCGCGGGAATTGTTACACATAAACCTTTCCCGTGTTTTATTTTCTTCCGGCGGTTGGCGGTTGATTATGTGGCCTGAAAGACGGAATCCTTACTGATATACAATACACTATGGTCGGTAAAAATGCGACATTTTTTTCGCCATTGAACTTAGCCTAATGTTCAAGTACAAATAACTTGGTATTTTATATTGAAGTAAGTAAAACCAAATAATGTCACTTATAAAACAATATATTGACAAACATAACAACAAATAATATTTTCATAAAGAATAATGTGTTTTTAAAATAAACAGCATATATTATGGAGCGAGCGATACTTTGCGCTTACCATTTTACATCTAGAAGCTGAACAATTATAATAATTATAAAATAATGGATGAAACAATAATCTAATAGGAAAATCCAACAGGATTCGGTTTGTGGATTGTTGATAGAAGCAGTAGTTTCACTTTCAAAACTCACCCTGATGAAGATTCTCTAGATGAATCGAAACATTGTCGGTGCCTCCATCGACAAAATAATACGTGAGTAAAGCCCGTGTTTATCAAAAATCTGTAGTTTGTTCAGTATAGTTGATTTTCTGACAATACATCTTATGCCGCCATTTTGCCGCCACAGCCGCTTGACGCCATATTTAAAAGTCTAAATTTACGTTCGCCACTCAAGGGGTTAAATCACAGCTTAAGAAACTGATCGAAGAAACCGGACATTTGGAGTTCGAGTTGCTACAAACCATTTTGACTATTCCAGATCGAAAAGTCTTGCAGTCTACAACTGCTGTAGCAGCGATTGCAAGCCCATTATGATCAGAGATTTTATAAAACAGTTTACGGAAGTGACTATCAAACACAAAACATGTGAGTTTTTATTATCATTCTACTGTAGATCATTTTTTACAATTTTTTAACGTCCTGGATAAATATTCTATAGAGGCAATAAACAACCAGAATATTTCATTAGACTTTCAGCGTATTTTTTTACAATTGTTCTATTGAAGCCTATTTTTATTGTATGAGTTTATAGTAACTTTATTTCAAACAAGCTGTACTTGATCAGCGTGGCTAGTACTGCTTCTAGTTTATGTAACTACTAAAAATAATAATAATAATTTTTAATATTTTTCTATAATTACAAGGCCAGTCTTTAAAAAATGCATTTTTAAACCATAGACTTATATAAATAGATTTGCAATTAGTAGCGAAACGTAAAGTACTTCTCTAAAGAGGTCGATTAACCTACTCTCTCATTCAATCAGTCACGATCTTAACTGTGTTCAAAATGTGATCAATAAAATGGCAAAATGTGTAGTGAAGATATCAAAGCATGCGGAGTTATTTTGCACAAGTATATTTGTAGAAAGTATCGTACGTACATCGAAAAATTTCGATAAAAATGTTTGCTAAAACCAGACATTTCATTTTTTAGTTTTTATCATGGGTGTTTCTGTGTAAAAAATGTATATAAGTAGTATTCAGTCATGTGGTACCCATAACACAAGCTCTGCTTACTTTGGGGACAGATGATGCTGTGTGAAATGTCAGGAATTAAAAAAAAAAAAAAAAAAAACATAGTATATCATATTTATACTTAACTACTTAATTGAATTGAGTAGGCGTAGTACACAACTAAAAACCAACCTCCACAGCCAAAAAAAGTCGTCGGTTTACTTTGTACCTAAATATTATATTTTTTTCTAAATGTGTCCTAATTCTCTTTATATGTTTGTATGTATATATTTTAATATGGTTTTTTAAAAATTGGTATTATTGTGTAACTTCTTTTCGGCAAATTTTTTATATCTCTTGCTTAAAATGTTAATACACAAAGTTACGTATTTTTTACGTTGTAACCCTTCAAATAAAGTTAGTTTTATTCTAAGTTCTGGACAGTTCGCTTTCATTCTTAACGCATTAACTCGTATGAAACGGTAATATAACGCCAACATATTTTTCAAGTTTACCCGGTGCCATACTTCGGTCGCGTTAGTTATTTGTACGGTAGGTACCGTTGCCATACGAAGCTATTTTGTACTAAAGTCAGTGCTTTAGTACGAGTATACTCAGAGTTAAAAATAGTTACCTATGTCGCTCCTTTACTAAAGATTATTAAAGAAAATCTTTACTGAGGAAATACTTAAGTAGCCATAATGACTAAGGGTGGCGAGCTTAGTAACGAACACTGAACATTTTGAAAGTAACCGTTACTGGTTACTTGGAGTAGTTACTAATGAGTGCATAAAGAATTGTAATTTTCTATCGATATCAATGGTATGTTTATATTATGAAATGTAAAGACGACCCCTGAGTGGGCCAAGGCCTGCCTGTGACGCAGAAAGAAGTTTGAAAGAAGATTTCCGCTGCAGAACAAATCTTTGTATGATCATGTATCTGCAAATGTTTGTCTTGGGTAAAGGTGTTTTTCTATGTATAATATATATGTATTTACAAAAGAAAAGTATATAAGTAGTATATCAGTCATGTGGTACTCATAAGACTAGCTCTGCTTACTTTGGGGTTTGATGATGCTGTGTGAAATGTCCGGCATTATTTATTTTAATTATTTTAAATGTTTTAAGTGCACTTATACACGAACGGCACGTTGCCAATGGTAGAGGCAAACCCAGTCGTCGACCTATAGCGATACTAACAGTTGTAGCGTGCCACGTCTTCTATGTTATCAGAAGACAGCAAATAGTTTAGGAGTTTACACGCCTCGCGGATTTTTATAATGAGTCCCAGTGACAAAATTGATGAATTGATGTGATGAAGTTCTCCGTTTTTTTTGACGGTTAGTTGACTGGCCTGTCAGCTCAGTTGGTATTAGCTCTGCTTATTGCGCTGGTTGAGGGTTCGATTCCCACCCAGGACAAATATTTTGTGTGATGAACATAGGTGTTAGTTCTGTGTTTGGTATTATAAAATATCATATGTATGTATTTAAAAATACATAAATATTATATCAGTCATTTGGTCACCATCATATAAGCTGCTCAAATAAGCTGCTAATGCTTAGTTTGGGGCTAGATAGGTATTCATTGTGCACAAATATTTATTTATTATTATTTATTTGCTACTCTTTTATATTATTATGTTTTTAGGCTTAAGTATTTCAGACACAATGTAAAAATTGTTATTGAATAAATTCTTATCTTATATTATCTTATTATTTCTTTTGATTTACAGATGTTATGCCGCGCCCTGATCTGTTTATAATGACGAGGATCCGATGGCTCGTGTTCTTAGTATCGTTACTATTTGAAATAATCCCAGCCTATTTTATGGATTTTTTGCTACTTCTACAAAGGAAACGAACATGGTAGGTTTTAGTTTCACATTTCTAGCTGTATTCTAAATAACTTAATTACTTTTAATAAAGACATACCACCTTATACTCGTAAATAAATAATAATGAACAACTCATAGCACCATCTAGCCCCAAACTAAGCATAGCTTGTACTTTGTGTACCAATTGAATAATATAAAACATAGTAGGTATGTGTCTACTTTAAAAAACCTTTACCTTATAACGCCCAGACAAACGTCAATGTCGAGTTTCTTGTCTGTTTACCGACTCTTTGGAATTGTCGCCTAAATTCTTCGCATGTAAGATGATTTAGAGATATGTGCACGTACATTATGATACTCTTACTTTATGACACTAGACAAACATTTACGGCATCTAAATTCAACGCATGTAAGAGGATTTACAGATACATTATGTACTTTATTATACTCTTACTTAAAAACACCCAGACATAGAACAAACATCTACGTCAAGTTTCTTGCCTGATTCTTTTCCGACTTGGCTTTGGAATTAGCACCTAAACTCATCGCATGTAACGATTTGAAGAGATTCTTTTGATTGAAAAAAAAACTGTATATACTGTATATATGCGTTAATACAGTTTTTTTTTCAATTAAAATAATCTTTTTGTTTTTGAGGTGAATATTAAGTATGATATAACTTTTAATGTAAGAACACATATGCCATTACAGAAAAAGAAGAAGGCGAATGTAAAAATAGATTTTTGTTTACAGCTACGTGAAACTCCAAAACATTTTGGCGAAGAGCCGCGATTCCCTCTCTTTCTTCACCACCCACTCTTGGCTTATGAAGACTGGACACGCTAGAGCCATGGCTGCTACTTTGTCTGTTTCTGATTGTCGCCTGTTTCCGTGCAACGCTCAAAATATCAACTGGAAGGAATATATTTCAGTCTACTATGCAGGAGTGCGACAGTTCTTGGAAAAGAAAACATTATAATTATGTACCATTACTCTTTTATATATAAGCAGATTTCTCACATCACAGGATATCCCAAGATTCATTTCAGTCAACAGAGAGAACATATTACTAGCTAACAATAGACCTTCTTTTAGACCTAATGAACGTAATATAATGTTAAATGCAGGTCTAAAAATCCGGAAGAATCCGAGTAAGGTTCAGGATCGAGAAGGCTTTTGTAAGAAAACTCAAATTGTATATCTTTTATATGAGTCTAGTATCACTGCGGTTTAAAATTATGATGTAATCATCATAATCTGCCGATCTAAGGATATCATCCTACAGAAGTTTATTACAGTCCACATTTTAATGCTGTTTTGGACATTAAAATGGACGAGCACACATACAATTTATAACAACGACAGTGCGTGGATGCCACGTCTCGTACGAATTTTTATAAATTAATAATGATTAAACAACACTTTTGGTATGTATGGTAAAATTAAGATTAAGTTATTGTTAAAATATCGCAACTATTTCCATTAAATAATGTCTCCGTTTTAAAATAAGACACAGGGTCTTATTCTGTCAAGGGCTTACATTAAAGTATTTTTTACCTAATTCTAAGAATATTCTTTTATTTTATATACATATAATCCGCCTAGCTGTTTTTGAGTATAGTAGCTGGCTTTATTCTCAGGGGCTTTAGAGTCTAAAAGACTAAAGTACGCAATTTTAGCAGTGAACGTACAAGAGCATAAAGTGCATGTTAGGGTACCAATAACAAAGTTATATTGTATGTTTGAAAGCGGTCTATTTTTTAATAAGTCGCGCTTAAAATGTACTTGTCCTTGACCTTTTCCTGAAATTGTTGTCTTCACTCTGGACGCTGTGCAGCAAACGAATCCTAACAAGAAGGATCAATGTGGCATTTTAGCTTGTCTTTTCTTAACATATTTTAACCGTGGAACTGGCCACTGCGTTTCAGCTTACTTTCCAAGTTTTAGTTCAGAAGGAAACATACGCTTCGCCTTTATGTCGTCTAACATTCGGGTTAGGTGACCGCACCAACACAGGTTTCGATTATATGGTTAGAGGTATACTTAAAATATATTTGTAATCAAATTGTATCGTACGAATGAATGAATTTATAATAACAATAACAATATGATTACAACGTGTAGTTTAATAGTGTACTTTAAAAATGTTTAACATTCACCTTAGAAATAAATATATAACAGACAGAATATAACAGATGAATATCTAGATAAAACAGATATTTCGCACCCATCTCGAAATGGTAGTCAAGATATTGGTTACAAGCACTACCATCATCTAACATTGGCACCTTGTTAGATCCTACAGCATTTCGAGTTGCCTTTTGTCTGCTGTAGGGTGCGCACGCCCCTCACCAGTGCCAGTGTGGTACAGCGGTTGACCAGCTTGGTCTGCACAGGTTATCGTGTTCTAGGGCTGCCGGTAGAATTACCCGCCACGCCAGTCTTAACAACGTCATGTCAGCGTCAACGTATCAGTTGTTCTCGAGCCAAACGGTCATGTGTAGGCCATTGGTATGGGATGCTACTTGCGTAGACATCCTGGCCGCATCCCATCTGTCGGGGACTTCCGTTAGAGCTGGTGTAGCTGCTGAATGTGCAGAAGACCTCAAAAGGCGCAATTATGCGGTCTTAATGTTTGAGCCTTTTGGAATCGAGGCTCTGTGCCCGTGGAGTTTACCGCGTTTTCAAAATTATTTGACAGCGTCTAGTAGAAACATTGTGTGACCCAAGAGCTGGCTTCTATTTGGCCCAGCGTATTAGCATTGCCATTCAACGTGGTATTACTGCCAGTGTCTTGGTAACGCTGCCCTCTGGCAGTGATCTGGATCAGTTTGGCTATCTATAGAACGTTTTAAACGGTCCTTAGGTAGCTCAACTGTTTCACTTGTATTTTCTATTATTCTGTAATTATTTCTACAAATATATGAAACAAGATGTAAGATTATAATATTTCGACTGTTTGTCAATCGGTTATAAATCTGTGACCTCGAAATTGCTTCAAATTGACTTTGATAATCGTACAACCTTTGATTACATCTAAACAATCAGCAAAAATTATCAAGTCGTTCGTCAACTCGCACCGAAAAACTCGTACCACGTAGTACCAGTTGACGAGTTCCAAAAATAATATTATTTTCGTTGTGCAACTGGTACCATTTATGCCAGATATTGTTCTCAAATATGTTTATTTGTTGTCAATAAATGATACTGAAAACCAGGAACAAAAACTTTGTATCTAAAATTATCAACTGAGCATAATAATACATATTTAAAACACAAATAGTTTACATTAATTAAATTCTAAAAAAATAATTACTTATCTATCTATCTATAATGTAATCACAAAAATCAGACTTAACTTTATTACTTAAACTATTAATAACATAATATACTCGTATGACATGCAGTTATGGATCTAATCTAAGGTAATATTCATAATTTCATGTTATATTATATGCAAATAACAATAAAATCACTCTTAACTTCACTACTTTTTATAAGTGCAATGTAAACAACAACAAAATTTATCTTATCTCACTAAAAACGTTGGTTTACATAATATACATGAATCGTCTTAAACTATCAACGGTTCCACGCATAAGTCGAC
This sequence comes from Lampropteryx suffumata, assembly GCA_948098915.1. Classification (NCBI taxonomy): domain Eukaryota; kingdom Metazoa; phylum Arthropoda; class Insecta; order Lepidoptera; family Geometridae; genus Lampropteryx; species Lampropteryx suffumata. The sequence continues at coordinate 2,686,197 of OX402550.1, read as the reverse complement.
AGAAATTACTCCATTTTTCTGATAAATATTAGATCCCTTTCTAACCAATGTTTCGTAATAATCTATTTCTTTTTGCATTACTGTTAAAAAATTTGTAATGCTTTCAGGTTTTTTGTTTTTGTTTTATTTATTGTAGAGTGCCAGTTTTCTACCATGTTTGTGGTTCGGTGAAGCCGTTTGTAGCAACTCCACTTGTCGTAGAAAAATGTTGACTCATCAAGCCATATGTTAACAAAATAATAATTGAATTGAATTTTGCAACATTTGCTTCCTTATTAACATTATATTAAAAATTCTTAAATTGGTTTTATGTAACAATTTTAACACAGTCAGGTGTATTTTGTAGTTTTTGTAGAAAATTTGTAAACAGACCTTATAAATATATAATGACTTTGCATAAGATATTAATTGAAGAAACGAAATGCACTCACCAAAACAGTTCTATATTCGTAAACCGTATCCAAATCCAATGTATACTTGCCAGTATTGCCACGCAGAAACGCAGGAGTTTTTATCATCAAAATTAGCAAAAATGTTGAAGAGCACCTTACTAGCCACAAGTGTAAAGCGAAGTATTTTTTTAGAAAATCATTTTAAGTATTGATGATACCTGCTGATACCTACTTACTCGCTGTCATACAAAAAGGGTCTTAAAATGGTTTAAAACAAAAGAAAAGGTGGTAATCCATTGAAGTTATCTAGCATTGTTCTAAAAACCGTTTTGTTGACTAAAATTTGGTGTCACTGCCATTATTTATGTGTTAAACCAAAGAGATAATCTCATCTGTTCAAACCGAAGAATTATGAATCTTACGTTTAACATGTGGAAAGTTTTTATTTTCAGCATTCTAGTCAACTAATAGTAACCTATTCTATTCTACGAGTGTTAGAAGTATTCTATCAGAAGTTGCAAACAATGTTTTTGGGTTAAAAACTCACAATTGGGAATAGAATGATGGTTCACCTTCTTAGCTGAGTGTCCCTTGACGAATAAACTCAAAACAAAAAAAAAAGTGCTACGAGTTGAGCAACGAAAATAATATTGTATTTACAATTCGTCATGTGGTACCACGTTGTACGAGTTTTTCGGTGCGAGTTGACGAACGACTCAAATTATCACTCTCACCTTAAATATTTAAGGGATAGCAAATTTGAGACAAATTGAATTTGACGTTGGTGTGTTAAAACAATAACTTATTATTCATCTTCTTCTATAATATTTATTTATTATATTATACTAACCTATTATGTAATCGTATAAAATATACCCTTTTTTATTATTCTATTAATCAATATTAATAATATAATAATAATAATAGTTCGAAGACATGCCCTAAATGTACGAAAGCCTCTAGTCTTAAGGGCACATGTGAATAATGTGGTAAATGGCACATTAATCTATTCACCACATTGGTTTCAAATAACCAGTAACACGAAAAGTAGAAAAACCCAGTTCATAAACCTTAATATATCTTATTTAGATCGCTTATTTAGATATCGCTTGATACAAAAATTGTAGGTCACACAGTAGTCTTTGCAGAAGACATCACAAGCGTCTCAGGGGTAACACACGGGCGTCTTCAGGCGATAGTTCGGCGACCAGAGCAAACATTTTGCCTGTTCGCATCATCCACGAACGAGTTATAAAGTAAAGAATCTTGCTGCGGAATTCTGCTAAATGTGCTTGCCATTTTATATATTTATAAAAAGTTTACTAAACAAACCCAGGACAGAAAGAAAGGAATAATTACCTTAGTAATGGTCATAATTATAGTGTTAGCTGAGTCCTCCAGCGCTGAATAACGAAGACTGGCACGCCTATAAAAGCAAGCTCAAGCGGGCGACGGGGTCATTTGCTCGTTAGCGTTCATCGTTAGAACATCAAGGGGAACTAGTTTTCGTGGTAGATAAGGAAACGCGAGCCATTATTTTTGTCGTATTCTCGTTATTTTCATATGTGTTTTGTGTAAAATTTTGGTGAAGTTACCTTGTTTCTTTTTGGTTAATTTGAGTTGATTCTAAAGATTATTATTATTGTGTGTAAAATAAAGTTAAGTTAACGATTTGTATTTTTTTTATCTTTAAACCACTCCTGGTCCTTAGATCAGAAGTGGGATAAAGAGCCAAGAAATAGACCCACAAAGCGTACGCCAAAAAGTAACAAGTCTACCTACATTTTTTGTTTTTGTGTTGTGTAACATCACGTGGGTATATTTTTAGTTTTTATTTTGTTCTATACTACTATGCCACGAGGTATATCGCGTGGTCGATCAAGACGCCGCTCTAGAGATGGTTTGCGTGTCCGGACGCGACATCGCTCGTGTAGTTTCTCGCGCAGAAGCTCGCGGGGTAGCTTACGTCGTAGTCAATTACGACTACGCGGAGCTTATCTAGGGTCGAACGCCACGACATTGTTATAGAAGTAGGGGCGTTCGCGAGATACGCGATGGTCCCGTTCTCGCGCGTCGCATAGTGGTAGGAGGCATAGGGTAGACCGTCGTATTCAACGTTCGCCCATTGCACGACAGCGTCGTCATAATCGAACGCCGTCTCCTAGGCACGTTGCAATTAGCCATACCGCGGAGCAATCTTTTGCCAATGTAAACGAATCATGTTTGCCTGACACGTCGCATACCCCACCTACTACTAACCTGACACCTCACCCGGTGGCACAGGAGGTTTGTAGTCAGTCTATTAGGTCAGTTCAATATTCTGAAGCATCTACTTTCGCACAATCTTATTGAGGCAATTAAAACGGTACATACAAATAAGTCTCACAACTATTTTGTCTCTAATTTTGACCCTTCATTTCACAACATTGACTCGTAGTGTGAGGGGGTAGAACGCGCCAAAAACACAACCAACTGGGGTGACCTGCTTATCACGCGTAGCATTATGCCTCATAGGGGATGCGAAAGTTTGGTTGGCCAGTGGGTCACGATTGATCGAACGTGGTCTAACTTTAAAATTTTTGCCAATATACTGTTCGAGGCAATGAAAGCAACATCCGATAGATACACAACATACGCCGAATATGCACGCCGTACCTTGCTACGTCTTAGGGTACTGACAGAACTGAATGAGGAGCTAAGAACGCTTATTGTGATACGTGGTATTGATAACCCCCAAATACGTGCAGCCGCCGCTAATGCAGAGTTAACATCGTAAAAAATTTTATCCTTCTTATCAATTTATACAAAACCTAGTAGGTTCAACCAAGATAAGCGTTCTCAAGCTGCTCCTCAGAAACGTTCCTATCAGAATAAGCCAGGTGATAGTGAAGGGCGATCTTGCTTTAATTGCGGACAAAATGATCTATCTGTGGTCTATTGACCGTATAAGTTATCGTACCAAGAAAAACTAAAGGTTCGTAGCATAACATCGGATTTGTTAGGCAAGGGGATAATTAGGCGATCTCAGTCCGAATATGTCAGTCCTATTATTTTGGTCAAGAAACGTGATGGTTCAGATAGACTTTGTCGACTTCCGAGCCCTCAATAGAATCACTGTAAAAGATTGATACCCTCTTTTTTTGATCGATGACCACATCGATAGCTTGGGAAGCTTCATGTATTTTTCAAGTCTTGATATGGCAACAGGCTTTCACCAAATACCAATAAAGGAAGAGTGTATCCACCTTACAGACTTTGTAACACCCGAGGATCACTTCGTATATCTTAATTTTCCATACGGCCTTGCTAATTCACCAATTGTGAACCAACGAATTATAAATAATACACTACGCAACTTCATCGCTGCAGGTAATGTTCTCGTTTATATCGACGATGTACTCCTTCTGAGTCACACGGTTGCTGAAGGTATCTATCTGTTGCATCAAGTTTTACTCACTCTCAGGCAAGCGGAGTTTTCGATTAATCTTCGCAAGTGCACTTTTCTCGCCATGGAAGTCGAATACCTGGGCAGAGTAGTGAGTCAGGGTCAGGTGGAGCCGAGCCCACGAAAGTCCGAAGCTTTGGTAAACACTTCCGCATCTAGCACTGTCAAGCAGGTTAGACAAGTTTTATGTCTCGCTGGCTATTTTCACCGATACATACCTAATTACGCAACAAAAACTGCATGTTTTGCCTTTTTAACAAGAAAGAGCGTCTCTTTCCACTGGGGTACCGAGCAGAAAGCTGTTCGTCAAGACCCAATAAAAACATTAACAAGCGATCCAGTTCTCGCTATTTTTGATCCCAAGCTTCCTACTGAGGTACACACAGATCCCAGTAGCATAGGCTATGGAGCAATTCTTTTACAGACGCACGTAGATGGTAAGAAACATGTAGTCGTTTACTTTAGTAAAGTAACCCAAGGTGCGGAGAGCAGATATCACTCTTACTAGCTTGAAACACTTGCAGTTGTCAAAGCTTTGCAGAACTTTCGGCATTATCTCGTTGGGGTGAAATTTGTTATCGTCACTGATTGCAATGCGCTAAATTCAACCGAACATAAAAAAGATTTAATTCCTAGAGCCGCGAATTGGTGGATTTATCTCCAGGATTTTGAATTCACAATTGAGTACCGCAAGGGGGTAATGATGCCACACGCCAACTACTTAAGTCGCAATCCACCTCCATCAACCGAGGTAAATCAGGTAACAAGGCAACGAAACTGGGCTCAAATCGCACAAGCAGCTGATGATGAAACTCATGACCTCATAAAATTCAAAATTCAATGTTTCACGAGGACCACTTTGAATCTTCTTCTTACATGCTAGTGAATCTAGGTGCCGGTTCCTCCTAACCCCAGGTCAAGAAGAATCCGGCAAGAAACTTGTCTGGTCTTAACACTTTTTTGTATGATTGGATTGGATTGGCACGGGGTGCTACCCTTAGGTCCTTGTGAGTGGACGGCAGACCCTGGGCTGGGTAAACGCGTGTTCACGTTGGCAGATCTCTGCAACGGGCAGCGAAGCAAAGCGGCCAAATGAAAACGCAGTCGCCTCACCGTGTCATGGTGGAAAAAGTAACAGGGCCCTATTTTTATTATTTTGAGACGTCTCTGAGGTGAAGTCTGTGAGATTGAGTTTTAAGTAGATGATGAATGTTGTGTGATATATGAATTAAGTGAGAGAGATAGTATGAACGGAGAATGAACAAGTAGGTGGCACTTTTGAAGATATCTAGTATATAGGGGATATATAAATGTTGTGTCTTTACAGATGATGAACCTGATGAGATTGAGGATAGCTCATCTATCCTATATAAATATCCTATCCTATATAAATGGTTTTTTGTAGGACCGTTAGCAAACCTTAAATCGGAAATCGGGAAAACCCAGGAATTAACATAGTAATCTGAATGAATTTATTCGACTTTTTACATTTGTTATTTCGAAACACTCTCTCTGTATTTAGTATACATGCATACATCATACCCACGCACATAGAGAACGGGACCAATTCTTTTATCTGCTTATACAAAAACATTCTCTTCCGTAGAAGTAATAATGGAAATCGCAACGTTATAGCCCGCTACCTAACCTTGACGAGACGATGCCATTACACTCTCACGTCATATCTTAGCCAAAAGTTTTGCTGGAGTCCAGAATCATTATCATTATTACGTGAATAAAACCCGTGTTCATCAAAATGTGTACAACTCACGAATGAAATTGAAAATAAAAGTTGCTTATAAAGATATTTGACTTAGTTACCCGAGATAACTTTTTACGACATTTGTTATTTCGAAACACATTCTCTCTGTATTTAGAGGCAAGTCATCTGAAACTAGAGTACAGGATAAAGTAGAGCTACTAAATATTTCCAAGCTTAGTACGAGAGCCTAGCATCGTACGCTTTCCAAGCAAATAACTACTAGCCTTAGATAATTAATAGACCCGAATACCTCCGTGATACGCGTACCGTAAGAACGAAAGCTTGGCGTGCACTCCATGCAAATTTGCAGTATGCCAATGCCAAAGCAATAAGTTCAATATTGAATTGATGAATATAAACACCGCTTCCCAAACTCCAAAAATGTTATTTCAACAGTTCTAAACTTATACAAAGTAGCCAAGATTCTAATTAAACCTCAGCTTAGGGGAGATACTTAATATTTTGATTAGAAAACTTTGACTAAAAAAGTAGAAAAGCGGTTTCCCATCAGAACGATTCGACCTTTCAACTTTTTATTATATGGAATTAATTTTACTTTTACGGAACAACTAATAAAGTGATCAATCAATCATTTACAGAATCCCTACTAATATTATAAACGCGAAAGTAACTTTGTCTGTCTGTTTGTTACGTTTTCACGCCTAAACCGCTGAACTGATTTTGATTAATTTTGATATAGAGATAGATGGGACCATGCAGAAGGACATATATTTTATGTAGGTAACACGTGCACGAAGCCGCGGGCAGCAGCTAATATTGAATAAATGGACGAATATATAGTACTGTTCCGCCAATTTATTCATAATAATCTATACGTGGCAGATACTTGCACCTCCCTCCTACAGCATGCACACGTCTGCATTGTGTCTAGTTCATGAGGAAGAGATTGGCAATATGGTACTTATTTTTGTTCCTTAAATTAAATATTTTGTAATGGATTTCTGCAAAGTCGAGACTGATTCAATTAACTAATCACGTGTAACAGTTAAGAAAAGTACCTACCACAAAAATTTCTTAACCTTAATAGTAATACGTTGTGTCACACTGAATACATTATCCGTGCAGGCATATAACAAATATATTTTGAGGTAATTAAAAATAAAATAAATACAAATAAATTTTTTATACAATTGTTATTTATTACATACTAGCTGACCCGGCCACGGGTTGCTGTAGCTCAGTAGTTCTAATACGTTGAACCAATATAACCTCTTTAATTATCAGTGTTTCTCTACTATATTATGCAAGTATTATACATATAAACCTTCTTCTTGAATTACTCTATCTATTAAAAAAAACCGCATCATAATCCGTTGCGTAGTTTTAAAGATCTAAGCATACATAGGAACATACAGACATCGGGAAGCGACTTTGTTTTATACTATGTAGTGATTGATAGCAAATACTTAACATCGGACAGAGGAAAGTATAACAGTTTAAACTATTAAAATTGGACTATAAGAACATTCTCAATGTGGAATTTTAATTTAAAAGAAAACATGGTATTGCATAGGTACTCTTACTCTTTTCAATATATCGAGAGAGTACATTAATAAATATATAAAAAAAAAAAAATGTCTGTTTTCTGGATACATACTAATATGAATTAACTTTGATATCTACACTTGATATAAAAACATTTGTTTCAATGGGATCGTAACCTCGTGAATGTTTGGATAACTTACTGAATCTATCCTGCACTTACAGTTTATAGAAGAACCGTGTTACCTGCACCATTGTTAATGGTTATTTAAGTTTTCAGACATGCAAAAAATTATTTAATGATAGCATACGATACGTTTCACAAGGAATGTGGTATCAGGCTATCTCAAAGGAAAAATATAATTGAAGTAGTATCGTGTCTACAAACATACAATCTTGTTATATTAAACTATGTATTTCAAATTAACGTTGATAAACTTGTTGGTAAGTTACCTAATAGCATTTAAGAGTAGGTCAAATGACTACGTATGAGTTTGCATTGTATGACGGCTGAGCATTTATATTTATTTCAAGTCCCATCACGTTACAACAAAAACGTTAAATTTATTGATTCGTATAAAAATATAGTTTAGAAAATGGGCGTAAGATTTGTTTATTATTTATTTTACTACAGTTCAGAATATAGTTCGTTCATAAGGTAATACATTAGTATGAAAAAGCTCACGAATAGAGGCTTCATCACCATGTGAACGAGGCAATCTAGCTCCTCGACATCACGGACGTTGTAAGAAGGCTTATGCGGAAAAAGCCTTAATTGAATTAGTGTAGTTTAACAATAGTGAAGTGATAAGTAACTGTATAAAAACACAAGAAAAAAATTGTCTTCCGCTTAATTAGAGACTGTAAGAAAAGTGCTATTGGACACATTCTTAGATATAATTTAATTTATAACACTATGTCAAAACAAAACTACTCATTAGCTTATTTGGCTAGATTATAATATTATTTAGCGTATGATCAATAACGTCTTCTAAAATAACAAAATAAATATATTTTTATATGTATATATAAATAATATTTTTAGTTCTTTTAAACAGTAGGAAAAGAGTTTGTTATCTTTATGTGTTTTTGCACTAGTGTTATTTTGTAGTTCTAAAAAGTCTCATCTTTTTGGAAAAAGTCTAATCTTAATAGGAGTTAGAGAGAACAAAAAAGAACTAACTTACAGAAAATACTCTTGATATGTGTGTGTATGTGCATGCAAGACATCCGCCTCAGCACCTCCCAAAGAAATGATAATAAAGATCCACATTTGAGATCAGATTTGAGATCAGTCTATTTTGCGCTATGTCAGTCGCTTTTGCTATACTCTGTCACTATTTGTGGCAGTGCTACCAAATCACACCTTTTTTAATTCGAGAGAGCACGCTGCTCAGTTCGCAAATTCATGCATATATACATTTTAGAGATTTTAAACTCAGCAAGTAATCATTTCCTATAAAAAATTTTTTATAGAATACCGATTCCGTTATGTAAAACATATTTTGCTCAACGTTTAGGTCAATTTATAAAATCGCATGTGTATACTAGTGATGTTAAACACTGTGATATTAGATAAATATGTTTTGGAAGCAAAAAGAATAATAAATAAAAAACAATATATCATAATGACGTACTTTTATCAAATTAACTTATATTTTTTTAACGCATGCGGGGAATTCATCATGCGACGTACTCTGAATATTGGGAAGGCGGTGTCTCTGTTAGAAGCTTCAAAATCACTAACTTTCGCTACGCTGATAACACTACACTGGTCGTGACCGACGAATTGGAGACGGGAGCGCTACTGGAGTGTAAGGAACGTGTGAGCGGCGAACTCGCTTTCGATAAACAAAGCCAAGACCAAAATCGTAGTGGTGGATCGCACGAAGCAGCTGGAGCTAAGTGAGATACTCAACCTTCAATATGTGGACAACTTCATATACCTCTGCTCTACCATATGTAACGATGGCTCATGCGAACCGTACGTGCGGAGGCGGATCGGAATGGCAAAAAGCGCGATGACCCGTCTAAGTAGGGTTTGGGCGGATAGAGCAATTTCTCTGAAGACCAAAATTAGCCTGGAGAGGACCCTAGTATTTTCTATTTTCCTGAAACTTACTCGCATCGACGCGTTCAAAATGTGGTGCTGGAGGAGAATTCTGAGAGTACCCTGGACAGCGCACCGCACAAATGTGTCTATTCTGCGTAAAGTGGGTATCACTGTAAGCCTATCAATAATATCTTCATAATATCTTCCAGCTTCTTCAGGAGTAATGAAATAGACACCGTGTCGAATTTTCGCTAAGATTATTTCGTACGTCTATCGTGACATTCCACAACACAGTGAGTTAGATTAGACACGGCGTCTGCTGTTGATCAGCCTTTTCGGAATACAATTAGTTTCTTAAATGAGCTTGGCTTCCAGGCATTTGGCCAACCTATTGTTAAGTGCTCTTTTCAAGATTGTTTTAGTGATATTAAAAAGGATATTGGTCTATAGTTACTGTTTGTTAGATAGTTAATATGATTGGTTTTTTTAAGAGCTGTAGGCAGAACAGAAGTAGATGCTATGGTTGAGTGTTAGAGTAGACACATAAATACATAATGTACTGTAGTGAAAGTACAATGTAGTAAAAAAAGCATCAAAGCAAAGTAAATGCCGGCCAAGTGCGAGTCGGACTCGCGCACCGAGGGTTCCGTACAAACCTGTAGGTATATAAGTAAAAAATCACCCATCACGACAATCTAGTCATAGTTGAATGATGTAACTAAAAATTTAACTACCAAACTCTACATATAAAGCAACCAACAAATTCTACATTCTACCATATAACGTTAGAACCTTATCTACTTATGGTCACCTACTAGAATTGACAGAAACACTGAAAAATATAAAATATGACATAATTGGATTATAGAAAATGCGTCGCTTGGGTACAAAAATAGAAGAATATGATTATTACATACTTTGTCATACAGGACTTATGCAAGGACAAAATGGAGTCGGCTTTTTATTAAACATAAACCAGAAAAAAACATTGATAGTTTTATTGGAAATTCTGATCGCACATCTGAATTTTAACATACAAGGCAACAAAATATTGTTTATACAAGTCTATGCGCCTACAGAAGCAGAAAAAGAAGAAGAAATATAAAGATTTTATGCAAATTTGTATGGAGCAATGAACCTTGCCCATAGTACATACATAATTATGGGCGACTTAAACGCAGAAATAGAGAGAGCAGATGAATATCTGATAATGAAACCAAATGGATATGGCAAAAGAAATTAAAGAGAACAAAGACTCATCGACTTCGTACTTGAAAATATAATTGCAATCTTAAATACGTACCTTAAAAGAAAACCAAACCGTAGATGGACATGGCGTTCACCAAACGGAAACTATAAAAATGAAATTGACTATATTATGTCAAATAAACCAAGTATGATACAAAACATAAATGTTCTAAACCTCAACTTTTCATCAGATCACCGACCAGTCAGAGCGATATTAACACTTTCAAAATTAAAAAAGAACCGAAACAGATTTAAAACTACTCAATACGCCACACTGAAGAATGAAGAAGAAATAAAAAGATACAAGGAGTGCTTTACAGCCCACCTACCAAACCTATTAAAATCCGAAGAAAATATTTCAAACCAATCCTGCCATTATAACATAATAAAAGCCATAACACAAAGCTTCCAAGACGCTCGAATACCTACCTAATAAACCCACAAGACACAAAATCTTATCAGAACGTACTCTAGCCCTTCTGAAGAGGAGATAATATCGGCCCATACACTACTGGCTCTACCGCTAACTCAATTGTTCAACCACATTCTAGAAAATTCTGAATCACCATCACAATGGTCGGAGTCTGAAATAATACTGATTTACAAAAAAGGCGACCCTTGTGACGTTACTAACTATATGCCAATAAGCTTACTGCCATGTATAAATAAATTATTCTCCTCGCTTATAAACCAAAGAATAAGCATCACATTAGAAGCAGAACAACCCATAGAACAAGCTGAGTTCAGAAAGAGTTTCTCATTTATCATAGCCACACTCAAGAACTACTGATATAGAATTACCAAGAAAAACAAAGAGCTTTTTTTATTTTTATTTTATTTATAATTTTCGGAGAACTTACAGCTACATTAATAAGAATTACAAATAATACATGTTTATAAAACATGTATGCAGAAGGCCAATTATAAGTTCACACTGATAGATATAAAATGTAATGTATGTAATGAAAAATACAGTGCAAGTGAAAACCTAAACAATACAAAGTAAACAAAAGAGAAAATAACTGGGAATAGTTTAAAAATACATAGATCAAACAACAAGATAAAACGAAATGAGTACTTGTACTATAAAAATAATTTGTCACAGAGCAAGCGTTTTAGCTTGCTCGTTGCTGTGTTAAATATATCAATATCTGCGATTGCTAAGGTGTTAAATAAGGCGCTTGTTTCAGTTAAACAAATGACGTCATACGAGTTAATGCAGATATTTCTGCACAAAGTATTTACCTTAGTTCGCAAGCCACGTACATTTTGATAGTACATACTAATCGAAATCATTGATAAACAAATAAATTGTATGCATTGAAAATGTAAGTATAGCATTAGATTAGAATAGATGTTAATTCGATTGTAGCATTCAGAAGGCATATAATACATTGAGAATAAAGCGTAGTTATAACAGTTAACAAAAGGTGTAAAGCAAGCAGAGTTAATAATATTAAAAAATTGAGGTAGACCAAAAATTACTAAAATTTAAACGAACAGAAATGCATAGCGAGAGGCGCATAGCAAGCAAAAGGTCGAATGACTCACCCTAGCCGTCGGCGCAGTTGGTGACAAACGGACAAGATGATGACGCATAGCAAGTGTAGAAGCTAATGAGGCAGCATTAGTAAAGTTCCAGTGCATACACTGTCCTATCTATATCAATATCTGCGACCTAAAGTCTACACACAAAAAATACACAGTAAGCATACGATACAGCAGTTTAAAGTTTCTTCAGGTCCGACTCCGCTCGGATAGTTATCATTGGAGAAGTCGGATTTTTCCGGATAAAGATTTTGCACCCTTTCACCCACGTGAATGCAAACCACCGGTCCTTTGCCAATGCTTTTGTCTTGTTGAGCAAGATTTTGTTCTCTAGCGTCAAATGGTCGTTGACGAAGATCCTGGCATTGCCCTTTAACCCTAGATCCGAAGGGGTCGTTGTGCATTTTTTGGCTGCAGCTACAAAGTGATCCTTTATGTATCTACTATGCACACCCACTACAATCGTCTTATTCTCTTTGTCATTACGCATTGGTATTCTCGCGATGATGTTTATTTGCTCTTTCGGTAAAAAACACTTTATGTGCGCTCCAATTTTTGAGACGACTTCAAAGAGATTCTCGCCCTTGGTCATTGGAACCCCTTTTATCTCTACATTATTAAGGCGTGACCGCTGCTCATTATCACGAATCTGGCTTTCTAGTATTTGCACACGTGATTGAAGAAACTACACATAATTTTTCGTCTTTTGAAGAGTCTTTATGTCCATCCATTTTTCTCCATTTCCAAAATTTTATCGGACAAAGCTCCAATCCTAGAGTTCACATACTCAATGGACTTTTTTATTTCCGATAGCTCCGGTTGAATACTTTAATGAAGCGAGCTCGTCCTTAATGGTCTTTATGTCCTCGTTTAACTTAGAAAGTACACCAACTTGAAAAGAGAGCCGCTTCAACTCCGCAAGCACAGCATCCATGCTTGCTGGCACTGGGGATTTAGCAGAAGACTGCTTACCTGCTAATGATGCTGGAGGCAAAGGTGGCACCATAGGGCTGGCTGCTCGGGAATTCTTGCAGGAAGCGCACTTCCACAAAGACTTCCGGTTTTCCCCCAGTCGGCGGTATCCCGTTTCCGTGACTCCAGCACAGGCATAATCAAACTGACCCAGGCATACAGTGCACTGAGCGCCGTCCATGAACTCTTCTTCACAACTCTTGCATTTGAACATGCTGAAAATGTTCAATAAGATTTGCGACCCACGAGTAAAAAAAAGAAGGAAAAACTTGATAATCCCTGCACAAGGTGACGAGCGCAAAACCGGTCGGAATTAGCGTGTGTATTGTCCGATGTCCACTGACTGACTGCTCTATAATATCACATAATAATAATAAGCTCTATATATAGTCTACATAGACTTTAAAAAGCGTTCGATACCGTATCACATCCAGCCATCTGGACAGCGCTATTAGAACAACGTGTAAGGAAGGAATACATACAGGTATTAAAAAGCATCTATAGCAACAACATAGGTAGAGTTAAACTAGAAAGAGTCGGGCCAAGCTTCCCCATTTAAAGAGGCGTAAGACAGGGCTGCCCGACCTCCCCGAAGCTGTTCATAGCTATCCTAGAATCTATAATAAGGAAGCTAGACTGGGAAACGAGCGGCCTGTATGTAGACGGCAAATACCTCAGCCATCTCTGATTTGCTGACGATTTGATACTCCTGAATCATGTCTGAATCATGTTCGCAACTGCAAGTCATGATACGATCTCTAAACGTCACTAGTAAGAAAGTTGGGTTAGAGATGAACTTCACAAAACTTCACAATGATTATGACAAAAAGCACAGAAAACAAAATATCTATCGACGAAGAGAAATTAGAATATATAATTAAATATATACTTAGGAATTATATACTTGTTTATATATTTAGGAAAACAAATCAGCTTCGATAAGGACAGTAATTATTCAGAAATAGAAAGACGAATACAAAAGCTGGAGCTTAAAAGAAATTTTTAAAAGCAATATGTAAGCCTAAAAAGTAAAAAGTAAGCCTGAAAACAAGAGCTATGTCGAGTTGTCTCCCACCATGTTTACCCTACGCCTGCCAAACTTGGGAATACACAAGTAGAGTAAAAAGAAAAATAACACCTTGTCAACTTGTAAAAAAATACGACATACGAAAATTAGAAGCATAACCAAAGCTACCGATGCTCTGTTTCATGCTCAAAAACTAAAATGGAAATGGGTGGGGCACATGGCTAGGCTGTCAGACAAGCGATGGGCCATAAGAGTTGGAGAGGCCCAAGTGGTAAGCGTAATAGAGAGAGACCGCTTACGAGATAGGCGGACGACTAATAAAAACGGCAGGACCAAGCTGGATGCAAACAGCCAAAGACAGAGAAAGGTGGCATTTCTTGGAGGAGGCCTTCACCTGCGGAGGGGTTTTCGCAATAAATTTATAAAATTTAAAATAATAGAATAAGTTTATTTACAACAAGATATAAGCCTACTTTTAAGTTAAGTAAGTAAGTTAAGTTAAGTACCTTTTTTTACTTGCAATAAATAAAAGGCTTTTTTATTATTATTATAATAAAAAAGCCTTATTATTATATTATACTACGTAGATAATAAGAAATCAACAATATTAACCCAGTTCCACATCCATACCACGTTTAATCTAAATCTGTATTGCAAAATTGAGTAACAAAAAAATACAAATACCTACGCAAACATTAACATTTTATTATTTCTATAAAATTATGCAGGTACTTACTTAGAATTGCATTAGGTGTTTGCTGGACATAACGTTTACAGCAGTGCTTAAACGTTTTTGAACGAGTCGGTACTAGGTATCTAGTATAGCTAATAATGGCTGTAATCTCTCGTGGAAATTCGTCAGTTACTGATTTTTATGCTGGTAAATCTTTGTTCGTAACTGGTGGGAGTGGATTTATTGGCAAGGTAATGGATTTATTTAATAAACAATACTATAACGATAGAGTATGGTAAAACTGTACTGTGCTTTGTTTCTTGATAAAATAATAACCCTCCCAATATTGAAAAATGAATATGAATCCTAGGATGGAACGTACATATTTTAATCTGTTCTTAAATGAAAAGATCTGTACCTAAAAATAGAAATGGCAGATCTATGATCGCACATGAGTCGATAGGATCAGTCCTATGAGCTCTGAAGTCCACAGTGTACCCTTATAGTTTCACCATGTTCGTCTGTCTGCTTGTCTGCTTGCAGAATAGTCTAGATGTGATACAAAATTTGCACATTTTGCAATTTTTACTACCCCATCTTGTGGTATATCGTTAGATAGGTATTACAAAGATATTAAGAGATTTCTTAAACAAATTTTATTTTAATACATTAATTCATCATATCATCATCATAATATCAGCTCTTAGAAATCCACTGCTGAACATAAACCTCCTCAATAGATTTCCAGGAAAAACAATTTTGAGCCCTCTCCATCCACCGACTTCCTGCGATCTTTACAATGTCGTCAGTCTATCGGGGGGGGGTGGGGTCGTCCTAAGATTCGTTTATCTGTCCTTGGTCGCCATTCGAGAACTTTTATTCCCCAACGGTTATCAGTTCTGCGAGCTATACGAGTATGGCCTGCCCATTGCCATAGTCAACTTGCAAATTTTTAGTGCTATGTCGGTGACTTTGGTTCTTCTACGGATTTCCTCGTTGCGAATTTTATCACGTAGTGAAACACCCAACATATGCTGGGTGTTCTGTGGGTATGTTGGTTGGGTGTTATGTTATGTTGGGTTTTACTACGTGATAAAATCCGCAACGAGGAAATCCGTAGAAGAACCAAAGTCACCGACATAGCACTAAAAATTTGCAAGTTGATTAAGGCAATGGGCAGGCCATACTCGTACAGCTCGCAGAACTGATAACCGTTGGGGAATAAAAGTATAAAAGTATACCGATTTGAGGGTCTCAAAGCAAGCAGCGTATCTGAGGTTTCGCATTACGATTATTATTTTTCTAACTCGAGCTGAGACGTCGAGCGTCTTTATGGAATTTGAATGAGTGGTTTTCATCAAGCTATACTCCCAGATATTTTACTCTTAGTGCTCGGCAGCATTTCACAGAAACAGGGATACGCATTGCACAGTTTACTGTGTATTTCAATATTTTAAGTTGTTATTCTGGGCTGATGCTTTATATTTTCATAAACCTATGAAAACATTAATTGTCTTAATTGTGTTCAATGTTACAGGTACTTCTGGAGAAACTCCTATACAGCTGTAAAGACATTGATAAAATCTACATATTAGTTCGCGTTAAAGAAAATGCTAGCAATGAAGGAAAGCTGCGAGAAATAATTGAAAAACCGGTAAGTAGGCCGTAGGACCCAGTCGTAGATAATATTCTACAATTGCTAAATCACGTGACCTATCATTTAGTATTATCCTTTTTATTTGTTTATTTATTAATGCTTTGCAATCATACCATGATGCATAAGATATTTATGTCGTGGCATCTCTCATCTTAGTTTTCATTCTAGTGTTGGTTGCTTTTTTTTTCTAATTTTTAAATGCTGAATATTTCACACACAACCATCCTGCCCCAACGTTAGCAGAGCTTGTTTTATGGGAACAATATGACTGATATATTACTTATATATTTACATTTTAAATACTTATGTATATTATACATAGAAACACCCAGAGCAGAGACAAATACAAACATATATCCCGCGGCGGTAATCGAACCCGAAACTTTCTGTACTTCAGCCGGGCTATGGCCCACTGCGACACAGATGTCAAACGCAATCATATATTATTACTCGCCTTTAAATCAAAATCTATTGTACTTTCAATTGACCTTAAATCATAAAATCCGTAAAGACGTAGGAACTGCACAAGTAAAGGAAAAATTCCAAAATCTTTATTTGTATCTGTATCACACAAAAACAATCTTGAATTAACTACATTACAATTAAAAATAATTATACAATAATAAAACATGTGAAATAGTTAAACTATAGTCGAGCCAAGCGACCAAGCTGACGACCTCTGTGGCTCAGTCGGCAAAGGTCCGCTTCAGACGCAGAAGGTTTCGGGTTCGATTAATATTTCTCGGATCTGAGTGTTGTTCAAGTGCGTATTTACAAAAGAAAAAAAAAAAAAAATAATATCGGACATTTCACACAGCATGATCTAAACCCAAAGTAAGCAGAGCTTGTGTTATGGGTACCACATGACTAATATGATACATATATATTTATGATACATATATATTGGTGGCAATGCGGTTGGTCCATTTCTAAAATTAGGAATTGTCTAAAATATATTTTAGTTAGCCATAACATTTGTTAAACCTATTTGGTTGGTACCATCAAACTAAATTAGGAACGCTTAATTAAATTAGATAAAAATAAATTAAGTTAAGTTGGTAACAGCAGAATACCAAAGTTTCATTTGACAGTTCTAAACCTAATTTTAGCTAAAATTAGTTAGGTTGGTGCCAACAGAATTAAGGCCATTAATATAGAAACATAGAAACACGCAGATCCGAGACAAACACTTGCAGATCATACAAACATTTCTCTCGCGGCGGAAATTGAAACCGCAACCATCTTCGTCTCAGCCGGGCCTAAGCTCACTGCGCCACAAAGTCGTCGCTGTCATACTGATTAGACTTTAAAATAATTCGCAAATGGAATAGTAAACGAATCATATCTAAAGATCTTGACTTTAGCTTGGCCGCACTAAATTAACATAATACTTATTACAATAATTTATGCCACGCTAAAATAGTATGTAATTTTGGGCAAACTACGTACAATGATATTGTATAATTCATATTTTTTCTACCACAGGTTTTCGATAGAATAAAAAAAGAGAGCCCAGAAGTTTTGAACAAAATAGTTGCTATAACTGGAGACATAGCTGAGAACAACCTCGGTATCAACTCTGAAGATGAACAAAACATTTTAAATAAGGTAACACATATGATAGAAACAAGTATGTCATACCAAGGGAAACAGATTTTCGAAGAGTGTTTTGGGAATTCAATATTTCTTATTAAAGAAAATGTGTAAAAAGACATATTGGATACCTACTCGTATCTTAGTAGATAATAGCAAAAAAGAACACGCGCGTGTTTATGTAGTAGGTAAAGAACTTTGAAACATTGTTGACAAACCAATTGGTATTTTTTTTATTAAAATAAATTACAATGAAGTGTTTAAAGAAAATCTTAATATTAGAACTTGTAGAATTGTTCATTTTCGTAGTCAAAATCACTCCGTTCAGATTTGAAATAGTAGTTTCGGGAGATCCTGTATCTACCCTGTACCCAAGCCCTTGCCAAGAAAATTCTCTTGGAGTTTATTCTCAGATTTTTCTCGAACTTGGTTTAGGAAGAATGTCCACTCAAAACGACCCTTGTAATTGCATTAAAAAAATGTTTTGAATTAAAATTTGAATATACAGTTCTAGAATCGTATCAATTTTGTTCATTCCTAACCGTAAACAAATCTAATCAAGCCAAATTATGAAAAACAGATAGGCGTACTATTTGTTAGCTTAGCAAAACGCAAAACCATAGCTTTTAGGGCTCCCACACATACTCGTAACTGCGAATTCGCATCGCATCGCAAATATCTGCGAGCTCACACAACCAAGTTTATACAAGTTTGTATCGCATCACGGTTTTGTGTGAAAGCCCTTAGCAAAAACAACAATTTAACAACAAAATATTTTCAAAACCAAATTTTACACAACCCAGCCGAGTTTTTATTATAATTAATTACAAAAACCCAAAATCTTTTAAATGATTATCTGATAGTTCTACACATCATTGTATGATTTGTGCTGTGTAGTTTAACGTGGAAATATAATAAATATTTATGTAAATAGTTTTGCCTTCTATGGTAGTTTCTCATTCATTATCATAAATTAAAGTAAGGTCAGATTAGGTTAAAGATAAGAGGCAAGTGTTGTTTTTTTAGGTTTTTAAAAATCATGTATTTACCTACCACTGTAATTATTATCTATTATAGGTATAACAAAAACTTTCCATAAAGTATTTTTCCTCTTTTCCCATAACTTATCTTATAACGCTGTAAAATAAGAACTTATTCTTATCATATTTATATACATTAACGCCTGGATTAATGTAACATTTTTAAAAGCCACTTTTAAATTTTACTAAATCTGCTATTAATTGACTCTTATTTTATAGCCAAGCTAAAACTTTAATAAATACAAACCTTATTTTGATGTCACCAAAGTTTAAATTAGAGTAACAACTAATGACGAGTAGCAGTAACTATTTTCTTAACGAGCTGGTATCTGTTGCTAGCCTTTCTTTTCGCATGGACTGCATGGAACCACGGCTTGAGAGAATAAGACGTAGTGAAATTGTACGGTGCTCCAGCAGGGGCTCTACCACCGATACCAGGATGCTTTCTTATCTGGCCTGGAGATAGGTCATCTACCAGAAGAAAAAGGCGAGAACTTGGTGCATTTTGTTTCTTTGCTGGTCACTAAGATTGAAGTGGTACTGACGAGCGAGATACAGTGGTTGCGGAGCGCGTGGGCGTTGTGTAAGGTGCGTTGCTGAGAGCGAGGCGCCGGTCAGGTGCAGGCTGCGCGAGTGCGAAGCACCCTGACCCCCGCTAAGGTGGGCCGTGATGGTTCGCGACCGCAGGCTCGTATTTATATCTACGAGCATCCCACGCAAAACAACTGTCAGCTGTTCCACCGGGCCCGCGAGGAGTGCCGTAGGCTTCAGTGGCGGTACTCTTGGACTCGGCGTGGCAGAGTCTTTCTGTAGCAGGCGGATAACATGCAGGCGTATGCGATCAAGTCACATGCAGACTTGGAACGTGCTTTTGGTCCTGGAATATTATAAATTAACCTACTTGTACCCAGCAATAGTAAGAGTCCCTTATTTCAGCAATATCTTCATAGTCTGGAATTTTATCAAATTATTCAAAGCTCGTCCATTAACAAGTAATCATACCCAGACTTTAATAGATATTGTCTTTACAAACACCGACTTTAACGTCGATTTTGTTTCTTTCTTTATATACATATACACTAATATGTTTTTATTTCTAGGTGTCAGTGGTGATTCATGCAGCCGCAAGCATTAGGTTTCATGAAAATTTGGATGTGGCTGTCAACCTCAACTATGAAGGCACCAAGAGGGTGCTTAACTTATGTCATCGTATGAAAAATTTAGAGGTATTTTAAAAGGCTATATATAATTTAGTAACAAATAATCAAATGTTTCACGGGTAGTTTTACACCAGTTAGTAGGTGCTGCTGTTTATGCTAGCTTCCGCCCGCACGTAGTAATATAGATGAGGGCTTATTAGATGACAACGTTTCGTATCGAAGCTTGATGATGTATGTTATTCCGATGAATATTTTGTTTTAATTAGAAAATTTCGTTCGGGCTTTGCTTGTCAAAGTTATTTCAAATTCGCAAACCTAATAATAGAATGTGAGTGAATGAACAATCGATATTCTTTCAATTTTATAAGAAGAACATACACAGCGTGTTCGCTCAGTTCCCTTCACTCTCGGTCGCCATTGGAAAACTTTATGCAAAAATATACCCGTAGATCCCGTACCCTGGGTACGCAGTTCTAGAGGTTTACACACTCAAAAGAAGGTACATGGATTTGGATTGTTGATTCTAATTTTATATCACAATCGAATCATTATATCGGAATAACATACGGCAATTTTCCTTAAACGGTTAATTTATAACAGATTAGAATTTAAATTTAAATTGTGTTTTACGAGCTAGATACTTTCTAGCTAGATTCTAGATATTTTCCAACTGTTCATTCCACAGTCCTTTGTGTACATGTCGACCACTTTCATAAATCCACAAATCGTTAATCTTTACGAAGAGGAGTACCCTGCACCGGTAGAACCTGAGGAACTGGAGGCTTTCTTGGATCGTAAGGAGATTGATGAAACAGAAGTTACTAAGTTTTTACGTAAGTGTATCAAGGACTAAGTTAAGTTGACTTAAACACCTTCGAGAATATATTGGATGTAAGAAGTCCTCCCAATTTCACGCTATCATCGATGCTGAAAAAAGCAACTATGTTAAAATTATGTCTAATAATAGAATATTCGTGAAATGTCGTAAACGCGCCGAGGCGAGCCTGCTTTAAATTAATGAATCATGCCACGGTACCATTCCAAACGGGCCTGCTTTTGAGCTTCAGTGAGGTTGTTGACAATGGTTTGATAACCATTGTCAAACTCTTAAATGTCTAGCCTGTCAATTCAGTATCTTTTCGGTTAATTTTTGGCTGTCAAACATAGCGTTTCTATATAAAATATTTTTCTCGAGTTATTTCCGGTTTTATAGTTGGGTGTGTTACAAGCTATGTTTAATTTAGGGCTAGATGGTGTTATGTGGATTGTCCACTAATATTTATTATTTTAATTTATTTACTGTCATAGATACCTTAGTCACCTCTTTCTTAGATTATACTAGTGGTCGCCCACTGGTCAATAATTAATTAATAATTAATGTATTTTTTATGCATAATTAAAAAAAAATTTTTGCATTCTGCACTTTTGCTCTATATGACACTCCGCATTCAAAATGTATCCAGTCTTACTCAGACCTATGAAGTTAGCGAAACTATGGGAATGGGAGCTCAAGTCAAAATCGTTTAGTTTTGACGTTGTACCTACAAACTGTACACCATAGAATAAACATATTTTTTTTTACATTTAGATAAACACGGGCTTTACTCACGTTTTATTTGTGGATGGAGGCACCGACAATGTTTCGATTCATCTAGAGGTGCGTGCGGCAATGAGCGGCAACGAGCGGACCGCGGATCAAACTCACCCTGATGAAGATTCTCTAAATGAATCGAAACATTGTCGGTGCCTCCATCCACAAATAAAACGTGAGTAAAGCCCGTGTTTATCAAAATGTATAGTACAACTCACGAAACTTTTGAAAGTGAAATATTTTTTTTTTGTATAAACAAACAAAACACTTTCGTATGACATAATCACTTGTCTCATTTGAATTTTTTATTTTTTTTATCTCCCTTTTGGAAACCTATATCTTTGTCCAATTTCCTTATATCTTTTATATCATTAAATCATTACCTTATATTACCGCCAATCATTAGCCTATTAAAAAAAAACTGTAGGGTTTACCTCCGAAATGATGCCGTATAAGTTTGGTCTAATGATGTAAAGCATGATAAAAATCTGATACATGAGAATAAATTAATAATTAAATTAGTAATTACTATTACTATTAGTAACAACGAAGTTTCCATAAAGCTGCAGAACGTTTTAATCTCGAAAAGTACAATATAATGTTTTCAGGTGGAAGACCAAACACCTACACATTTACAAAAGCTTTAGCCGAAAGTTATGTAGCCAAAAACCATGGAACCATACCAACCGTGATCATCAGACCTTCAATTGGTAAGCTGGAGTTGTGCGAGACTGTGGTGGTTCAGAGGCAGCTAAAATGTATTCTAATTATTGAGTCAAATGTTGCTCATTGTTTTATTACTGAGACTTACAACTAAAAAGTCACATTTGTCTCATTACCAAGTTTCGTGCTCTTTTGAACATGTACTATGACCGCAGAAATGCCAAAGGGTCACCTAAAACTGTGATTTACGCCCATTTTGGCAATAATTGAAGTCCAGTTGTCCGAGATGACGAGCACAGTTCTTCATTACTTCATAACTGATAGTAGTGACCGAAAACTTATTTCGTTTTCCAGTGGCATCAGCAGTTTCAGAGCCGTATCCTGGCTGGATAGACAGCTGGGCGGGCGCCACTGCTATGGTCTACACCACTTGTTTTGGATATACCCATGTGGTGATTGGTAAAGGCAGCAATCGAATCGACCTTATTCCCGTTGATTACGTTACTAATCTAACTATTGTTGCTGCAGCTAAAACTGGGTAAACTCTAAGAATATTATTTTCATAATCCGCCCGCTCAGAGAAAAGTGCCGTATTTTGTGTCATTAACATGAGATACAAATGATATAATTCATGAGTAGGAATTCATATTTAACATACTGTAAGAGATATCTGTAGATCTTTATAATAATAATAAATATTACTGGACCATTCACACTTCACCATTCTTGTGAATCTGATGACTGTTTATTTTAAATTAAAATATTTTTAAATACATACTTACGATACTGTTTAGTCAGTAGCTTTGTAAATTTCATCTTCTTCTAATATAAGTGCAATTAAAGTGTCTGTGATTTCTGCAGCTCTTTCATCTGTTTCTCTATGATCTCCATAAACGACACGACAGCTACCTTCTCCATAATTTTGCATATCGAATTCATGGCCTTTCTAGCTTTCTTTCAACTCTTCCTTTTTACAGTGGAGTTTATAAAACTGTCGAGCCGTATATGGTGGTCTATTTAGTAATTTTAAACTAGATTTAAAGTAGTTTTTATCTAAACTTTTCCTCTTTCCTTTTTAGTTCCAATAATTTGGATATCTTCAACAGTTGCACTTCTTCTTGTAACCCCTTATCATTGGATCTTATGAATAAAATAATCATAAAATTGACAACGACAAATTGTTACAGTAAGTTTAAATAAAAAACCATGATCTTCGTTTTGTACAGGTACTTAGTATTTTATAATTTAATATTAAACGAATTGCTGCCCGCGGTTTTGTACGCGTGTTACCTACATAAAACAAAAATGAGTTTCCTATAAGACCAAATCTATCTCTTTACTAAACTTTACCAAGATCCGTTCAGCTGTTTAGCCATGGAAAGATAACAAGCATACATACAAGCAACAGAATATACAAAGACATTATTCGAACTTACAATATTCTAATTTGGATAACCCTAACACAATATTGCTTGTTAATAAATTACAATTGCCTTACTATTGCAAGTTTATTAGATTACTCGTATCTTGTAAACCCATATTTGCTAATGTGGCGTTAAAATCTGTTACAATCTATATTCATTGATAGACTATATCTACCACGCTGAGCTTATTATTTTTATTTTTTTTGTCATATATTTCAGATGACCTTCCGTTACCGTTTGCCATCATGATAAAAGATGGGCTTACGAAAAAGTTACTAGTGTTTTTACTCGAAAAAGTACCCGCCACGATAGCTGATCTTTATATGCGGTTGAAAGGGAAAACACCAAGGTATGCTTATTTATATATTACTGTATTTAAGGGTGACATGCTTGTCCATATTTCTACCTACATCTTATAACAACCCGAGCAAGTTGGCCTTTGCAAAGTTCGCATTCTACAATCGCAAGAGAATTAGTACTGAAAAATATATATTAAGTATTTCTTAGAATCTCTAAGATTCCTTATTAATAATAAGGAATGTTAGATAATCTACACGGAGGCGGAGGTTTTGAACCATACGCAACAACTTAAAATATAATTATTGCATGTCTGGTGTGCGTACTGACATTATGATTCGTATTTTCAGATACACAAAACTTCAGTTAAAAGTGTCATCTAACAGGGAGCTTCTAAAATTCTTCACATTACGCAGCTTTGTTTTGAACGCAGATAAAACTATAGCGCTATCTCGCTCACTCTCAAAGAAGGACGCGAATCTCTTCCCTTTCAACCCAAAGCAGCTGAACTGGCAACATTATCTACCAGTTTATGTGCAAGGGATTCGGAAGTACTTGTTAAGAAAGTAAAACTAGACCTTATGGAACGGTCTAGTCACGGGCCTGAGTCTAGGCTATGACCACTCCATAAGATCAGCTTATCAAGATGCATAAAGTCAATAAATTTTGGGAAAGGAATTAAATGGCTGGAGTTTATTCAAAAACATGGAACTATTATAATGTTAAAAAATCTAATTGTTAATAACAAAGCACTAGCTGAAGAGTTAGTCAAATATGACTTTTTATGTTATAAATTGGCCACGTACAGTAAAGGCTTTTGAAATCAGTCAGGATGAATGAAGGGTACCTAAATAAAATAAAATTATATTAAATATTATTTAATTGCTTGAACATTATGTAATACAATTTGGTCTTATAATAGTGTTTGTCCATTGTATGTCTTACGATATTCTTTGACATGCAAATTTTATTAAAAGTTGTCTTTACCTTGTCCTTAACTTTAGTTTATTTTCTTGGGAGATGTATTAGAATTAATAAATGAGGTAATAACAAACAAGGTCATTTCAGATTAATTAATAATAGTTAATAGGTTAAAAAATACAATAATGTTACAGCTTTGATGCCCTTATAATTAAAATACTCAATAATAGTAATAAAAACATTTGTCGATATTCATTATTACCAATTATTATTCCCAATATTTTACCAAGCCAAGTTGCTATGTCAGAAATAGTTTTACGGATCTCGTGTTCAAATTGAGATTATGTCAGTGCTATGATAATTGTGTCATTGGCAAATATAAGAGTTTCATGGTTAGTTCATGGCAGATCATTAATGTAGATTTAAAAAAGCATTGGTCTGAGAATACTACCCTGCGGTACACCATAACTGTTGAATTTAAATTCTGATCTATAGTTTACATATTTTGTCTTTTAAGATAACTCTGAAACCAGTTATTAGCAGTTCCCCTGATCCCATGTTTGTAGAGTTTAGCTAATAGTTTTTTGTGATGTATGCCTTACTGATGTGGTAGCTACAGGCGTACCGTTGTCGATAGATTCAGAAATAGATTTAATTAACATAAAATTAACTAAAACATTTTATTTTTAAAGAAACTATATTGTTCCTGTTTATTCATTTGAAATTTATCAAAGATACTGAGACGTGTAACATGACTTTTTCAACAATTTTGGACATTACGGAGATGGGTGTCCTTTTTAGAAAGAAGGGCTATAGCTTTAGAGGACAGTTCTCCTTTGAAGAGTACCTGCTATGAAGGTAAGTCAAAATTCAATAACAATTATACGGTTTGAAATATTGTATTGTATTATTATGACAGTGCATTGTCAGTATATATACGAATATTTAATGTATGTGCACAAAAATGTTCATTTATTTAAAAAAAATTGCGATAATCATAGTATTAACACTAGAAATAAAGATAAACTCGCTGTTCCCACTCTTAGGCTCGCTAAAGTTAATGAGTCTTTTATAGGGCAATGTGTACGCTTCTGTAACAAGGTCCCAAGCAACGTGTTAGATTTGTTGATTGGCAAATTTAAAAACGTAATTAAACAGAAACTGTCTATCAAAGCATATTATAAAATATCTGATTATTTAGATGACAAAAAAGCTTGGGATGAATCAGCTCCAACTCGACTCGGCATCCGTAACAAAATTGTAAAGGATCATACAAAAAAGTGTTAAGACCTGACAAGTTTCTTGCCGGATTCTTCTTGAACTGGGGTTAGGAGGAACCGGCACCTAGATTCACTAGCATGTAAGAAGGCGATTCAAAGTGGTCCTTGTGATTTTATTGAATAAATAAATATTGAATTTTGAATTTTGTAACCAACTCAATTTCCAAACCAACATTCCCATTTTGCAAAAATGATCACCCAATATACTCAATATACCCAATATGCCCAAAATTTAAATTGGCTCCAGTTTCACAGCGAACAAAGTTTGTTTCTGATACAAAGAACAAGGTAGCTACAGGCGTACCGTAGTCGATAGATTCATAAAAAGATTTAATTAAGTTAAAATTGACTAAAACAGTTTATTTTTAAGGAAACTATATTGTTTATTCGTTTGAAATTTATCTAAGATACTAAGACGTGTACCATGGCTCTTTCGAAAATTTTGGACATTACGGGGATCGATGCAATGGGTTGATAATAATAATGGTATCTTATCTATCTATCTATCTATTTTTTATAAAGCGGTTCAATAATATTATTTTTTTCTAATATTTAGTAATATCCCTTGGTTAAAGGGATAGTGGCCATGGCAATCTGTTTTAATATTATTTTGAGTATTTCCTGAGGCGTGGCCGGTAGTAGAAAGATACTACTATGAAAGCTCTTAAAATTATCAATTAGAGATATATCACAAATATTTAAATTAGTAATTATGATGAAGTGATCATGGAATGTGGACAGAATACCTGTGTGGTTTGATAGCACATCATTATTGTCAACGGTTTTCTCTATCTCGTGACCTATAATTAATGAGTTTATCTTTGTGTTAACTATATTCTAAACTGCTTTTGCTTTGTTTTTAGTTTTCTTTATATAATTTAAGCTCCCTTAATATCTTTGGGTATAGAATGTATTTACTTGTGTTGATACGTTTATTCACAGCTTTATAATGATAATTAAGGTATAACGTCCTCTTATTCAAACAAGATTTCTTTCAACTTCTTGTTAACCTCTTAACATATAGATTAAACATATAAAATATACACGAGTATATAAATTCGGAAAACATAAGTCGAAGAAAAGATTCAAGTAGTCGACAAATGTGCTATATACTCTGTTGGTGTTAGTTTTATCAATAATGTTAGAACAAATCAGTAAAGATATACATTGTATGAATAATGCAATGTTACGTGCTTCCCACAGCTGAAGAATTGTTACTAAACATATGGTCAATGCAAGATTTTTTCTTTGTGGGTTCGGTAATATGCAATTGTGGATTAAAACTGATCACAAACTCTTTAAGCAATTGTGAGTCAACAAA
Organism: Lampropteryx suffumata; assembly: GCA_948098915.1. Lineage (NCBI taxonomy): Eukaryota > Metazoa > Arthropoda > Insecta > Lepidoptera > Geometridae > Lampropteryx > Lampropteryx suffumata. Next base: position 2,658,627 of record OX402550.1, on the reverse strand, counting down.
ATGCAGACTCCACCTCTTTTTTCTAGGCTTCTAGAATAATAGGATTATAGTCTTTAGTTTGGCAAAGCAAGATTTAACGTCTCACCCTTCTTTAATAAAATCTTACAAAAAGTACAAATTGTACTTTTTGTAAGATTTTGTTCATTAAATTTATGTAGAGCTACAAGGATCTATGTAAGTTAGGAAAATAATGGTTAGGACCTGACCTGGTTTTAAAATGTCAGATTCCAAACAAATTCAACTCCATAATATTTGGCAACATAAAGAATGTTAGTATTGAATTTACACATACATGTCAAAACATTGATTTTTATTTAATAAAATCACAAGAACCACTTTCTTCTTCTTACATGCATAGTGAATCTACACTCAGCGGCACAGAATCTTGGCCGAGCTCATATCTCGCGATAACAAACACTTTAAGTGTTTCTATGGAATGTCCCTTATGCAGGTAGATCAAACAATTTTTATTCTTAGTTCAAGAGGGTAATGAATTAAGTGGTACTTCAGGACCACTTTTTGAGATTTAGTGTAACGGGGCCCTTTTAGCAACGTAGACAATATTTCAAATGTGTGTTTTTAACAGTTTAACTTTAAGTTAATCTATTTTTGAGGTTTTGTGGCTGTGATTGGATATCCAAACGTGCTTTGGATTAAAACAATATGCCTTGAATCGACTTGTTCTGCCTTGCAGCAGAACAGGTCGCACAAGCAGTTTCATTGATTAACCAAGGACTGACACAACGTGAAGTGGCTATTGTGTTAAACGTGCCACGTTCATCCATGCAGTATGCTTTAAAACGGTATCAGGACACTGGAAACTTTACTCGAAGACCAGATAGTGGAGGCGTAAGGAGCACATCAGTTTGAGACGACCGGTTTATGGTCTTAGAAGTAAGAAACCGCTTTCTCACGGCTGTTGAGATACGAATTACGATACGAACGTCCGCGGCATAAACGTAAGCGAGAGTACGGTCAGTAGACGGATGGAGCCAACAATGTGCCAACACAATACTGGCCTGTCAGCTCAGTTGGTAGTAGCTCTGCCTTCTGCGCTGTAGGTTGAGGGTTCGATTCCCTCCCAGTATAAATATTTGTGTGTAGAACATAGGTGTTTGTTCTGTGTCTGGTATCATAAGTATGAGTTTAAAAATATATAAGTATTCTATCAGTTATCTAGTAACCATAATACAAGCTATGCTTAGTTTGGGTCTAGATGGTGTTGTGTGCACTGTCCAGCAATATTTATTTTATTTTTTTATTTTAATAGAACACATCTGGGACATGCTCATAAGACAGATTAAGTCCGGATCCAACACGCCACCAACTCTCAACCAGCTCAACACTGCAGCGCAAGCCGCTTGGGAAGCCATACTGCAAGTGCACGTCAAAAACATGATCATGGTCTGATCATGGTCATGGTCTTTGTACGAGTCCAATGCTGATATTAAATAATACTACAAATGTGTTTATTTACGACATCACATTAGAAACCTCTAATATTATCAGTGTTTCTCTTCTATGTTATGCATGTATTATACATTTATAAACCTTCCTCTTGAATCACTTTATCTACTAAAAAAAACCGCATTAAAATCCGTTGCGTAGTTTTAAAGATCTAAGCATACAAAGGGACAAACAGACAGCGGGAAGCGACTTTGTTTTATACTATGTAGTGATTTAAGAGATTCTTTTTTTTTTATTACTTTCTTAAATTTTCCAATTAACAAATCTAATACAACGCTTGGGAACTACATATATTTAAAGGAATTACCCCTAAAAACCCTGTCTTAATGTTTTTATTTCATAACTTTGTGATGGCAACTAATTTGTATTAACCTGCACATTTTCATCACGGATAGACTTAGAGTTTAAGGTTGACAGACAGGCAGACCAGACAGCCAGACAGACAAAAAGAGATACATACAGGAAGGCAGTAGATTTACCGATGTAGATACCGCTAGCTCGGCTATTACGTCTTACGGTAGTGTATTGAGGGGGACTGCATTAGATATTAATACCATTATTTGTGTTGCAGATATCCTTTAGAAATAAATGTAAGGTAATACATATGGCAGTGCTTTGTCAATCTAATATATAAAATTCTTCTGTCACGGGGTGCGTAATCGAACTCCTCCGAAACGGCTCGACCGATTTTCGTGATCCTTAGCGAGGATATTAGTCAGGGGGGAGAATCGAACAACATCTATTTTTCATCCCCCTAAATGTTAAGGGTGGTCCACCCCTTAATTTTTATTTTTTATTTTTCAGACAAAATTTTTTGTTTTTATTTTTTTATGATACATCATACAAAAATACATGCAACCCTAAATTTTCACCCCTCTACGATCAACCCTTATTTTTTAAGGCAGAACAACGTTTGCCGGCTCAGCTAGTATATCATAAAAATCAAATATTATGTTCATAAAAATATTTATTTGTTTAAAAAAATGTGATAATCATAATATTAACACAAGGAATAAAGATACACTTGCAGTTCCCAAAGTTAGGCTCGCTACAGTTCGTAAATATTTTGTAGTAGTCCATTAAAATGTTACATTTTTTAGGCCTTAGTGTGCATTTGTCAGAGGACGCAATTTTATTTTTTTAATGTGTAGGGGGGGTCAGTAGAAGCTTAAGTTCAAGTTTGTGGGGTCGGCACCCTTGTCCCCCGGCCGCCATCTTGGAAAAGGGGGTGCAAAGGGTTTTCGCGCTGTATCTCGTAAACTAGTTACCTTACAGAAAATTTAATCAAACATAAAATGTAGCAAATTAAATTTCCTACAATTTTATTTCTATTACTTTTTATCGTCAAGTGACCAACAAAAAAGTTATAAACAAAAATAAATGAAAATTTTGTTTGTTTGTTCTAGGTTTTACAGCGCTCCAAACTTAAACGGATTCTCGAATGCTCATAGGGATGCAATAAAAACTAAAAATTAGGCTTACTTTTCTATCTATATTTTTTTTATTCATACAATTTATTATGATCTTAACATTCCTATGCTATTATTGAACTATGTTTGACCCTTTTACCCACCACCTATGAGGTATAACATGGGCAAAGTCAAATTTATAAAAATTTAATGCATTTTTTAATGCATTTTTTGTCACTGTCTTAGCAAATCGTTTGTATCGCAGAGTGTCTAGAGTATCGTCTTTATTTCCGCCATATAAAAAGACGAAAAAACGTTCGCCAACAACACTGAGTAACGATGACTCGACTTTCTCACTCATAAATAATTTAGTTCCACTTGCTAACTCTGGATGCTTCTGCAAAATTTTTATAAATTTGACTTTGCCCATGTTATACCTCATAGGTGGTGGGTAAAAGGGTCAAACATAGTTCAATAATAGCATAGGAATGTTAAGATCATAATAAATTGTATGAATAAAAAAAATATAGATAGAAAAGTAAGCCTAATTTTTAGTTTTTATTGCATCCCTATGAGCATTCGAGAATCCGTTTAAGTTTGGAGCGCTGTAAAACCTAGAACAAACAAACAAAATTTTCATTTATTTTTGTTTATAACTTTTTTGTTGGTCACTTGACGATAAAAAGTAATAGAAATAAAATTGTAGGAAATTTAATTTGCTACATTTTATGTTTGATTAAATTTTCTGTAAGGTAACTAGTTTACGAGATACAGCGCGAAAACCCTTTGCACCCCCTTTTCCAAGATGGCGGCCGGGGGACAAGGGTGCCGACCCCACAAACTTGAACTTAAGCTTCTACTGACCCCCCCTACACATTAAAAAAATAAAATTGCGTCCTCTGACAAATGCATACCCAAATGTAACTTTTCAATGGACTATAGGATATTAAATATTTTATGTATTTGCTTCTATAACCAGCGACTCAAGCAATAGGACAAGAGGTCCCAAGCGACGTGACTTGTCGATTGGCAAATTTAATTTTAAAAAGTAATTAAGCAAAAACTGTGTCATGACGCATATTATAAAATATCAGATTATTTAGATGGTAAAAAAGCTTGGAACGAAACTATTTGGAACAGCTGACAGCTTTGACTCGACTCGACTCGGCATCCATAACTAAATAAGCCAGGATCATACAAAAAAGCGCAAAGACCGTAATATTGACGTTACTATGACCGCCCTCACTATGATTTTGAGGCCTCACCTAAAAATTATTAGATTTAGAGATCAAATAACTACATTATAGTGCTCCTTATGCCTTATCCTCCTCCATAAGCAGAAAATGACCATAGATATAAATTAAATCAGGCTTTGCATACAATGTCATGCAATAATAATAATGTAATCCATATGATTGACACTAACAACATTGTTATTTTGCTATCTTATTATTTTAGTATAACAGCCAAAAACTTGGCTACACACAATGATTCTATTGAGCATAATCTTGATATTCCAAATCAGACTCTGGATTTTTTTCCTAGTAATTTAAATTAGATAAAAAGACAATAGAGGAAGTCTCTAACACTGACAAGTCAAATAATATTGTTATAAAAATAGTCAATCACACAAAAACACTAAATACTGTAAAATAAATACTGTAAATAAGTTTAAGCTTACTAACTTGATGCATCAAAATATTCAAAGAATTTGTAACAAAGAATTAGAATTAGACTTGTACATGAACTCAAACAATATTGACATAATCTGCTTAACAGAACTTTGGCTAAAAAGTCATGAGCTCATGTTCAATTTCAAGAATCACCAAGTTGGTAGTTCTTTCTGCAGAGTACATACTATAAGAGATGGATCATTAATATTAATAAATAAACAAATAAAATTCAAAGAACGCAAAGACATTGTCGCCCACTCTGTAGAAAGACACATTGAGATAGCCTGCATAGAGTTGGAGCGGTTCCTTGTTATAACCAACCCACCAACCAACCAACCAACCAATCCACTAACAGCCTCATTTGATATTTTTGAGAAAATTATGGAGGATATTATGCATTAGTCTAGTGCAAAATCAAATAAAGAAATTGTTTTAGGGTGATTTTAATATAAATTTGCTTGAGAAATATTCATTAAGTACCAGAATAACTAGTTTATTTAAATTCATTTGGTCTTGAACATACATTTATGGAGCCAACTAGAATAACTGTTACTTCGGCCACATGCATAGATAATATCTTTACCAATGTATATATAATTAGTAATATTCACTCTGACCATCTTGGTCAACTAGTTTAAATAGAAACTAATGTGAACAATAAAGTTGTACAAAAAAATTACTTATATACCAGTTACCACTGATCGTTTAGAGAAAGTAAGATTGAACCTGGATCCAAAATCTAAATCCAAATGATTTATACAATACATTTTTCACTGAATTTAATAAAGTATTCAGTTCCATTTTCACATCCAAAACTATTGTGGTCTCTGGCAGTTTAACATTTTGTGAGTGGGCAACAGAAGGTATTCATAAGAGTAGGCGTGACCTTGTATGAATTGTACAGTGAAAAACGGTGTAACTTTAGTGAAGAGTTTAAAGAAAAAGTAAAAAATTACTCAAAAATCTTTAAAATGTTTGTCGCTTTGCTAAATCTCAGTATTTAAGTTCAAAAATTAAAAACAATTAAGATAAAATAAGAGCAGCTTGGAAAATAATAAATAGTGAGACCGGAAAATCCAAAACTCATAATAGTGTAATAAATTTAAATATCAACAATAATATCATTAAGCAAGATATAGATGTAGCAAAGGCATTTGAAACTTTTTTTACAGATATTTCAGTCTCTACTACAAATTCTTTAAACTCTTCTCATGTAATAGCAGGATCATTGTTAAAAGATAGTTTACCTGAATGTATCACACAATTTTACTTTGAACATGTGGACAAAAACGATATCAACAAGGCATTCAAAACGATTAATGTTAAAAAGACCACTGATCTCTGGGGCATTTCTGTCAGTGTTATAAAACCACTAATTGACATTATTGCACCAGATCTAGCTTTCATATTTAATCAATGTATTGACAGTGGAGTATTTCCTGATTTAATGAAACATAGCAAGATCATACCTCTATTCAAATCAGGTATTCATTCCGATCCTACTAACTTTAGACCTATATTAGTTCTTCCTACATTTAATAAAATATTTGAAAAACGTATACTAAACCAATAACAACGGTATTTTAATACCATCAATTTATTAGACAGTGAAAAATTCGGATTTAAAAATGGGACGCTCAACGACTGATGCTGGTGTTGAGTTAATATCACATATTTTTGATATCTGGGAGAAATCACGCGATGCCTTAGGTATTTTTTGTGATCTGTCGAAAGCTTTTGATTGCGTTCACCATGAAACTCTAATCGGCAAACTACATCACTATGGTGTTAAGGGAGTTTCACTTAAGCTTCTTACATACTACTTAAGTGACTGAACACAACGAGTAGATGTAAATGGAAAGCGTTCTCCAGGTTCAATGGTAAAAATGGGTGTACCACAAGGATCAATACTCAGGCCATTCTTGTTTTTAATTTATATAAATGATCTACCTAAACATGTAAAGGATGATCACGAGATTGTACTGTTTGCTGATAACACGTCACTTTTATTTAAATTAAAGCGACGACTTACTAATCTTGACGATGTAAAAATGCAATCTCTAAAATTGTAACATGGTTTAATGTAAACAATTTATTAATTAACGAGAAAAAAACTAAATGCATTCGTTTTATACTGCCCAACGTTAAACAGGTGAAAGCTAATGTAAAAATTAAAACGAAAAGATAGATCTCGTCGACACCGCAGTGTTCTTAGGCATTACTTTAGATAATAAGCTGCAATGGGGCCCGCACATAGATACATTTTTGAAGAGACTCAGCTCTGCGTCATAAGCTGTTAAAAAGACCTGTCATTTTACCGACGTAGATACCGCTAGACTCGTTTACTTCAGCTACTTTCATAGCATTATGTCTTATAGTATTTTGTTGTGGGGGAGTGCTGTTGATATTAACACCATATTTGTGTTGCAGAAGAGGGCTGTTCATGCAATTTATAACATGGGCCCTAGAGAATCACTTGGAGATAAGTTTAAAGAAATTAATATTATGACAATGCTTTGTCAGTATATATACGAAATTGTAATTTATGTGCACAAATATGTTCATTTATAAAAAAAAAATGCGGTAATCATAGTATTAACACTAGAAATAAAGATAAACTCGCTGTACCCACTGTTAGGATCGCTAAAGTTAATAAGTATTTTATAGGGCAATGTGTACGCTTCTATAACAAGGTCCCAAGCGACGTGTTAGATTGAAAACAGAAACTGTCTATTATAGCATATTATAAAATATCTGATTATTTAGATGACAAAAAAGCTTGGGATGAATCTGCTCCAACTCGACTCGGCATCCGTAACAAAATTGTCAAGGATCAAACAAAAAAGTATTAAGACCTGACAAGTTTCTTGCCGGATTCTTCTTGAACTGGGGTTAGGAGGAACTGGCACCTAGATTCACTAGCATGTAAGAAGACCATTCAAAGTGGTCCTTGTGATTGTATTGAATAAAGTTATATTGAATTTTATCTTTACATGTCATGCTATGAAGTAAATTAACTGACCAAAGAATAATCAAAAACATATTTAATTTGAAAAATTATAAATATTGACTTAATATAAAAAACTAGAGCAACATTTAGATAGAAATCTATACAACATATTTAACAGCAAAAATCACAATTGTAATATTCACTTTTAGGACCTGCGCAGGCTGTATGAACCCATAAATTGTAACTCAGGCATTAAATCCACTTCTTATGCCGGTCGCTAGAATAACTGGTGTCATAAAATATGTAGATCGTACCGCTACCCACTCTACCTTGATTACGTACAAAGTCATGGGACCATAATACGAGCACTTAGAGGCAAATAACCTTTCTATACCCGCGCACGGTGCCTGGGACCAAAAGTTTGAGTCCTGGTTTTTCTATAATTTTGATTAGAAAGCCTAACTCAAAATATGTTTTATTATTACTAAGGGATGTGTTCGCAAGAAATAAACCAATGTTATAAAAAATATGTGCTTTATTAGTAATTTATAGTCTTTTAAATCAGTCTCTGAAAAAATACTTCTTTTTCTTATGAGCTACGAAAACGAGAAGTATATATACACTTATTCTCAAAAAAAAACAAAAAAAAACTCTAAAATCTTAAAGATAACAATACGACAAACATTATAAAAGTCTTAGTTGTCCGCAGACGTCTCACTATGGCAGTCAGAGTATGCAATAATTGTATGCTCTACACAAAAATATTTTTTGCAAGTAGCGCAGTTAGGGCGTGTCCTTAGGTTTTGTTTATTGAGTCTAATTTACATATTTCGCTTGTCCTCCAACATAAGTCGTATGCGTTCTTCATCCATTTTTCAGTCAAATGTTAAGCTAAAAAAAAAGAAAAATATATTATATACCATATATATATACAGTATACATACAACAGTAATCAAAATAAACTTATAAATATATGAACAATAAAACTTATTATTTACCCGATTGTAACACCTATACTCGCGTCGGTCCCTCGGACCGATCGGCGCCGTGTCCTGCGACACGCGCTATCCGCACCAACGCTGGTGTCACATTGAATCGAATTTGCCAACGAATCATGCAGCTACTAGGAATCTCTTTGCGCTAGAGTTGTCTTAGGTGAAAAAAACACGTAAAAACAATTTGTCGGTCTGACAGACCAACGGGCGGGTATAGGAAGGTTAAAGAATACATCAAGCCATAGTACATATTAAAGAATATAATTATAGAATATAATTAATATCAAATAATATAATTATTAAAGAACACATCAAACCATAATAGAGATATATATATATATATATATATATATATATATATATATATATATATATATATAACGTTTCTGCTTATTTACCTACAAAATCTGTTAGGAAAATGTTTGTCAAATAAAATGTCCAAATCACCAACTAGAACTTAGTTTAACTAGAAAAAATATTTAAATGCAGAGTGGTTTAAAAAGTTTGCCAGTTACGTTTTTCGACTGGCTCGCATAAGAAAAGAACGGAACGCTCTCTCATGGTATTGGTACTAATCCGATAACTGTCACACGAGCAATGCGTTTCATGCATTTTATACAAGATGGCGAGTTTCTGTAACAGATAGATAGGTAGATAGTTAATACTTTATTGCACACCAAATATACATTGAAACAAATAGAAACAAAAATAACAATGTTTTGCTAGTTGGTAGTACAATGGGCGGTCTTATCGCTATGTAGCGATCTCTGCTAGACAACCTTAGGATGGATTGAACTGAATGTAGCTTAAAAAAGGGTGATGATAATAATATTAAGAGATTTCTAATTAAAATAATGTGTACATACAAATTTACAGGATAACAAAAAGATTTTTATGACAATCATGTGATTTGGCGTGTCTAATAGCCTCAAACAGTGCGTTCCATAGTTGAACAGCTTGTACTGTGAAGGAATTAGCATAGTATGAGGAAGTGTGGACAGGTATTGCGAGAAGAAGAGTTTCAGAGGAGCGTAAGGATCGAGAGTGGGAGAGGTGTAGAAATTGGAATCGTTCTTTGAGATGGAGGGTGTCGTGGGATTGAAAAAGATATTATATAATAAATTTAGAAAGTAGGTATTCCGACGAAGGTGGATTGGCAACCATATTAGCTTTTTGCGGAAGTCCGAGACATGATCGTACTTGCGCAAGCCAAAAACAAATCGCATGGAGAGATTTTGAAGGCACTCAAGCTTGTCAAGTTGCTGTTCAGTTAGGTCTAGATAAGAGGCATCGGCATAGTCAAGTATTGGAAGAAGAAGTGACTGCGCAAGCGAAATTTAAATGGCAGCTAGAAGGAAGTTGCGCAGACTCCAAATAGAACCAACTGAGGCAAAAGTTTTACGTCTGACTTCAGTTCGCTGTGGTTCCCATGACAGGTTCCTGTATATAAGAACACCCAAATTTTTCACCGTCTCACTCTGCTGTATGTGAACTCCATCAAAAATAATTTGTGGAAGCCTAGACCAGTCCGTGAACTTCCAATGACGATTGCTTGCGTTTTCATTGGATTAATCTTAGGTCCGTAAGCTTTACTCCAATTTAAAATACGACCACAGTCTTGATTGATTATTTTTATAGCACCAGGCAAAAACGCAACAGGAACCTGCGTGTAGATTTGTAGATCGTCTGCATGGAGGTGGTACGATAAAGTTAAATGTTGGGAGATTAAGTTTATAAAAATTGCGAAAAGAAGACTTGGTAAAACGCCGCCCTGAGGAACGCCAGCTGATATATTACACCACGATGAGTAAGTGTCTGTGTATACGTTGTCGACGCCCGTACAGGTAACTACGAAACTATTCAACCACTGTCGGAGATATGTCAAGAGAGCAGAGGATACTTAGGAGAATGTCATAGTCAACATTGTTGAAAGGATTGCTGAAATCTTGCAGAGATAGGACAGTTACTTTTATACCATCAGTTATCTTAACTAATGCTGAATCAGTACTGTGACCAGAACGGAAACCGGATTGGAAGGGATTAAGAAGATTGTTTCTGGATAGGAAAATACATTACAAATTCATTTGCTGATGTACAAGGCGTTCTAGGACTTTGGATAGGAAAGGAAGTTTAGAAATTGGACGGAACTCTGAGAATGAAGCTATTTTTTTGAAGAGGAGTACCTCTGCTTCTTTCCTGTAAATTCCAGTGGCTTTAAATATTGATATTAGGAGTATTCTCTACTCCTAATATCAATATCTAAAGCCACTTCTCTTAGTGTTAGTTTTATATTTTTTACTGTATTTTTATTTCTAGTTTGTGTTACAATAAAAAATAAACAGCTATCATTAAATTTTAACAAATTTGACTACCTATATCTATTATTTTTGCTTCGATCCGAGACGCAATGGACTGAATGAATGCAGACATACTTAGTGCTAGACTGCTGCCCAAGATGAGTATTGGTACTCGCATCAAATCAATCATGTCAAATGGGCTGGTGCTCTGTCTGATGCATATGGGATGGAGTGTGGGGTGAGGCAGGGGGGGGGGGGAATATCATCGAAGTTGTTTAACCTCTACGTTGATATCCTGATAGATAGCCTCAGCAGTTTGCCAGTCGGTTGCTCTATTGACAGTATTAGTGTCAATAACATAAGTTACGCAGATGACATGGTACTGCTGGCGCCATCTATTAGGGAATTGAGAGGATTGCTAACTTATTGTGAGACTTACGCAGCAAGCCATGGCTTGCAGTATAATGCCAAGAAATGCGAGTTAATGGTTTTTGGACCAGGTGGTAAGAGTCCGGACTTAGTACCGCCTATTATTTTTAATGGAGATGTACTGCATAGAGTAACAACTTTTAGATATTTAGGACAGTTACGGAAAATCTGAGAGATGAGCCTGATATTGAGAGGGAGCAAAGGGGGTTCGCTCGCTGCTCAAAAGAGGTAAAAATAAGTCTATTCAAGTCGTTTTGCAAACATTTTACACGAGCAGCCTGTGATCCACATACACTCAAAAGTCGGTCAACACCCTTCGCGTTCAATACAATAATGCCTTCAGGATGTTGTTGGGGCTACCGAGGTTCTGCAGCGCATCCGGCATGTTCTTAGAGGCGCGCACGGATGGGTTCGCCGCCTGCATGCGGAAAAAGGCAGCCTCTCTGCTGCGCAGAGTTCGCGGGAGTACCACCACTATCCTGATGGCAATAGCGAACAAGTGCGATGGTCCTCTATTCAGGCGCTGTATTGGGGTACTAAATAATTAATAATGTAGGTATATAAATAAATGATCTATATCAATGGGAATTTGACTGTTGACTAACTTAGCCCTAAGATTTTACTAACCCATTATGGATCTAGCTATCTGAATGAATAAATGAATTATTATTATTATTATTATTATTCGCTCTTAAGTTGACTGATTTGGCTATTTGTAAATTTTTCTATAGATATTTTTGTTTAATTAGTGTTATTGTTGATCTGACTATTCTATGGTCTGAATGGTAGTTTAGGTTCAACTTCTCGATGTTTTGGAATATTCCTGGTTGATTTGACAAGATGCAATCGATTTCGTTTTTGTATTGTCCGTTAGGGGATCGCCAGGTTCATCTTCGACTTTGTTTTTTTTTAAAGCATGTATTTATAATCATTAGAGCGCAAAATCTAACAATCTCTGTCCTCTTTTATTTCTCTCGTCGTATCCGTGCTTTTTAGTAACCAAATTTTCATCAGCTTTGGGAGTTCCAACCTTGGCGTTAAAGTCTCCCATTAGTATTGTGGTTTTGTGTGCTGTATCCAAGGCTTTCTCGATTGTAGTGTAGAATTCTTCAATATCATATTCGCTTGCCGCTTCTGTTGGTGCATAATCTTATGACCTTGTTTATTTATATTTAGTGTTGCGACTCGCTCTATTATTCCATTGAAGCTTATTATGTGGTTTTTGAGAGACTTATTTATTATAAAACCGACCCCATATTTGCCAGGAGTTTGTCCTATGTAGCACATTATAATGTTTTCGTATTCTTCTATTTGGTTTCCATGTCTTCTGATTTCCGATATTCCAATGACATCGTATTTTATATTTCTTATACCCTCTTCAAATTAAAGCAAGCGATCATATGATGAAAGAGTTCGGACGTTATATGTTGCAATCGTTAGTTTATATTTATTAAGGGTATTTTTTTTCCTCTGTTGGTATATTCATTGGAGGGTTTTGGTCGTATTCTTCCACGGAGACCAACCGGGTTGGATGATTTTTTCTATAACATTTTTGTTTGTTCTTTTGTATAATTTTGGCATCTGTGTGGTAGGAGGGGCTTAGTTGCTATATATTCTCGCTGTTACGTTCTTGGTTGTTGTTAGTTTTGGTTGCATTTTTGTTGACCAAGAAGTTGAGCATGCTAGGTTTTATGACTCCTTCTGAAATGCTGTTTCACCTATTGACCTACAAATCCTTACTAATAATATAAATGCGAAAGTAACTCTGTCTGTCTATCTGTCTGTCTTGCTTTCACGCCAAAACTACTGAACCGATTTAAATTTGGTACACAGATAATCTAAAGCCTGAGAAAGGACATAGGCTATTTTTTGTAAGGTTGTATGAAAGTATTGTAATTTTCAGAACTAGAAATAGCATAAAATTTTAAGCTGTTGATCTATACTCTATACTAATATTGTAAATGTGAAAGTAACTCTGTGTGTCTGCCTATCTGTTACGTTTTCACACCTAAATTTTGCTTTTAGATTTTCGTTGATTTTTCAGCTCGACCGATTCTGATAAAATTTATATGGAACCACCTGTGAAGTATAAAAAATTTTCCAAATTGATTTGAAAAATATTTTTTTTGTTTGAAAGGGTATATACTTTTCACCTCCTCCTTCTTGATGAAGTCGGTTATAAAACGAATATATCTGGAAATCTGATAAAATATGATATACATTTTGACAAACACGGGCTTTACTCACGTATTATTTTATCACGTATACCCTGATGAAGATTCTCTAGATGAATCGAAACAATCACGGTGCCTCCATCGACAAAATAATACTTGAGTAAAGTCCGTGTGTGTCAAAATGTATATCATATATTATCAGATTTCCAGATATATTCGTTTTTTAACCGACTTCATCAAAAAGGAGGAGGTGAAAAGTATATACCCTTTATCCCATATATATCTCCATATTATATTCCGTACTAAAACGTCATTGATTTAACAAAATCCACGCACTGCGCGGCATAACTAAAATGTGCGGATGAAGTCGCGAGCGGAGCTAATTCATAATATATAGTAGGCAAAATAATTAAGCAGTAATTAAGCAACAAATAATTAATATTTTGATTATAGTATTGTTTTCTGTGCAACACGTTTGCAGCATTGCCTGTCTGTATTTGACGAAATAAGTTGAGTGAACAAGTAGTACAAGTTCCTTATAATAGCTAATAATGCCTACATTATCTTGTGAAAATACTTCAGTTACTGATTTTTATGCCGGAAAATCTGTGTTTGTAACGGGTGGGACCGGCTTCATTGGCAAGGTAAGAAACTTCTTTGAAATCATCAAAATCTTAACGGAAAAAAAAGTATTTGGAGCCACTAAATACTTTTTTTTCCATAACAAAATTTGCCTCACTCTCTTCGTTCAATCACTTTCTTCTTTCAACGTATGGAGCTCCAGCAAAAATCACCTGCATTGATAACTACGCTACTTATCCTTTGGTAAACAATCATGTAATAAAAAACGTGTGCTTGTCTTCCTTCAACCTCAGCTTCTGCTCAGTAACATTTCTATTCAGTTTATTACCAGGTTCAAGTGTGGCTTGGCAATGCACTAGATCCAGAAAAAGGAGTTGGAAGCTAATTGACAACGTACTGGAGCCAATCCATACTCTACTTCCGCCTGCACTAGAGAAGCTCCTTAACACCATTTTTATGCCTACCGAGGAAACCACGTTAAAAAAAAACGCCCTTCGTACACTACCTCATAGGTGGCGTGGAAACGTGTGCATTTTATGGAGAATTCAGCTCCAGCTATCTTTCGTATGGGATTTTTCACAGAAATGGTAAATCTTAGAGAAAAAAGTATCAGGACAATTCTAGTAGATAATTACTTGACCTGCAATTTTAGTAAAAGCTGTTTTTATTGTAACTAACCGTTTGGCCAAACAATCCAAAAAACCCATTTTTGCGACCTATGACCAGAATATTTTTTTTTGCACACACGGGATCAATGGGGACTTTTCAGGATTTCATTAGAGTATTATCCCTTACGTGCCTGTAAATTTTCGGCTTGTAAGTTAATGCAAGGGTACCTCTATTTTTTGGGCTAAATTGACCGGGCTATGGAGAACTAAGATTTCAGTCAGATTCAGAGAATAGATTTTCAGTCAGCTCTGATACAAATGTTATCGAAATTTATTATAATAATAAAAACATTATTGAGGAACTATGATTTATATCCTTAGTTTTGCATTAGAATACAGGCATATCAATTAAGATCTCTTGACAAACTTCAAAATTTTTGCAGGTACTTCTGGAGAAGCTCCTATACACCTGTACAGATATTGATAAAATATACATACTGCTTCGCGCAAAAAAAGCTGGCAGCAAAGAAAGGCTGCGAGAAATGATTGAAAAACCGGTTAGTGAGTCCCAAGACCCAGTCTTTAATGATATTTTACATTCGTTAACGTATATTCAAATTGTATAAACATTACCAAAATTAATTAAAATCTCAGTGTGTACCATCGGTAAGTATTTTAAATAATAATTACGTTTTAAAACTAAAAAGAAAACCGACTTCATTGAATATAACTTTTTATAAGTGGAAAGTACATGTATTTTATTTATACATAATATGGGTAGGTCAACTAAACGAAATGCTCCAATGAGAAAGGTTTCGGAGTAAACGAAAATATTTTTTTCTTTAGATTTTTGTTGATTTATTTAAAACCGCTTAAGTGATTTCGATAAAATTTAAATGGGACCTGAGAAGTATACCCTTTAAAACAAAAAAAGAATTTTCCAAATCGGTTCAGGCGTCTTTGAGTAATCGGTGACCATACATAAATAAAAATAAAATTCCGACGAATTGAGAAACGCCTCCTTTTTTTTAAGTGGGTTAAAAAGAGTTGCATCAACTTGTCAAGTACGGAATACGAGGATCTGAGAACACCAGGGCATATCTATACTATTTCTACTTAACATTATATAAAGAAAGATTTGATTGTATGTTTGTTTGTATTGAATAGGCTCCGAAACTACTGGACCGATTTGAAAAATTCTTGGAAAGCTACACTATCCCCGTGTGACATAGGCTATTTTTTATAGGAAAAATCTTCACCGCAGGTGAAGCTACAAGCGGACAGCTAATGCCAAATATAATTATGGATACGCTTGGATATCTTCAAAAATTAAGAAGGTGTCTAACAAACATGGAGATAACAGTTCTGTTGTTTGTTTTAGGATTCTATACCTCTAAAAAAATCCACCCGTAGAGGATATCTACGTTATCCATTAGTCTGTCTGTTTATCTGTAAAGATCTTTTCTCAGGAAAATTAATATTAATGTTAAATTAATATTTACCACGTCATTAGTCTTTTGTAACGGTAAATAATTTAGCTCTAGATTTCCAGCGACTTTACCGCACCAAAATATCTTTAGTAAATTATTTTTTTTAGACTTTGAGAAATTCCGTTTGAATTAAACAATTTTTCATCTACAACTACTTTTATTTGTAACAATATACACATAAAATAAAACAATATGATGGTACACTCAAAATAAAAACAAAGAAAAACAGAAAAGACAACATAAATTAAACTAAACTGAAGATAGAGTGTCTCGCAATCGTCCAAGTGTGCTGTTTATTCATTAAAATTAATGATCATATTTTCCACCACAGGTTTTCGATAGAATAAAAAAAGAGTGCCCAGAAGCATTGAACAAAATTGTTGCTATTACAGGAGACATAACTGAGAACAACCTCGGTATCAACTATGAAGATGAACGAAATATTTTAGATAAGGTAATCAGATATACAGGATATTCTAAAACTGTGTAATATGTTATCCCGAGGCATACGCATAAGGGGACATTTTTAGATATGGTACCAACGAGTATAAGACGAGTTGTCTGATTTCTCTCAGATATGGAGGCATCGGTATCTAATGGATCTGTTCTGATCGAATGTTGTTTTTGCGCTGTAAGTACCAGTATCTTCAAACGGTGCATGTGCATGAATCCAGCAGTGCTTGAATCGAGCCTCTGAGGCGCACTTCAAGCCAATCACAACACTAGTTCGAAATAACTAGTGGCATGATAAAGAGAAGAAGATGGCACCTAAATTCTTCTAGCAATTAAGACGATTCAAAGATTCATCTAATCTAACCTGATGGGTTTTTCTATGCATGTTTTCTGTGCAGAATTGCATGTCTGTTAGCTTAATAGCAGCAAAACCAAGGCATTAACAATTTTGTGCGGTGTATTTTGCTACTTAATACTAATTGTCTTTTTTTCCAGTGTTAGTTTTTGCTGTTTTTTTAATTAAGTTAAAGTATTAAGTTAATTAAGTTAAGTTATCAATAAAACAATCCTAGACCTTGGGGTCAAGGATTGTTTTATTGTACATACTTGTAATGTTATTATTTTTTTGTGCTTCGTAGCGTGGGAATCGTCAAAAACGTCACGTGGTTTCCATAACTCAAGCTCCGCTTACTTTGGGGCCAGATAAAACTGTGTTAAATGTCTGGCATTATTATATTATACTATTATATCATAATAATAATATAAGCTTTCACAAACATTTAACTATTAAATTACCCTAATTACTATATTGTAAACGTGTAACCACTTTAAGCGGCAAAAGCCTCCTCCAGCTCCAGTTATGCCGTCTGGCCCAGGACTTTTTTTCTGTTTTAGCTTGTCAATTGAGTGCTATATCTCATTCACATTGAATGTAGGCGATGAATCTTCGTTCGTAGTTCTTATTTTACAGCCAGATGTGGTAACAGAGTTTTTCATGTATTTTATGTAGATTTGTGTAAAAATCAGTAGCTACCTGCATCAAGTCATCTCTGCTTGTGACTATAGTACGGGAATCATTTTGAAGTTGGCTCACTATCTGCTTTGATTTGTGTACTTATTGTTTGCTTTTGAAAGCCTTTTTAACTCACTTACCTTTTCTAAATATTTTTCCATTATGCCTGATCTATATTTTTTAGTGTTGATTTTTATATCTGTTTAATTTACTTAGTTGTTCCTTTTCTTTTTTCTTAGTTTTCCTTTTTTTTTACGACCTCTGTGGCGCAGTGGGCTTAGGTCCAGCTGAGACGCAAAAGGTTGCGGGTTTGATTCCCGCCGCGGGACAAATGTTTGTATTATCTGCAAGTATTTGTCTCGGGTCTGGGTGTTTCTATGTATAATATGTACGTATTTAAAAAAAAAAGTATATAAGTAGTATATCAGTCATGTGGTACCCATAACACAAGCTCTGCTTACTTTGGGGCCAGATGATGCTGTGTGAAATGTCCGGTATTATTATTATTTTCAAGTTTCGGTTTTTTTTTTTGTTCTTTAAAGTATGTCTCTCTTCTATCAGTTCTTGAAGCTCTTCTTTAAATATTGATTCGTTTCGGAGCGTGTTCTAGCCAAGCCAAAATTACTAAGAAAATCTTAGTTATTTCGGCTTGGTTAGAACAGTGCGTTATGACATTTTCGATTTCATTATAATACAAAATACAAAATACAAAATGTTTTTATTTCTGTAACAGTTTTTAACAATTTCATAAGTGTTGAGACCATCTTTTAAGTAGAAATATACTTGTGTTACATGGTCTCGCTCTTCCATATCTTATGTTAAGTACAGTTACAGTTTAGGTACGTAGGCAATTAAAAATTACAAAGTAAATACGTACATGCTTAGTGCCTTTAAACAAAATTAAGAACTAAAAATATTTAAAGAGAATAAAAATAAAAATAAAATGTGGGTAGATAGGTATTACATCATGAGCATTGTATAATGATAGGAATGGCATCAAGGAATAAGTAGGTAACTAGGTCAGGTGCAATGGAGCGAAAATAATAAATATGTAAATACCCACTTATAAAAAGGTTAACAAAGTAATTAAATTAAAGATTTGTATGTTAAAATTTCAGTACAGATAGGTAGGTGTTATGTATATCTGCGAGGAATGTTGTGTATAAGTAAGTGTCTGAATGTATTTTATGTTGTGTGTGTATGTGTGTGTGTGTGTGTGTTATATTATATGTGATTTTCGGGATGTTAAGTGTGCGTATATGAGAGTTTAATACATTAATATAAGGAAAAAGTGATTTGCAGCAAGGGTGTGTATATTTGTGAGAGGGTGAGATTGTTTGTGAATTTGGAAATGTGCTTGAGTGCTTGATTGATATGATTGTATGCTATGTGAAATGCCTCCAATCTATTTAAACTATTGTGTTATTTGATTTGATTTTATTTTAATCATAAGTTTATGTAGGTACATTTTTGTAGAATAGAAGCTGCTTAATTATATTTCTAATAAACTGTTGTAGACGATATGAATTCAACCTAAAATTTGCAAAAATGCTTCAGTTTCTTCGTAGTTTTTTGTTTGTATCCATTCAGTTATAGCTTTTTTACAGTTATAACTTTGCATTGGGTAAATAGTTAAATTCTTGTTAATTTAATTAGGTTATATAGGTGGGCTGATTGTCTTATATATTGGCTACGGGCAAATGTAATTTTAGTGCCAACAACCTTAGCAACTATGTCCTTTTTTCTACAGTTTTCGATACTTGGGTCATAAACTAGGGTTTTATGCCTTTTTAAAGTAGCATGTACGATATATAATTTCCTGACAATCAATAAATGGCTTAAAGAATAAAGCATATGCGTTGGAAATCTATATGGTTTGAAATACATAACCTTTATTAGTGTTCTCTGTGCTCTTTCTAGTTCTACAAATTTAGTTTTTGACGCTCCGCCCCATATAGAGATACAATATCCTAGAACCGATTGAACCAAAGCAATATAAATGTTATTTAGTAAAGATACTTGAGCAATATGTCGTAAGGTTTTGAATATCCAAGTTAACTTTCTTAATCTGTTGCTGAGTATTTCGATCTGTAGATACCATGTTAAGTTCTGATCCAGCGTGATTCCCAAGTATTTTGTTTTAGATACTCTATTAATTAAAGGACAGTCACACGGATCAGTGTGTGGTAAGTTTATAGAATTATGTATGCGGATGTTAAAATTGCTTCCTGGTTGAGTTCTGTTGTAAATGCTATAACACATGTAATTTGTTTTATGAGCATTAAGTGTTAGTGAATTTGTCTTAAGCCAGTGTGCGATCCTAGTAAGTCCAATTTCAGCGTCTTGTCTAACACAGTCCCATGTTTTATTACTAAAAACTACAGCAGTATCATCAGCGTATGAGATTATTTTTGCGTTATCAATTTTAAGGTCGCATAAGTTATTAATATATATTAAAAATAGAGTAGGTCCTAAAACGCTTCCTTGTGGGACGCCATAGGCAATGTTCGAGTCCTCACTGACGTACTGTCCAACTTTTACTCGCTGTTTCCGTTCACTCATATAGTTTCTGAATAACGATAATGTCTCTGATACCAATGTTTTCCAGCTTTTTTATCAATATAGTAGCATCAACAGTATCAAACGCTTTTTTTAAATCTAAGTATACGGTTAGACATTTCTTCCCGTGATCAACTTCATCAATAATAAGCGAACTTAGAGCTGTTATCGCATCTTCAGTGGATCGACCGTTCCTAAATCCATATTGCGAATTGGAAAGAAGTTGAAATTTGTTCAGGTATTTAATTAGTCTCTTATTAATAAATTTTTCAAGGATCTTAGAAATTGACGGTAGCACCGAAATAGGCCTGTAGTTGTTAACGTCGTCTTTTTTACCATTTTTGTATACAGGGGTAATAATAGATTGTTTTAAGGTTTTGGGAAATGTTCCACAATCAAAACAAAGGTTGGCTAAGTGGGATATAACTGGACCTACTTCATTTCTAGCAAGTTTTAGGAAGCTTGTTGGGATGTTATCTACACCAGGACCACTATCTGACTTAAGACTCATGAGCACGTCATGAACTTCTTTAGGATCCGTTTCCAAAAGAACAAATGAGTTGGGCTGTGAACTTTGCGTTTCGTATGTATGATTTTGAGAGGTTGAATTTAATAGGTCAGCTAGTTCTTTTCCAGTGTTAGCGAAATATTTATTTACATAATTTACTGATTCTTTAGGTGAAGATTTTATATTTAGTAATTCAGTAGTGTCTGATTTAGAATTTTTATTTGTATAAGTTATAGATTTAATATTTTTCCAAAGACTTTTAGAATTACCTGTTGATTTTGCTAATAGTTCTCTTTCATAGTTTCTTTTGCATTTCTTTATTAAATTATTACAAAAATTTCGATACCTTATATATGTTATTTTAAGAATTTCGTTATGAGGATCTGATTTTAGTTTTTTCTGTTGTTTATTCCTGTTTCTTATACATCGTAGGATACCGGGAGAAATCCACGGTTTAATAACACATTTACTATTGGAGAAAGTTTCAACATAAAGTGATCTAAGCAACTGTTTTTTCTAGTCGGGAAAGTGTGACTTGGCATAAAACTGTGCATAGCTAGCATGTTAAGATAGTTGAGTCTGTTACTACGTTCAGAAGCTTTTGCGTTATCATTTATAATTAGATTAATGTTTATATCACCGGTTAAGATTACATTTTTATACGATTTTAGAGTTTCTAGATGTGTGTTTAGAGAGTTTATAAATTGATCAGCATTGGTGTTTGAGGGAGAGCGATATATACCCAAAACAGCGCTGTTATTTGTATCTATTTGTAAACATGATGCGTGATCTAGTTTAATTTCTTTGACATTCAACACTACAATGTCATTTCTAACGTATTGGGGTTGGTTTATTAGGATTTAGTCTGCATTCAGTTAATATCAATAGATCCGGATTAGCATCTAAAGTGCATATGTTTGCATAAAAACCATCGATGTTCGCGTAGATACTTCTAATATTTTGCGAAAAAATTGTTAGGTCATTCTTTTTAACAGGTATGTTATGAAAAAGATCCTCAATATCACATTGGATAGCTCGAGCTATTTCGATTTCGTCTATTTCGTTCAGTGTGTTAAGAGAGCTATCCATAATGAGACAATACTAAAAGACTGCGAATGTATTTATGAATGAGGTAAACTCGGGTAGTGATCATTGATTGTCGTATCAAAATTATATATTTACTAGTGTAATGTGAGAGTATGAATATTTTGTTTGTGGTTTGTTTGTGCTTAAACATGGCGGTGTACATTTGTAGTGACAGGAAAGTGTAGGGGGTTGATTTTGTGATTGGTATGTTAAGGTATGTGTGTGTAATGGAAGTGTGTTTATGTGTCAAGGTTTGGAGGTGCAGATGTGTGTCAAGTGTTTTAGAGTTGTAAGTTAGTGTGTGATTATTACATATAATATTCTTGTACTGCTTTATTTGTCGTATTTATAGGTTAATATTTAGAGAGTTCGTTATTATATAGTAGTCAATATTATGAATCTAGTGTTTTTGATGAAAAATTTGTTCTACTTTTATTATAATTGACAACGTTAATTATAATTGATAACGTTACTCTTACTAGGCGGTTATAGCTTGAGTGTCTGAATTTACTTAAAACGCTACAGTTTTCAATTAAATGCGGTTTGTTAGTTGCAATAAAATAAATCTATTTCAATCGTTATTATAGTCAAGTCAAGTCAAAAGATGATTTATTCAATACAATCACAAGGATCACTTTGAAATTATATTATATTATCTGGCGATAGCCACGTCCAGCTTAATTCTTGGGATTTTTTGAACTTTGTGTTTGATTTTCTTAGGTTGTTTTGAAAGCAAGAGTTTATGAACATTTCGCCTCTGTTATTTCGTTTTTCATATCCTTAATTGCCCATTACACGGCTTTCACCATCTATTGGATGGCCTATTTGGGCGTTCATATTTCCAAGAAATATTAAGTTAGTCTCGCCTTTTGTGGCGATTTGTTCTAGGGTCCTCTAGAATGCATATATTTCCTTATCTTGTGCGCTTGAAGTAGGTGCGTAAACTTGTGCTACGGTAAATATTCTACCGAATATTTTGACGATAGTAGCGCAGCTCGGTCAGAAATCCCAGTGAAATCCTCAACTGTTACATGGCTTTGTTTTTTCACTAGAAATCCTACTCCATTACGTCCTTTAGTTTCCCCATATGTGTAGAGGCGATATCCTTCTCTATCTTCAATTGCATATTCTTTTCGAAGTACTTTACATATACCTACAATATCCCATTTTATTGTTGTAAGTGCATATTCCAATTCTATTAGTCTTGATTCGTTGCCTAGTGATCTGACCTTGAATGTCGCTACGTATATTTTGTTATTATTATTATTCGTTGGATGGTTGAGGTGACTCCCGTGGTGACCAGCCATTCTGGGAGAGTATTTTTGTTATTTTCTAGATTTTTCTTTATTTTAGATTCATTGGCAGTGTAAGAAGGTTTTGCTGGTTGCTATTGGCTTGAATCTCGACAGCTCAGCTCATCTATATTTTTCACATATTTAGGAGGAGTAATTTCAAGCTCCCTTTTTTTTAGTTTGGTCTGATTAGATTCTCTTACAACAATTTTGTCATATCTTAGATAGGCATTATGCCCTTCGCTCCTCTCTGTAGTTGTCCTTGAAGCGACTTTCTAACTTCCAGGATTTCAAACGAAAAATCTTCTTTTATATAAATATTGGTGTTCTCGTGTTTCTTTATGGATACTTTCTTGCCATATGTTGTGATGTATGTTGTGATGATGTATATTTTTCCTTGTCTAAATTTTCCCATCCTTCTGATCATTTCTAGATCATTTATGTTACATTAAATTATGCCTATCTTATATATTATGGTTACAACTGTTCTTTCTAGATCGACTTCTTACATTCTTCTTCTTCAAAAAATATGAGATTTCTTGCTTTAAATTGCTTTTCAATCATAGCAAGTCTATGTTCTTGATCTTCGTTAGTTTGTTTTATTTCATCAATCTCCAATTGAATATGATGACCTTTTCATCAATGTTTTTATTAATTCTGGCAGCTTTTCTTTCTTCTTGCTCATTCAAAGTTATATTAATATTGCTTCTGATTTGTAATCTTAGATCGTGTAGCAGTTTTTCTAGCTATGCAGCCTTTTTTAGGAATATAACTTTTGCTTTATGACTATACCAGTCTACTGAGTATTCAAGTTTAAGGTAAGGTGCTCAGATTTCTCTATTGCTCTACCAAAAACGCCTGTACTAGTAAACGCTAGATGGCGCTGTCCTGAGTTAGTTTTGGCAACTATCACAACTTATTCTACTTCACGATAGGTGTCTATACTTGTATGTATTTGGCAAAATCATTAATCATGACTCAGATAAAAAATATAATATTGTTGGTTACTTTTTGGAGATCTCAACAGTTTATCAAAGACCGGAGTGTAATTATTTACAGAAACCGCACTGGTTACAGTTTTGCACTAATATATTTAGTCATTTTCAATCCAGGAAACTTACAATTGTATGTTTCCATCTTTACCATAATTA
The DNA here is from genome assembly GCA_948098915.1 of Lampropteryx suffumata. Lineage (NCBI taxonomy): Eukaryota > Metazoa > Arthropoda > Insecta > Lepidoptera > Geometridae > Lampropteryx > Lampropteryx suffumata. The sequence goes on along the minus strand of OX402550.1, from coordinate 2,634,492 downwards.
ACCGACAAACCCGACAAAAACATAAAAAAATTCGAAATCGGTTCAGATGTACATACATGAATTATTTTGTTATCCTTTTGTCTATCTGTCAGTGTCTCAACACTTTCTATTTTAAATACTTAGAGATATAATAAAAAAAGAAATATATTCTTATTTAAATTCTTCAAGTAAATATAATTTATGTATATATATATATATATATATATATATATTCTGTTGAAGAATTGACACGAGAAAAAACATCGGTAATCGAAATAAAAACTTCATGTATGTTCATCAAATTTTCGACATCTGAATCGATTTCGAAAATTTGTTTGTCGGGTTTGTCGGGTTAAATGGTTATCCTTCCTAGGTGGTCCCATTTAAATTTTATCGAAATCGGTCTATTGGTCTTTAAAAAATCAACAAAAATCTAAAAATTGTATACATCGACATCATATACATATATACATACATCCCTATACATACATCCCCCTTCCCCTTGGACCGCGGTAGCGTACAGACGTGTCGTATCACTTTCATTAAAAAATATTATTTAAATAGTGAGTAAATAAATTTAATTCCTCCAAATAACCAAGTCAAGTACCAGGCGTTCATGAATTGTAAGAAGCTCGACAACATCATTAGGCCCCGCCTACTACACTACGTCACCTCGCCGCTGCACGCATCACTTCACTGCGCGACAACACCGGTTTCAGAGCGCATCAAAACAGCGAATGTAACACACTGCGCACTCCGCCGCTCCAGGTAACTCAAAACCGCGAATGTGCTAGGATAACATTTTACTTCACGCGTACACGACATTTTTTTGGCTGACTCACATACATACAAACACAAAATGTTACGCACTCCGGATAACAACTCGGACCCCAATTTGGTTTCTTCTGGGTTACTAGAAACTCCCCGAAATTACATGGTACGAGAACTAAAGCGTTTTCGCACTATGTCAGGAGAAGTCTCTCTGATGGATGAGTTTTCGGCTTTTCGAAATGAGATGAAACAGATGTTCATAAACCTACAAGCTGAGACCACCAAAGCAATTAAATCTCAGTTTGAAAGCTGGAAAAAGGATTCTAATACGAGAATGGCCAAAATAGAGGTCTCTTTAGTCAACATTGAAAAATCGTATTCCGATATTGAAAAAACATTGGAATTCACCTCATCCCAATATGATGACTTAAAACAAAAAACTAGTTTGCTAGAGAGGGAGTGCAAAGACCAACGGGCTAATATTTTGTCCCTTGAGGATAAACTAGAGGAAATGCAAAGAATCTCCAAAATTAACTTCATTGAGATTAGAAATGTTCCTAAACAGGAAGGAGAAACCAAAGAACATATTGAAAACTTTGTGGGAAATATGTGCAAATCAATAAATATCAAGATTCCAGCCTCGAGTGTCAAGGACGCCTTTCGTATGCCAGAAAAAAAGAGCACTAGCCCAACAATACTCGTGGAGCTAAGCAACAACTCAGCCAAAAATAGTATATTGAAGGGAGTAAAGGTTTACAACCAGTCTAACCATATAAAGCTAAACGCGACTCAACTTGGTCTCACAGGGACCGCAGCACCAGTATACGTGGCAGAACACATTACATCAAAATCTAGACGATTGCATTTTGTCGCCAGACACCTTGTCAAGTCCAAACAATTCCAGTTTTGCTGGATTGCGAATGGCAAGGTATTCATCAAGAAAACTGAGGGGTCCCCGGCCGTACACATCAAGACCGAAGGCCAGCTGGAGATGATGTCGAAAACTTTGTGACTCCTTTCGAGCACTGAATTTACTGGATTGTATTTCTGGTTTCAAATACTGTTAAATCTACGCGCAAAAATTCACATAATATTTAGTATAGTTCATAGAAAACACAATTCTTGCGAAAACACTACCACATTCACGCAGACAACATATACAAATAAAACACATCTACACAAAACACACACACACACACACTTTTATACCATATTTACAAAAAAAAACACATACTTTCCAAACTTCACATTATTATATCATTACCCAAAATTATTTGCACATTTATTACATCTGTCAGCTATCTATTATTATATTGTATTTACCTTCTAGAACCCAACAAGCGCTTCCTATAACGTACTCTAAAAATGAGTTTGTAACTTTAAACATCAACTATGTAAAATCCTGGCCTTGTTTTTGGTACCATAAGTGATTTGCTAAACGACATTGACAACTTTTCTATCTCAGATACTATTCAATGCGATCCTGAACAATGTTCATTAACTATATCACAGCCTAACCGTTTTCTTAAAATTGTCACACAAAATATACGTAGTATTAATGCTAACATTGAACAGTTTCAACTACTACTCTCCCGTCTAAAGTTTTCATGTGATATTCTTATTCTCACGGAATGTTGGATGTCTTGTGTTCAACATGTCCCGGAACTTACAGGATACCGCAGTATATCGACGTCTACACATTATAACCAAAATGATGGTGTCATTGTATACATTAAAAATAATATAAACGCAACGATTACTGAACCTGCAATACAGGATGCAAATTGCATTTTAATAAAGATAAGTAAGGACCTAGCCATTATATCAATATATCGACCTCCTTGCTTTCAAAGTATTGAGGCATTTTTAAATTCTTTAAATGTTATCATCTCAAAGCTAACATCATTTCAAACATTAATTTTAATTGGAGATATTAATATTAACATTGCTCCTAATAGTATAGACAAAAACCTACCAGAATATTTAGACTTCCTCTCACATAACGGACTACTCCCTGCTTATAACATTGCTACACGATCCAAAAGCTGTTTGGATCACGTCATTCTAAAAACAAAGCTGCATGTAAACTGTTTTATTTTCGAGACAGCCATAACCGACCATAGAGCTGTTTTGTGTTGCATAGAATTACTAAACACTCAAAAATATGTAATAAAAAAAATCACATCTAAAATTGACTATAATGGAATCCTAAATACATGTCAAAATAAGGACTTTTCTTTTATCTACAAATTAGACGATCCAAATCTTGCTACAGATATTTTTGTTTCTTGGCTCCAAAATGTAATTATATCCAATTCTAAACTTTTGACTATTGCTCCTAAATATAGATTACTAAAGCCATGGATGACACTGGGACTAGTAAGATGCATACGAAACAGAGATAGAATGCATAAAAAAGTTAAACTAACACCTAATAATGACATTCTTATATTAACTTATAAAAGATATCGCAACTTTTGTAATAATTTAATTAAAAAGTTAAAACGACAATACGATCGTCAACAACTGTTGCAAGCTGGCAGAGACAATAAAAAAATTTGGAAAGCAATAAACTCCATCACAAATAGAAACGCCAAAAAGGAATACTCATATGAGCTGTTATCAACTGCAACAACTCCAGAAATTGCAGTAAATAATGCAAACAATTTTTTTGCTACAGTTGGTGAAAAGCTGGCAAGTGAAATTAATCTTCCAGATATAGCCCTAATAAACCATGATATTTCACCTCCTCTGAATTCATTTGTACTTTTAACCACCGACGAGCGAGAAGTTGACAAACTTATTATAGGCCTAAAAAGTAATTGTTCTCCTGGCGATGATGGCATTTCGTCAGATGTACTTAAGGTTACTAGAGCCCATATCCTGACCCCACTTACCTATATCCTAAATCTCTCCTTGAGTAAGGGAGTTTTTCCAAGGTCTTTCAAGGGATCTATAGTGCGTCCTGTTTTTAAGGCTGGGGTTAGAGACCAGGTCACAAACTATCGTCCTATCTCAATATTAAACTCACTCTCTAAGGTTTTTGAAAAAATTATAAATTACAGACTTATTAGTTATTTGGAAAAAAACAAACTTCTTTCTAATGGGCAATTCGGTTTTCGCCATGGAAAATCAACTGAGACGGCTGTAAGTGAATTTATAAATTTCGTTGTTAGAAAAATTGACTGCAAAAACAAATGTCTTTCGATATTCTTAGATCTTGCAAAAGCGTTTGACACGGTTTCTATCCCTAACCTCATACAGAAATTAAATAACCTCGGCATCCGAGGCGTTCAACTGGATCTCTTTAGAGATTATTTGACTGGAAGAACTCAAAGACTTAAAATTGATAATGTAACTAGCCATAACGTGCCTATTACGCATGGCGTCCCACAAGGGAGTATCTTAGGCCCAACGCTATTTCTAGTTTACATTAATGATCTCGCATCATTAAAAATCGAGAACTGTAAAATAATATCGTACGCAGATGATACGACTTTGACATTCTTTGGGAAAACTTGGGTTGAAGTGTACAAACATGCTCAAACTGGTTTCAACATAGTAACCAATTGGCTTGCCTCTAACTACCTCTCACTAAACACTGCTAAAACTAAATATATACCTTTTTCTATTTATAATCCTCCCTATCCGATATCCCAAACATATAACATAATTGCACATACCTGTGACTATGTTTCTTCTCAAAACTGCAATTGTTCTTTAATATCCACGGCTTCTACGATTAAATATCTAGGCATAATTATAGATAACAACCTAAACTTTATGAGTCATATTGAGTATATATCTAATAGAATCAGGAAACTTATATATATATGTAAACAATTACGTCATTCTGCAGGCAATCGTATTATGAAATTAATTTACACTTCACTATGCCAGTCAGTTCTAACCTACTGTCTAACCTGTTGGGGGGGCGCAGCTAAGACTAATCTTATATGTGTAGAAAGAGCCCAAAGAATCTTATTAAAAGTAATTTACTTTAAACCAAAGCTCTATCGTACAACTGATCTGTACAAAGAATGTGAAGTACTGACAGTCCGCCAACTCTTTATTTTAAATACCATCCTGAAGCAGCATTCTTCTGTGGTCCAAGATGCAGATACTACACGTCTAGCCACTAGGAGAAACCACCAGATCCTACCGCTGACTAGTTGCCGCACTCGATTTGCCCAAAGGTTTCCATTGTTTCTTGGAGCTTGGCTTTACAACAAAATTAACAAGGAGCTGCTAATTTTCCCATTGAACAAGCGAACATGCAAACGTACACTTACAACATGGCTGTTATCATTAAACTACGATACTACTGAAGATATTTTTGCAATTGTATCCTAATGCGAAGCTTTCACCACGCATTGGGATATAATTGTAAAGATTCATTCATACAAACATACAAATGTCAAACATACAAACTTCTCTTACACACATACACACACACACACACACACACACACACACACACACACACACACACACACACATATACACACTCGCAGACATACTTAACAGTTTTATTTTATTCTTTTTAATTTGTTTATATCATCATACTTACCTACATTTGAGTGCTTATTATTAATATGTACTTACCGCACAAGCTATTTGTTAACTTATCTAGAATTTCTCTAGCTTAATTGCACCTATATTGAGGGTGGGCGCTGATACCTATCATACAGGATTTTTATTATCTTAGTTTAGGTGTCAGTTGTATCACATTATGTACCTTGTAACTTCCTTAGGTTAAGAAATTATGTATATCTCTAACTTGTACTTATTGTTAGCTAAGGTGCTCAATAAAACAATACAATACAATACAATCGACAATTTTCTGACCATAAAATTTTGGACCAAATAAATGTTTTAAAGATTTGTAAGGTATAAATAAGAATTTGAGTCCTTCATTTACTAAATGATAATTTTATTTTATTTTTATTTTTACGTAAACTTCCCTTATGCGTGGGTTAAAGTGGGGTTATTTTTTTTATTTTAGTACCCCATCGTGTCCGATAATACGTATTAGTGGACCTTACAAAGTTATGAAACGAAAACATTGACAAAATGATTTTTATGTATACCTCCCCTACGCGTGGGTTAAAGTTGGGTTTTTTATTTTACAACCCCCTCATGTGTCATATCATTATATAGGTCTTTAAAAATACAAAAAAATATACTACAAATTAAATAATAACCATAAAAATACTAAAAATATAGTTAAATATAATATGAGGTTTATTGAACAGTTTTTCGAAACAGATATTCGTTTAATATATATTAAGCTTTTAAGTGGCCATTTTCGGTGGAGGTTAGTGTCCAACCCTTCTTCCATTTATTCACGACGTAATGTTACGCGATGGCACGGGGACCAATCGTCGTATATCAATGGGATAACTTTTTGTCAATTACAAATTTATTTTTATCATACAGGTCCTATTCTAAAAATTTAGATTTTACCTTCAATCTGCCTATTTTTTTGTTAAAGCCGGTACATATATAACGATTGTGATTTATGTCGATATAGTGGCCCTAACTCCATGTGGTCCTGAACTAGTTATTAAAACCGGTGTCAAAAAAGTCATGCTGATGATAAAAATAGGAACCACCTTTATAAAAATAGGTACGGTAAACTGTCGCACAAAATAAACCTTAATAATTAAAATGAAAATATTTGAAATCGTTTTAAACGGTCCTGTGATAGCTCAACTGTTCAACATATACTTAATTCACTGAATATATTAATACATTATGCAAATAATATGTTTTTATTTCTAGATTTCAGTGGTTATTCATGCAGCAGCAACCGTTAGATTTACTGAAAATTTGGATGTGGCCGTCAACCTTAACTTTGAAGGTACCAAGAATGTCCTCGACTTGTGTCATCGTATGAAAAATTTAAAGGTATTTCAAAAGACCAAAAGCAGTACTAATTGTTTGACTTATCGTATCTCTAGTTATTTGTGGCACACCCTAATAATTTCACCATTCTTTCACCATTCCTTTCGTCCACATGTTGTTTAAAAAATATGAGAAACAAATAATAACAGTTGTGATCTTTTATTAGTTAGTTGGTATGTATAGGCCGTTTAAAAAAACTGATTTTAAATGGTAGTTTCAAGCGGTAAAGAAAAACATCGCAACGAAACCGTCACGTCTTCGTGGAACCTAAAAAGTTCGAAGACATGTAGCAAGTGCACCAAAGGAGCCTCTGAGGCGCACTTTAATCTTATCACTACACTAGTTTGAAATGCTTGATTATATAATCATTATCATGAATACTATTAGTATAGGTACATTATCCAGCTACAAAATGAATCGAATAGATAATTTAAAATGAAATAACATACAAAAGAGCTTGACCTGATCGATTCGTCATCGCCGAGCCAAAACCACTGAAGCTATGAAGCTAAAATGTTGAACTAACTAAGTCGGGGTTTGCGAAATTTAACCCTTAAGAGGATGCAAAAGGATGCAAAAAAAACTCTCAAAAAGAAGTACCTATCAAAGTTGGGGTCAAAGTTTTATGGGCACTGTTTAATATGACGGTGAAATTGACTTGAAACTTTAGTAATAATAATCCCGGACATCATCTGCACACAGCATCATCTGGACCCAAAGTAAGCAGAGCTTGTGTTATGGGTACCGCATGACTGATACATTAATTATATACTTTTTTTGTAAATGCGTAAATATTACACCTAAAAACACCCAGACCCGAGACAAATACTTGCAGATCATACAAACATTTGTCCTGCGGCGGGATTCGAACCCGCAACCTTCTGCGTTTCAACCGGGCCTTGGCCCACTGTGCCACAGAGGTGGTCACTTTGTTCGAATACCTGAAATAAAAAATAACTATACTATGTTTTCGAAAAATGAGTAAAATGGGGAGTCAAACTCAACCTCAAGGAACTCGTAGCGTTATTCATTATTTTATTAATATTTAGATACGGATGACAACCTTACTTTCGTTCGCTGTTTAATCAGTACTTAGCGGACATGCACGTAAATATTGAAACAGAGCGGTTAAAATATATTCGAAATAACCAGGCACGACTTAGAGCTTATAGTTGAGTTGACATACACCTTAAAAAATATAATATATACGGGAACAAGACACGGAGATTGCTGATCTAGGTCAGATAGAGCTTCCATCGTCTTTCACGGGCTTACCGCAATATATTCGTGAAAAGACTCAGGACGCCATGACTTATGTTAGCTATTAAGGCCGTCCGGATTTTTTCTGTACATTTACTTGTAGTCCTCGATGATCAGGCATTGGAAATTCAAATTCAAAATTCAAAAAATATTTATTTGGAAACAATAACATGGGTAGTACAATAATTTTATGTTCCATTATATCTACAGATCAATAGTTGATCGCAGGAAGTCGGTGGATGGAGAGGGCTCAAAATCGTTCTTCCTGCAAATATATTGGGGAGGCCTATTTTCAGCAGTGGATTTCTTAAAGGCTGTTATGATATGATGAATAACTAGAGTACTCTACAAGAGTGACTGTGATGCAACTATTAACGCCCATCTCCGGAGATTTGAGTAGAATGTTCCAATTTAACATGATATAAACAATATTTAGATATATATAGCCAAACAAACAAGAAACCCTTAACATAATGTGTAAGGATAGGTATGTGTATGTGTTTGTGTGTATGTGTGTGTGTGTGTATGAGAGAGCTTCATGTTCCTCCCAGTCTCATAAGAGTCAGATTATCACAACGGAAGTTTTTAGTTTTTTTATGTTTTTAAAGTTAAAGGATCAGCACCAGATCTGAGCCTTTTAAAAACATATTGGTGACTCGGGTGACCACGGAGTCGACATGTTCTTTCGAAGACATAGCATCGTCGACAATAACTCTTAAATACTTGATATTACGGGCACGGGAGATAATGGTGCAGCCACATGAAGAATTTACAGGAATCAAAGTACATACGTATATGTGAGCTTGTAAATTAAATGCGGTTCCTGGTTGTGAAGTAATTTTGAGGGCAAAAGTGAGAAATTTAGTTTTTTCCAAATTAAACGTTAGTTGATTTTTGGAGAGCCATGAAATGACGATACGAAGTATCCATTCTGCTGTATATTGGGCGTCGGTCCAAGTGTTACCATGAACAATAATAGCAGTGTCATTAGGGTAAGTAACTAATTGAGCGTTCCTCAGAGGCAACTGGTATAGTTCGTTTATATAAATAAAAAACAGAGTAGGTCCTAGGACACTACCCTGGGGGACTCCATACTCGAAAGGTTCAAAGTTACAGTAGGTATTGTCAACAGTAACAGATTGTGAACGATTTTCAACGTAGCATCCAAACATATCGAGCGCGACTCCACGTATACCGATAAATTCGAGTTTTTTAAGGAGGGGGACAGAGACAGTGTCGATAGCTTTGGAGAGATCTAAAAAATATGCCAATAGATTTTCGTTCAAGGTTAAAATTAGTGGTAACAGAGCTGGTTAATTTAGTAAAGCATCTTCAGTTGTTCGGATTTAAAAGATCTAAAGCCAAACTGATTATTAGCAGGGATATTTCTAGAATTTATATAACTTATTTATATATTTTTTTTTTTTTTTTTATTAATATTTTTGAGAAAGTCGATAAAACAGAGATGGGACCATAATTGTTGTTAATTGGTAAAATGGTAAAATTAGTAATGTATTGCTACTTAGACAAAAGCCTCATGACCTCTAGACATTATAGCTAGTGTTTCCTTTAATAAATAAATAGCTGAAACTATTTTTTTTAATATCCCGTTTTGATGGCATAGGCAAAAAGAGAGTTGCTTTGGGAAGCTGCGTTTATTATCCGTCGAATGGCAGTAACAACATGTAACTCCAGATCAATTAGATAGTGTTATCAGCGCGGAAATACCAGATCCAAATAAGGATCCTTTTCTGTATAAATCGTTAAGGCCAATATGATGCACGGGCCTTGCGGCACGGACACTGTACGTTCCATGAAGCAATTCTTAGGTCTTAGTCTACTATGTGTTGCATAAAGAAGTCATTAAATAATTACAAGGATCATATCGTATTTTCTAATTTTCGGTTTCGTAACATTAGTTTTTTTCCGAGGGTTTTGATAGGGTTTAAGGGTTGTGATACTGGGAGTGGTGCGGCAAACAATGAGTAACAACTCGTAGTTTGCCGCACAACTCCCAGTATTGATGGAGGACCACACTCATCGGTGGTCAGCAAGTCCATCGAACTTAGCTAGTTGCTTAGCTAAAATGTACTACCGACCGATGCGGGGGAGTGAAACCTATCTGTTCAGCAGAAATATGCAGACAATGCAACGACATTTAACTAATTCTGCTTTACGTGCAAATGAAGCTCATTTACAACCATTGATTCCACAGTCCTTTGTGTACCTGTCAACTGCTTTCATAAATCCACAAAACCAAAAACTTTTCGAAGAGCAGTACCCTGCACCAGTTGAGACTGAGGAGTTGGAGGCTTTCTTGAATCGAAAAAAGATTGATGAGGCAGAATTAACTAAGTTTTTACGTGAGTGGGCTTAAGTTACATAGTGGTTTTAAACCCGTTTGAGAATTTATTGTTAGGTTATGCATAAATTACTCGTTTACAAGGAGGAATTTAATATCCGATATTAATAATAATAATATACTAAATGTTTATGTTTATTTCTCGTTGGAAACTAGTAATAGCAAACTTTTCACTGCTTCTTCAGAAATTACTGCTTCAGAAATTATAATTGAAGAGCATTATGTTTTAAGGTGGAAGACCAAACACCTACACATTTACAAAAGCTTTAGCCGAAAGCTATGTAGCCAATAACCATGGAACCATACCGACCGTGATCATCAGACCTTCAGTTGGTAAGTTGGAGCTACGTGAGACTGTGGTGGTTTAGAGGCAGCAAACCTAATATTTGAATCAGGCGCTACTTAATCTAAAGACAAAACTTAGCGTAAGCATACGCTTTTGTTTGTTAAAATTCGGTTAATTTTGTGATCATTCCTATTAGTCCTATTTACAGTACCATAAATGGGACAAATGCGACTATGAACATCGCATTTATCCCATTGGCTACCATTACTTGGACTAGACTAATGACTAAACAAGTCTCATTTGTCCCATTATCAACATACGTGCTTAAATAAGAAGAGTACTAGGATCTAAGAATCGCCAAGAGGTTGAAATCGGTTAAAATTACATTACGCTTTAGCTACGATAACCTTAATCTCTTATTAACAAGAATTAACGTCCAATAATCTGAATTTCCGGGAATCGTTCGACGACAATACTTCTAATCTGAAATCTTACTAATAATCTGTAAAGTTGTAATGGAAAACTTATTTCGTTTACAGTGACAGGAGCAGTATCAGAGCCGTATCCTGGCTGGATAGACAGCTGGGCGGGAGCCACTACTACCGTTCTCACCACAAGCCTCGGATACAACCGTGTGGTCGTCGGTAAAACCAGCAATCGAATAGACCTAATTCCCGTGGATTACGTCACCAATCTGACTATTGTTGCTGCAGCTAAGTCTTGGTAAACTCTACAGGAGTATTGTATTATCCAGTTTGTTAATAATTCATAATATAAATAATTAATATTAATACAAAATGAATGACTCATGACTGTACTCTTGTTGAACAGACCTTAAGGCTAATTATAGTAATATATGTATATAAACTAAGCTAATCTATTCCTCTAATTACTCACCCCTTCAAGTTAAGGTTGATCTAAGCGTGACTTTGCGGAAAACTATTTCAAAATATTGAATCGGTATTTATACTTACATATTTAGAATTGTGACTCTCTTGGCACTAATACGAAAGAATCAATAACTCCACAAAAAGCATCACACGTAACTAGAGCTTATCTACAGACATGTTGCTACTCCAAGCGCTGGAATGAAAATGAGTCAAACGCGCAATCCCCACTTTTTGCACCTTCACACCGGATTGCTTTTCCCACCGCTTGATTCAGCACCGCCCATTGTAATAGTGCACAGTAATAGCAATCTTGGTTAACCTGATGACAGTGGCCGGTCTGAAGGGATGAATAGCCCTACTTTTACCTACTACAATTGGCGCGTTTCGTCCACATTTAAGCCAGCACAGCGATGCAACAAGTATGTCAAGAATGATCTTGACTTAAATTGATTATTTGAAGAACTTTTAAGTCAATAGTAATTTTCTTTTTTAATTAAAAAATAGTGCACTTCGTAGTGATTGGTGCAGATATTTTCACTTGTTTCTCGTTTTGATCTATGCTACAATAGCTACCTTCTCCTTAATTACGCTCATTTCGTGGCCTTCTTTACGCTCTCTTTCATCTTTCCCTTCTATGGTGATGCTTATGAGATTGCCGTGCCGTTTATCAATTAAAAGTAATTTTATAACATATACAAGGTAAAGTTTATACTAACCTAATCTGCTACTTACTTTTTTAGCCTCAATAGTCTGGAAATCTTCAACGGTTGCACTACTTCTTGTAACCCTATAACATTGGATGATATGTGTAAAATAACCGTTAAATATATGACAACAAATGGTTATAGTAAGTTTTGTTTTTTTTATTTTGTGCTCATCTACGAAGTAGTTAAACGAACCGAAGATTGTCATTTCTTCATAAAATGCACATAGCATATAGCGTTCATATTAATTATATAAAAACCAGATTCCCGCGGCTTTACACACGTGGTACTTACATATATAGTAACCTTTGTCTTTTCCAAAGATACAGTCTATCTCATCACCAAATTTCATCAAAATTCGTTCAGCTGTTGTGCCATGAATTTGTAACAAACAAACATACTAAGACAGTTTTGAATTTATAACATTAGCATGAATAGCCCAATTGTTAATTCATGTTTTTTGTTGCAAATTTATAAATAAAAGTCTATGGGCATATCTCATAACCGCATAAGAGCTAATGTAGATTAATATCTATTACATATATAAAACATTACATTACATTATATTGCTAAGGACAGACCTAAGTTGTTTTTGTGTCATCTTTTTCAGATGATCTTCCATTACCGTTCACCATCATAACAGAAAACTGGCTATTGATGAAAATACTAGTATATACTTTTGAAATATTACCCGCAATTATAGCTGATCTTTATATGTGTTTGAAAAGAAAAAAACCAAGGTATCCTATTTTTCCACTCTCTAGATAATACAAAATGTTAACTTGGATAAGAGGGCCTCATATATGGCACACATAGAAAGGTAACATGACGCAACAGCTTGTCGTAATGCATTGTAATTCGTGAGCCTTACTTATTATTATACTATATATAGCTTAATTACCACTGACTGACTCACTCATTGACATAGTTGTTCTCCCAGATGGTGGAGGGGGAGATGTGTTTTTTTTCATGGAAAACTATAAAAGGGGTTTATTCGAGTGGGGGAAAAATCTTAAAGTGCCCCTTTTCCCCCTCCAACTGCCCCTCCCACGAATCAACATCGGATTCTTCCCGACGAGGTGTGTTTTTTTTTAGGGATTTGTATAGATGGTGCTTTTAGAAATACAAATATTTTTTTAACTCCCCCCCTCCCCCCATTTTACTACCCCCTTTTTAAGGTGTACCGAGAAGGCGTCATGGTGGAATTGAAATTTTAGTGGGATCGTATAGAAGATGCTCCAAGGATTCAGAAACGATTTTAAAACTCCCCCCTCTCCCCCCATTTTTCTCACCCCCCTTCAAGGTATACCCAGAAGGCGTCAAGTTGGAATTTAAATTTTAGTGGGATCGTATAGAGGATGCTTCAAGGATTGAGAAACGATTTTAACCCCCCCCCCCCCTCCCCCCATTTTTCTCACCCCCCTTCAAGGTATACCCAGAAGGCGTCAAGATGGAATTGAAATTTTAGTGGGATCGTATAGAGGATGCTCGGAAGAATTGAAAAAAGTTGTGTGACCTCCCCTCTTTGCCCCCCTTTTTGACCCCCCCACATTATCTCGGAAACTACAAGTCGGAGGGGGTTGGTGCTCGAACAAATGTTGCTCAAGACCATCTTTATTATCCGATTCAGAAATAAAAAACTTTGAACCCAGATAACTTCTAAACGGTGCTAGATAGACATAGCAAACTTTACCTTGGGTTGTAAGGAATTTTAGTGTTTGTTTTGAGGATTTGTATATGGTGCTTCAAAATGTACAAAAGTTTTTTTAAACTGCACCCTCCCCCCTTTCCCCCCCTTTTTAGGTATACCCTGAAGGCATCATGTTGGAATTGAAATTTTAGTGGAATCGCTTTATCTCGGAAACTACAAGTCTGAGAGGGGTGGTGCTCGAACAAATGTTGCTCAAGACCCTCTTCATTATCCGATTCCGATATAAAAAACTTTAAACCCTTATAACTTCTAAACGGTGCTAGATAGACATAGCAAACTTGACCTTGGGTTGTCAGGAATTTTAGTGTTTGTTTTTTGAGGATTTGTATAAGGATTTGTATATGGTGCTTCGAAATGTACAAAAGTTATTTTAAACTGCACCCTCCCCCATTCCCCCCACCCCCTTTTTAGGTATACCCAGAAGGCGTCATGTTGGAATTGAAATTTTAGTAGGATCGTATAGAGGATGCTCCTAAGATTAAGAAACAATTTTAAAACTCCCCCCCCTCCCCCCATGTTTCTCACCCCCCTTAAAGGTATACCCAGAAGGCGTCATGTTGGAATTAAAACTTTAGTGGGATCGTATAGAGGATGCTCGGAAGAGTTGAAAAAAGTTGTATGACACCCCCTCCTTGCCCCCCTTTTTGACTCCCCCAATATTATCTCGAAAACTACAAGTCGGAGAGGGTTGGTGCTCGAACAAATGTTGCTCAAGACCATCTTTATTATCCGATTCAGAAATAAAAAACATTGAACCCACATAACTTCTAAACGGTGCTAGATAGACAGCAAACTTTACCTTGGGTTGTAAGGAATTTTAGTGTTTTTTTGAGGATTTGTATAGATGGTGCTTCAAGAAATACAAAAGTTTTTTTAAACTACACGCCCCCCATTTTTCACCCCCCCGCCACCCCCTTTTAAGGTATACCCAGAAGGCGTTATGTTGAAATTGAAATTTTATTGGGATTGTATAAAGGATGCTTGAAGGATTAAGAAACGATTTTAAAACTCCCCCCTCTCCCACTATTTTCTCCCCCCCTTTTAAGGTGTACCCAGAAGACGTCATCTTGGAATTGAAATTTTAGTGGGATCGTATAGGATGTTCGAAAAAGTTGAAAAAAGTTGTGTGACACCCCCTCCTTGCCCCCCTTTTTGACCCCCCCCTCGCATTATCTCGGAAACTACAAGTCGGAGAGGGATGGTGCTCGAACAAATGTTGCTCAAGAACTTTTTTATTATCCGATTCAGAAATAAAAAACTTTAACTGGCTATAACTTCTAAACGGTGCTAGATAGACATAGCAAACTTTACCATGGGTTGTAAGGAATTTTAGTGTTTTTTTTTTGAGGATTTGTAAATGGTGCTTCAAACTGTACAAAGGTTTTTTAAACTGCACCCTCCCCCCATTCCCCCCCCACCCCCCTTTTTTAGGTATACCCAGAAGGCGTCATGTTGGAATTAAAATTTTAGTGGAATCGTTTTGGTAGGATCGTATGGAGGATGCTTCGTAGAGTTGAAAAAATATGTTTTACCCACCCCCGTCCTGGCCCCCTTTTCCCCCCTCTCTCATTATCTCGGAAAATACAAGTCTGAGAAGGATGGTGCTCAAACAAATGTTGCTCAAGACCCTCTTCATTATCCGATTCAGAAATAAAAAACTTTAAACCTTCATAACTTCTAAACGGTGCTAGATACACATAGCAAACTTGACCTTGAGTTGTAAGGAATTTTAGTGTTTTATTTTTGAGGATTTGTATAAGCATTTGTAAATGGTACTTCAAAATGTACAAAGGTTTTATAAACTGCACCCTCCCCACATTCCCCCATATGGGTTTTTAGGGGTTGTAGCGGTTTTTAGGGATTTTAGGGGTTTTTAGGGATTTGTAGGGGTTTTTAGGGGTTGTAGGGATTTGTAGGATTTTTTAAGGGTTTTTAGGGGTTGTAGGGGTTTTTAGGGGTTGTTGGGGTTTTTAGGGGTTTGTAGGGGTTTGTGCGGGTTTTTAGGGGTTTTTAGGGGCTGTAGGGGTTTTTAGGGGTTGTAGGGATTTTTAGGGGTTGTAGGGGTTTATAGGGGTTGTAGGGGTTTTAAGGGGTTGTTGGGGTTTTTAGGGGTTTGTAGGGGTTGTAGGGGTTTGGAGGGGTTATAGGGGTTGTAGGGGTTTGTAGGGGTTTTTAGGGGTTGTAGGGGTTTTTAGGGGTTGTAGGGGTTTTTAGGTGTTGTAGGGGTTTTTAGGGGTTGTAGGGGTTTTTAGGGGTTTTTAGGGGTTGTAGGGGTTTTTAGGGGTTGTAGGGGTTTTTAGGGGTTGTTGGGGTTTTTAGGGGTTTTTAGGGGTTGTAGGGGTTTTTAGGGGTTGTAGGGATTTGTAGGGGTTTTTAGGGGTTTTTAGGGGTTGTAGGGGTTTTTAGGTGTTGTAGGGGTTTTTAGGGGTTGTAGGGGTTTTTAGGGGTTTTTAGGAGTTGTAGGGGTTTTTAGGGGTTTTTAGGGGTTGTAGGGGTTTTTAGGGGTTGTAGGGGTTTTTAGGGGTTGTAGGGGTTTGTAGGGGTTTGTAGGGGTTGTAGGGGTTTTAGGGGTTGTAGGGGTTTTTAGGGGTTGTAGGGGTTTTTAGGGGTTGTAGGGGTTTTTAGGTGTTGTAGGGGTTTTTAGGGGTTGTAGGGGTTTGTAGGGGTTTTTTGGGGTTGTAGGGGTTTTTAGGGGTTGTAGGGGTTTTTAGGTGTTGTAGGGGTTTTTAGGGGTTGTAGGGGTTTGTAGGGGTTTTTTGGGGTTGTAGGGGTTTTTAGGGGTTGTAGGGGTTTGTAGGGGTTTTTAGGGGTTGTAGGGGTTTTTAGGGGTTGTAGGGATTTGTAGGATTTTTTAGGGGTTGTAGGGGATTTTAGGGGTTGTAGGGATTTTTAGGGGTTGTAGGGATTTGTAGGTGTTGTAGGGATTTTAGGGGTTTTTAGAGGTTTTTAGGGGTTGTAGGGGTTTGTAGGGGTTGTAGGGGTTGTATGGGTTTGTAGGGGATTTTAGGGGTTGTAGGGATTTTTAGGGGGTGTAGGGTTTTAGAGGTTTTTAGGGGTTTTTAGGGGTTGTAGGGGTTGTAGGGGCTTGTAGGGGTTTTTAGGGGTTGTAGGGGTTTGTAGGGGTTTTTAGGGGTTGTAGGGATTTTTAGGGGTTGTAGGGATTTTTAGGGGTTGTAGGGATTTTTAGGGGTTGTAGGGATTTTTAAGATTTGTAGGGAGTTTTAGGGGTTGTAGGGGTTTTTAGGGGTTTTAGGGGTTTGTAGGATTTTTTAGGGGTTGTAGGGGTTTTTAGTGGTTGTAGGGGTTTTTAGGGGTTGTAGGTTTTCTTAGGGGTTTTTAGGGGTTGTAGGGATTTTTAGGGGTTGTAGGGGTTTTTAGGGGTTAAACCCGCGAGCTGTATGCAGCTCGCGCACCACGCAACCTCTAGTTATACTATATATAGCTTAACTACCACTGACTCACTCACTCACTCATTGACATAATTGTTCTCCCAGATGGTGGAGGGGGAGGTGTGTTTTTTTTCATGGAAAACTATAAAAGGGGTTTATTCGAGTGGAGGAAAAATCTTAAAGTGCCCCTTTTCCCCCTCCAACTGCCCCTCCCACGAATCAACATCGGATTCTTCCCGACGAGGTGTGTTTTTTTTTAGGGATTTGTATAGATGGTGCTTTTAGAAATACAAACATTTTTTTAACTCCCCCCCTCCCCCCATTTTACTACCCCCTTTTTAAGGTGTACCGAGAAGGCGTCATGTTGGAATTGAAATTTTAGTGGGATCGTAGAGTAGATGATCCAAGGATACAGAAACGATTTTAAAACTCCCCCCTCTCCCCCCATTTTTCTCACCCCCCTTCAAGGTATACCCAGAAGGCGTCAAGTTGGAATTTAAATTTTAGTAGGATCGTTTAGAGGATGCTTCAAGGATTAAGAAACAATTTTAAAACTCCCCCCCTCCCCCCATTTTTCTCACCCCCCTTCAAGGTTTACCCAGAAGGCGTCAAGTTGGAATTGAAATTTTAGTGGGATCGTATAGAGGATGCTCGGAAGAATTAAAAAAAAGTTGTGTGACCTCCCCTCTTTGCCCCCCTTTTTGACCCCCCCACATTATTTCGGAAACTACAACTCGGAGAGGGTTGGTGCTCAAACTAATGTTGCTCAAGACCCTTTTCAATATTCGAATCTATAAAAAAAAAACATGGCCGCCATAGAAAAAAAAAATTGTCCCATACAAAAGTGTGCACTCCCATACAAAATCTCGCAGACTTGATGACATCATGTAGGGTTGTACACTTCGGTGGGATCGTATAGCTTCGTAGAGTTGAAAAAAAATGTGTTACCCGACCCCCCGTCCTTGCCTCCTCTGCCCCCTCTCTCTCTCTCTCCACTTATCTCGGAAACTACAAGTCGAAGAGGGATGGTGCTCTATCAAATGTTGCTCAAGAACTACTTCATTATCCGATTCAGAAATAAAAAACTTTAAACTGCCATAACTTCTAAACGGTGCTAGATAGACATAGCAAACTTTACCTTGGGTTGTAAGGAATTTTAGTGTTTTTTTTGAGGATTTGTATACATGGTGCTTTAAGAAATAAAAAAAAAATTATACTCCCCCCCTCTCCCCATTTTCTCCCCCCCTTTTAAGGTGTACCCGGAAGGCGTCATGATGGAATTGAAATTTTTGTAGAATCTTATAGAGGATGTCCCAAGGATTAAAAAACAATATTTAAACTCCCCCCCTCCCCCCATATTTCTCACCCCCCTTAAAGGTATACCCAGAAGGCGTCATGTTGGAATTTAAATTTTAGTGGGATCGTATAAAGGATGCTTGAAAGATTCAGAAACGATTTTAGAACTCCCCCTTCTCCCCATTTTTCTCACCCCCCTTTGAGGTATTCCCAGAAGGCGTCATGTTGGAATTGAAATTTTAGTAGGATCGTATAGAGGATACTCCTAAGATTAAGAAACAATTTTTAAAAACTCCCCCCCTCCCCCCGTTTTTCTCACCCCCCATTAAGGTATACCCAGAAGGCGTCATGTTGGAATTCAAACTTTAGTGGAATCGTATAGAGGATGCTCGGAAGAGTTGAAAAAAGTTGTGTGACACCCCCTCCTTGCCCCCCTTTTTGACTCCCCCCACATTATCTCGGAAACTACAAGTCGGAGAGGGTTGGTGCTCGAACAAATGTTGCTCAAGACCATCTTTATTATCCGATTCAGAAATAAAAAACTTTGAACCCACATAACTTCTTAACACATTCACTGCCACTGATACGCCTCGCGTGTTCAGGCTAATCTAAGTCTCTACGCCAAGAACACGCCAGGCGTGTTTTGAATGTTTCGGTTATATTTCCAAAACTAGGCCAGATTTTCTGTTCAAATTTTAAGTGCATCATTTTTAAAGGATAAGCTATGGCATATTGAAGCGGTTCCCTAAAAAAACTAGTTATTATACTATATATAGCTTAACTACCACTGACTCACTCACTCACTCATTGACATAATTGTTCTCCCAGATGGTGGAGGGGGAGGTGTGTTTTTTTTCATGGAAAACTATAAAAGGGGTTTATTCGAGTTGGGAAAAAATCTTAAAGTGCCCCTTTTCCCCCTCCAACTGCCCCTCCCACGAATCAACATCGGATTCTTCCCGACGAGGTGTGTTTTTTTTTAGGAATTTGTATAGATGGTGCTCTTAGAAATACAAACATTTTTTTCAACTCCCCCCCTCCCCCCATTTTACTACCCCCTTTTTAAGGTGTACCAAGAAGGCGTCATGTTGGAATTAAAATTTTAGTGGGATCATATAGTAGATGCTCCAAGGATTCAGAAACGATTTTAAAACTCCCCCCTCTCCCCCCATTTTTCTCACCCCCTTCAAGGTATACCCAGAAGGCGTCAAGTTGGAATTTAAATTTTAGTGGGATCGTATAGAGGATGATCCAAGGATTAAGAAACGATTTTAAAACTTTCCCCCTCCCCCTATTTTTCTCACCCCCCTTCAAGGTATACCCAGAAGGCGTCAAGATGGAATTAAAATTTTAGTGAGATCGTATAGAGGATGCTCCAAGGATTAAGAAACGATTTTAAAACTCCCCCCCTCCCCCCATTTTTCTCACCCCCCTTCAAGGTATACCCAGAAGGCGTCAAGTTGGAATTGAAATTTTAGTGGGATCGTATAGAAGATGCTCGGAAGAATTAAAAAAAGTTGTGTGACCTCCCCTCTTTCCCCCCTTTTTGACCCCCCCACATTATCTCGGAAACTACAAGTCGGAGAGGGTTGGTGCCCCAAATTATATTGCTTAAGACCCTTTTCAATATCCGAATCTATGAAAAAAAACATGGCCGCCATACAAAAAAAATATTGTCCCATACAAAAGTGTGCACTCCCATACAAAATCTCGCAGACTTGATGGCATCATGTAGGGTTGTACACTTCGGTGGGATCGTATAGATAGAGGATGCTTCGTAGAGTTGAAAAAAAATGTGTTACCCGACCCCCCATCCTTGCCTCCTCTGGCCCCTCTCTCTCTCTCTCCACTTATCTCGGAAACTACAAGTCGAAGAGGGATGGTGCTGTATCAAATGTTGCTCAAGAACTACTTCATTATCCGATTCAGAAATAAAAAACTTTAAACTGCCATAACTTCTAAACGGTGCTAGATAGACATAGCAAACTTTACCTTGGGTTGTAAGGAATCTTAGTGTTTTTTTTTGAGGATTTGTATACATGGTGCTTTAAGAAATACAAAAAAAAAATTAAAATCCCCCCTCCCCCCATTTTCTCCCCCCCTTTTAAGGTGTACCCGGAAGGCGTCATGATGGAATTGAAATTTTTGTAGAATCTTATAGAGGATGTTCCCAGGATTAAAAAAAAAAATTTAAACTCCCCCTCTCCCCCCATTTTTCTCACCCCCCTTTAAGGTATACCCGGAAGGCGTCATGTTGGAATTTAAATTTTAGTAGGATCGTATATAGGATGCTTGAAGGATTCAGAAACGATTTTAAAACTCCCCCCCTTCCTCCATTTTTCTCCCCCCCTTATAAGGTGTACCCGGAAGGCGTCATGTTGGAATTGAAATTTTTATTATGATCGTATAGAGGATGCTCCTAAAATTAAGAAACAATTTAAAACTCCTCCCCATTCCCCCCTTTTTTCTCACCCCCCTTTGAGGTATACCCAGAAGGCGTCATGTTGGAATTGAAATTTTAGTAGGATCGTATAGAGGATGCTCCTAAGATTAAGAAACAATTTTAAACCCCCCCCCCCCTCCCCCCATTTTTCTCACCCCCCTTTAAGGTATACCCAGAAGGCGTTATGTTAGAATTGAAATTTTATTGGGATCGTATTGAGGATGCTCCAAGGATTCAGAAACGATTTTAAAACTCCCCCCTCTCCCCCCATTTTTCTAACCCCCCTTCAAGGTACCCAGAAGGCGTCAAGTTGGATTTTAAATTTTAATGGGATCGTATAGAGGATGCTCGGAGGAGTTGAAAAAAGTTGTGTGACCTCCCCTCTTTGCCCCCCTTTTTGACCCCCCCACATTATCTCGGAAACTACAAGTCGGAGAGGGTTGGTGCTTTAAGTAATGTTGCTCAAGACCCTTTTCAATATCCGAATCTATAAAAAAAAAGATGGCCGCCATACAAAAAAAATATTGTCCCATACAAAAAAGTGCACTCCCATACAAAATCTTAAAACACCTGTATCTTCTTTGTAAATACTTAGGCAGACCAAGATGGCTTCATGTTGGGTACTACATTTTGGTGGGATCGTATAGAAGATGCTTCGTAGAGTTGAAAAAAATAGTTTTACCCACCCCCGTCCTTGCCCCCTTTTCCCCCCTCTCTCATTATCTCGGAAACTACAAGTCTAAGAGGGATCGTGCTCGAACAAATGTTGCTCAAGACCCTCTTCATTATCCGATTCAAAAATAAAAAACTTTAAACCTTCATAACTTCTAAAAGGTGCTAGATAGACATAGCAAACTTGACCTTGGGTTGTAAGGAATTTTAGTGTTTTTTTTGAGGATTTGTATAAGGATTTGTTAATGGTGCTTCAAAATGTACAAAAGTTTTTTTAAACTGCACCCTTTTCCCCATTTCCACCCCACCCCCCTTTTTTAGGTATACCCAGAAGGCATCATGTTGGAATTTAAATCTTAGTGGAATCGTTTTGGTCGGATCGTTTAGAGGATGCTTCGTAGAGTAGAAAAAATATGTGAAACTACAAGTCTGAGAGGGATGGTGCTCGAACAAATGTTGCTCAAGACCCTCTTCATTATCTGATTCAGATATAAAAAACTTTAAACCCTCATATCTTCTAAACGGTGCCAGATAGACATAGCAAACTTGACCTTGGGTTGTAAGGAATTTTAGTGTTTTTTTTTGGGATTTGTATAGATGGTGCTTTAAGAAATACAAAAATTTTATTTAACCCCCCCGTTCCCCCATTTTTTACCCCCCCTTTAAGGTATACCCAAAAGGCGTCATGTTGGAATTAAAATTTTATTGGGATCGTATAGAGGAGGATGCTCTAAGGATTCAGAAACGTTTTTTTAAACTCCCCCCTCTCCCCCCATTTTTCTCACCCCCCTTCAAGGTATACCCAGAAGGCGTCAAGTTGGAATTTAAATTTTAAGGGGATCGTATAGAGGATGCTCGGAAGAATTGAAAAAAGTTGTGTGACCTCCCCTCTTTGCCCCCCTTTTTGACCCCCCCACATTATCTCGGAAACTACAAGTCGGAGAGGGTTGGTGCTCAAACTAATGTTGCTCAAGACCCTCTTCAATATCCGTATCTATAAAAAAAAAGATGGCCGCCATACAAAAAAAATATTGTCCCATACAAAAATGTGCACTCCCATACAAAATCTCGCAGACTTGATGGCATCATGTAGGGTTGTACACTTCGGTGGGTTTTTAGGGGTTGTAGGGGTTTGTAGGGGTTTTTAGTGGTTGTTGGGGTTTTTAGGGGTTGTAGGGGTTTGTAGGATTTTTTATTGGTTGTAGGGGTTTTTAGGGGTTGTAGAGATTTTTAGGGGTTGTAGGTGTTTGTAGGG
The DNA here is from genome assembly GCA_948098915.1 of Lampropteryx suffumata. Taxonomy (NCBI): domain Eukaryota; kingdom Metazoa; phylum Arthropoda; class Insecta; order Lepidoptera; family Geometridae; genus Lampropteryx; species Lampropteryx suffumata. Next base: position 2,611,567 of record OX402550.1, on the reverse strand, counting down.
GTTTTTAGGGATTGTTGGGGTTATTATGGGGTTGTAGGGGTTTTTAGAGGTTGTAGGGATTTGTAGGATTTTTTAGGGGTTGTACGGGTTTTTAGGGGTTGTAGGTAGGGGTTTGTAGGATTTTTTATTGGGTGTAGGGGTTTTTAGGGGTTGTAGGGATTTTTAGGGGTTGTAGGGGTTGTAGGGGTTTTTAGGGGTTGTAGGGGTTTTTAGGGGTTTTTAGGGGTTTTTAGGGGTTGTAGGGGTTTTGAGGGGGTGTAGGGGTTTGTAGGATTTTTTATTGGTTGTAGAGGTTTTTAGGGGCTGTAGGGATTTTTAGGGGTTATAAGGGTTTTGAGGGGTTGTAGGGGTTTGTAGGGGTTTTTAGGGGTTGTAGGGGTTTTTAGGGATTGTAGGGGTTTGTGGGGTATTTAGGGGTTCGTAGGGGTTGTAGGGGTTTGTAGGGGTTTTTAGGGGTTGTAGAGGTTTTTAGGGGTTTTTAGGGGTTTGTTGGATTTTTAATTGGTTGTAGGGGTTTTTAGGGGTTGTAGGGGTTTGTAGGATTTGTCAGGGGTTGTCGGTGTTTGTAGGGGTTTTTTGGGGGTTGAAGGGGTTTTTAGGGGTTGAAGGGGTTTGTAGGATTTTTTAGGGGTTGTAGGGGTTTTTATTGGTTGTTGGGGTTTTTAGGGGTTGTAGGGGTTTGTAGGGGTATTTAGGGGTTGTAGGGGTTTTTAGAGGTTGTAGGGGTTTGTAGGGGTTTTTAGGGGTTGAAGGGGTTTTTAGGGGTTATAGAGGTTTGTAGGGGTTTTTAGGGGTTGTAGGGGTTTTTAGGGGTTGTAGGGGTTTGTAGGGGTTTTTAGGGGTTGTAGGGGTTTTTAGGGGTTGTAGGGGTTGTAGGGGTTTGTAGGAATTTTTAGGGGTTGTAGGGGTTTTTAGGGGTTGTAGGGATTTGTAGGATTTTTTAGGGGTTGTAGGGGTTTTTAGGGGTTGTAGGGGTTTTTAGGGGTTGTAGGGATTTGTAGGATTTTTTAGGGGTTGTAGGGGTGTTTGGGGTTTTGAAGGGTTTTTAGGGGGTTTGTAGGGGTTATAGGGATTTTTAGGGGTTGTAGGGGTTTGTAGGGGTTGTAGGGGTTGTAGGGGTTTTTAGGGGTTGTAGGGGTTTTTAGGGGTTTTTAGGGGTTGTAGGGGTTTTTAGGGGTTGTAGGGGTTTTTAGGGGTTTTTAGGGGTTGTAGGGGTTTTTAGGGATTGTAGGGGTTTGTGGGGTTTTTAGGGGTTCGTAGGGGTTGTAGGGGTTTGTAGGGGTTTTTAGGGGTTGTAGAGGTTTTTAGGGGTTGTAGGGGTTTGTTGGATTTTTAATTGGTTGTAGGGGTTTTTAGGGGTTGTAGGGGTTTGTAGGATTTGTCAGGGGTTGTCGGTGTTTGTAGGGGTTTTTTGGGGGTTGAAGGGGTTTTTAGGGGTTGAAGGGGTTTGTAGGATTTTTTAGGGGTTGTAGGGGTTTTTATTGGTTGTTGGGGTTTTTAGGGGTTGTAGGGGTTTGTAGGGGTATTTAGGGGTTGTAGGGGTTTTTAGAGGTTGTAGGGGTTTGTAGGGGTTTTTAGGGGTTTGTTGGGGTTATAGGGATTTTTAGGGGTTGTAGGGGTTTGTAGGGGTTGTAGGGGTTTTAGGGGTTGTAGGGGTTTGTAGGGGTTTTTAGGGGTTGTACGGGTTTTTAGGGGTTTTTAGGGGTTGTAGGGGTTTTTAGGGGTTGTAGGGATTTGTAAGATTTTTTAGGGGTTAAAGGGGTTTTTAGGGCTTGTAGGGATTTTTAGGGGTTGTAGGGGTTTTTAGGGGTTGTAAGGATTTTTAGGGGTTGTAGGGGTTTGTAGGGGTTTTTAGGGGTTGTAGGGGTTTTTAAGGGTTGCAGGGGTTCGTAGGGGTTTTTAGGGGTTTTTAGGGGTTGTAGGGGTTTTTAGGGGTTGTAGGGATTTTAAAGGGTTGTATGAGTTTTTAGGGATTGTAGGGGTTTGTAGGATTTTTTAGGGGTTGTAGGGGTTTGTAGGATTTTTTATTGGTACTAGGGGTTTTTAGGGGTTGTAGGGATTTTTAGGGGTTGTAGGGGTTTTAGGGGTTGTAGGGATTTTTAGGGTTTGTAGGGGTTGTAGGGGTTTGTAGGGGTTTTAGGGGTTGTAGGGGTTGTAGGGGTTTGTAGGGGTTTTTAGGGGTTGTAGGGGTTTTTAGGGGTTGTAGGGATTTTTAGGGTTTGTAGGGGTTTTTAGGGGTTAAAAGCCGCGAGCTGTATACAGCTCGCGCACCACGCAACCTCTAGTATATATAATATGATTCATTATTCTAGATACATGAAACTTCAGGCACAAGTGGCAGCTAACAGGAAGCTTCAGAAATTCTTCACTTCACGCAGCTTTGTTTTGAACGCTGATAGAACTATAGAACTGTCTCACTCCCTCTCAGAGAGGGACGCGAAGCTCTTCCCTTTTAACCCGAAACAGCTGAACTGGAAACAATATCTACCAGTGTATATGCAAGGTATTCGAAATAATTTGTTGGGAAAATAAAACAGGAGCTTTTGAAGTGGCCATAATCCAGTCACGGGATCTACTTACGAGTAGATCAAATATAAATTCAAATTCATTTTTTTTTTCAATCCTTGTATTATTACATGTATTGGTGTAGTTCTGTAAGTGGAAATAATAAGTGGAATAGTTCACTTTTAATAGTGAACAGTGTTAGCTATTAAAACAGCTAATTTATTATTGATTTAATAAGTAATAGGAATTCCTTTGTTTTATTTTGATTAATCTATAGCTATAGATATAGATATAATTTTTTTTACAACATTCGTCTACTGTTTAGATTTTTATAATTACTTGTTTCAATTCTATAAGTGGAAACTTGTAATTGGCCATCAGTAAACGTACCTCTTAATTGGTGCATGTTACATAGTTTTTCTATTTATTTTGTATTTAACCTAGCTGTCGGTTTTCCAAAAAATTAAAAATAAAATAATTTTAAAAACAAGGGAACGTAACTCTCTTTAAATGATAAGTTTATCAGGTTCGTTAATACTGCGGATATTTCTATTAAATATGCTTTTAGATTGTTTAATAAAACAATAAGATATAATACTTATTGTTTTATAAAACAGGAAGAACTGGTAGTTGGATACCAAGTTGTTTCTTTCTTCTTTCTTTATGTTACCCTTTAAACTCCTTTTGCATAATATGGTTTGTAAACTAATAATAGTAAAAAAATAGTAATACTAATACTACTAATAGTAGTAAATAAATAGTATGTAGTTATTACAAGGAAGCTTCGTTCAGTATTGGATCTTCGACAGGATAATGCGCTGAAGGTAGATGTAAATGTAAAGAGTTTGCATTTGCAGGGTATACGCTAGGATAATACGCCAAAGGACCCGATTAAGAAAAAGGGTAGGTAAGTTCACGCACTAGATACCGAGGTAATTTTGACTTGAGTCGGGCCGCACAAGGATAGTTATTTTTACACAGGAACACTGTGAGTTTTCGTATCCCATCACTGACACTAACTTTTATGAGACTAACCTAAAAACTCTTGGGAAAAGGGAGAACTTGTATAAGGTGGTAGTTTTATATATGGATAGCCAATCAGTACTTTAACAAGAAATAGAGGTAGTACACGCACTGATAACAGACAACTAAGTCTAACTCAATGCTCACATAATTGTATTATAAAGTATTGTATTAAGATATACCACGTACATATACTAAGTATCCACTTAAGTGACACCAACTTCACAAACATCAAAAAAACGACTACAATCAAAAACATGAAATTTTAGAATGCAAAAAAAGAGACCTTGATTTACTTAAGCGCCACTCGAAACTCGAACAAATCGATGCAGAAAAAAAACATGTCCAGTGATTTGTCTATAAGACAATTTCGACCAAGATCGCTCAAGCACTTTTGCCTTATCACTGTCGTTAACCTACATACAATATTCATAAACTTTTAGTTAACTACAGTATTTATGTTAATAATTCAACAATTAATCAATAATAAATAGTTTATTTCAGTAGTAAATGGTTGCGGGTTCGATTACCGCCGCGGGATAAATGTTTGTATTTGTCTCTGGTCTGGGTGTTTCTATATATAATATACATAAGTATTTAAAATATATATATATATATATATATATATATATATATATATATTTATATAAATATATATATATATTTTTTATTTTGTGGTTTTCATCAAGCTATACTCACAGATATATATATATATATATTATATATATATATAAGTAGTATACCAGTCATATTGTTCCCATAACACAACCTCTGCTTACCTTGGGGCTAGATGGTTGTGTGTGAAATGTCCAGCATTTCAAAATTAGAAACAAAAAGTCAAAGAGCACTAGAATGAAAACTAGAGATGCCACAACACAAATATCTAATTGTAAATTGTAAAGCATTAATAAATAAACAAATTAAAATGCTAATCTAAGTGATAGGTCACGTGATTTAGCAATTGTAGAATATTATCTACGACTGAGTCCTACGGCCTACTTACCGGTTTTTCAATTATTTCTTTAACGTGAACTAATATGTAGATTTTATCAATGTCTTTACAGCTATAAAGGAGTTTCTCCAGAAGTACCTGCAACATTGAACACAAATAAAACAATGTATTTATGTTTTATAGTTTTATCAAAACACAAAGCATCAGCCCAGAATAACAACTTAAATATTAAAATACACAGTAAACTGTGCAATGCTTATCCCTGTTTCTGTGAAATGCTGCCGAGCACTAAGAGTAAAATATCTGTGAGTATAGCTTGATGAAAACCACACGTTCCAGTTCCATGAAGACACTCGACGTCTCAGCTCGATTTAGAAAAATAATAATCGTAATGCGAAACCCTCGTAATACGCTGCTTGCTTTGAGACCCTCAAATCGGTATACTATGCGCTTTGCCAATCTCTCATAGTGTAATGTATAACTTGCTGGGGTAGCGCCGCAAAATCTTACATCATACAGGCAGAGAGGGCGCAACAATTAGTCCTAAAAGTTAAACTCCAAAAGCCTTACAGGTACTCAACTACTAATCTTTACTCAGATGCTGGGGTTCTTAGTGTTCGTCATATTTTCATCCTCAAAACCCCTTTTTCAGTCCACAGATCATTAATTAATTCTGCTGTATACGAGTTTTTGGTGAGTCGAAGAGTATATAAATTATAAAACCCATTGGTCAATACAAGCTTTGGCCAACGACACGGTAAATTTTAATTGAATACATACATAGAACACAGTAGTTAAATTTTGAGATATCTGGAACAGATCAGTAATAGTGTGGAAGCCAATCTAATAATAATAAATTAATTAATTATGTATGTATATCAATTATGTATTACCTTATCGTCGAACTATATTCTGAACTCTAGTAAAATAAATAAAAAAATAAATCTTACGCCCATTGTCTAATATATATTTTTATACGAATCAATAAATTAATGAATGAATTATAAAAAGTTTTGTTGTAACGTGGTGAGTGGGACTAGAAATAAATGTGAGTGGGACTAGAAATAAATGTGAATGCTCAGCCGTCATACAATGCAAACTCATACGTAGTCATTTGACCTACACTTAAATGCTATTAGGTAACATACCAACAAGTTTATAAACGTTAATTCAAAATAGTTTAATATAACAAGATTGTATGTTTGTAGACACGATAATACTTTATTTATATTTTTCCTTTGAGATATCCTGATACCACATTCCTTGTGAAACATATCGTTTGCTAACATTAAATTATTTTAAACAGGTCTGAAAACTTAAATAACCATTAACAATGGTGCAGGTAACACGATTCTTCTATAAACTATAAGTGCAGGATAGATTCAGTAAGTTATCTAAGCATTCACGAGAGGTTACGATCCCATTGAAACAAATGTTTTTATATCTAGTGTAGATATCAAAGTTAACTCATATTAGTATGTATCGGGAAAACAGACATTAAAGTTTTTTTGAATTATTTATTAATATACTCTATCGATATATTAAAAAGAGTACTAAGAGTACCTATACAAGTACTATGTTTTCATTTAAACTAAAATTCCACATTAAGAATGTTCTCATAGCCGAATTTTAATAGTTTAAACTGTTTTACTTTCCTTTGTTCGATTTTAAGTATTTGCTGTCAATATGTAATAAATTACAATTGTATATTTTTTTTATTTTAAGTTATTACATTTTTAATTACCCCAAAATATATTAGTTATATGCCTGCACGGATAATGTATTCAGTGTAACACAATGTAATACTAGTAAGTTTAAGCAAAAAATGTTTTGTGATAAATACTTTTTTTAACTGTTTCACGTGATTAGTTAATTGAATCAGTCTCGACTTTGGAGAAATCCATTACAAAATATTTAATTTAAGGAACAAAATTAAGTACCATATTGCCAATCTATTCCTCATGAACTAGACACAATGCAGACGTGTGCATGCTGTAGGAGGGAGGTGCAAGTATCTGCCACGTATAGATTATTATGATAAATTGGCGGAACAGTACTATATGTTCGTGCACGTGTTACCTACATAAAAAGTATGTCCTTCTTCAAGGTCCCATCTATGTCTATACCAAAATTAATCAACAGGTTAGCGGTTTAGGCGTGAAAACGTAACAAACAGACAGACACAGTTACTTTCGCATTTATAATACAAATACTAATGTTTAAATCGTTTCCAAAAATACATAAATTAAAACAATGATAAAACCTCTTTTTAAGTAATGAATACTTGTCATAGGAGATGTTGCTCTTACCTTGGTTCATTTAATAAATCTTTGAGGTGATAAAATCATTAAACATTTGTCATTTGTGTGTGTGTGCGTGTGGTGTGTATGTGTGTTTATGTGCATGTGTGTGTCAGAGAAAGCGTGAAGGTGTGTGTGCTTGCCTAGTGGGTAAGGAAATGTGAGTATGGGTGAATGTGTGAGTGTGGGTGTTGTGTTACATGCCAATATTAGATTATTAAAGTAATTATAAAATTTATAAAATGGGCTTCAGCATCATCGTACCTTAGAGACGTTAGCCATTTGGTCAAATTGATTTCACAGTAATTATTCAGTTGGTATATATTAAATAAATAAATAATCCCGGACATCTCACGCATCATTTTGGACCCAAAGTAAGAAGAGCTTGTGTTATGGGTACCACATGACTGTTATACTACTTATAATACTTCTTTTTTGTAAATACATACATATTATACATAGAAACACCCAGACCCGAGACAAATACTTGCAAATTATACAAACATTTATCCCGCGGCGGAAATCGAACCCGCAACCTTCTGCGTCTCAGCCAAACCTTAGCCCACTGCACCACAGAGGTTGTCAAATGCTTGTTTATTTTATTGTATAGTAGAGCAGACTGTCTTAAATATTGTCGTGTTGCATAATTAGATTTTACGTGAGTTTTATCTATTACAATATATTTTCTTCTTCTATTTATTTTAGCAAAGTTATATTCAAGTGTTTTATGTAGTCTAAGTATAGAATTTAGAATGTACAATTTGCGAACAGAAACTATATTCGATTCCAAATACAACATTTCAGTCGGGTACCTATATGGTTTAAAAAACATAACCTTAATGTGATGTGTTTACGGACGGATGGAAGGTGATTCTATCTGAATGTCTGAGATTCTTTGAAAAGTCAAAAGAAAAGAAAAGTGTGTAGATAGATGCTTACCTTACAACTAGTTAGTATTTTTATTTGTATTTTCATTTAAGGTTTCTAGTATTATTCTTTTTTAATTAGTGTTATTGACATGTTCGTACTAATTAATAAATAATAAATAAATAAATTAAGTAAAAATCTTTGCGCTCTTTCCAGGTCTATGAAATGTGTTTTGGTAGCCCCTCCCCAAATAGGAATACAATAGCCAAGTGAAGATTGTACTAGGGTAACGGATATTTGTTTAAGAAGGGTGTGAGGTGCAACGTGTCTTAGGTTTTTAAAAATCCACATGAGTTTTCTAGTTCGGCACATAAGTTTTTCTAACTGCGCATGCCAGGAAAGGCGTTGGTCTATGATGACCCCGAGATACTTTGTATAATATTAGTAGGGATTCTGCAAATGATTGATTGATTACTTTATTAGTTGTAACGTAAATGTATTATTCAATCTATATAATGAAAAGTTGAAAGGTCGAATCGTTCTGATGGGAAACCGCTTTTCTACTTTTTTAGTCAAAGTTTTCTAATCAAAATATTAAGTATCTCCCCTAAGCTGAGGTTTAATTAGAATCTTGGTTACTTTGTATAAGTTTAGAACTGTTGAAATAACATTTTTGGAGTTTGGGAAGCGGTGTTTATATTCATCAATTCAATATTGAACTTATTGCTTTGGCATTGGCATACTGCAAATTTGCATGGAGTGCACGCCAAGCTTTCGTTCTTACGGTACGCGTATCACGGAGGTATTCGGGTCTATTAATTATCTAAGGCTAGTAGTTATTCGCTTGTAAAGCGTACTATGCTAGGCTCTCGTACTAAGCTTGGAAATATTTAGTAGCTCTACTTTATCCTGTACTTTAGTTTCAGATGACTTGCCTCTAGATACAGAGAGAATGTGTTTCGAAATAACAAATGTCGTAAAAAGTTATCTCGGGTAACTAAATCAAATATTTTTATAAGCGACTTTTATTTTCAATTTCATTCGTGAGTTGTACACATTTTGATTAACACGGGTTTTATTCACGTAATAATGATAATGATTCTGGACTCCAGCAAAACTTCTGGCTAAGATTTGACGAGAAAGGGTAATGCGGGCTATAACGTTGTGATTTCCATTATCACTTCTACGAAAGAGAATGTTTTTGTATAAGCAGATAAATGAATTCTTCCCGTTCTCTATGTGTGTGAGTATGATGTATGCATGTATACTTAATACAGAGAGAGTGTATACTTAATAGTGTTTCGAAATAACAAATGTAAAAAGTCGAATATATTCATTCAGGTTACTATGTCAATTCCTGGGCTTCCTATTTAGAGTTTGCTAACGGTCATACCAAAAACCTTATAGGATAGGATATAGGATAGGTCCTACCTATCAAAAATTAACAGGCTTTGCATCTAATCAATAAAAAATGTTAAACAATTTAATTTATCTCAAGAAATTTACCTGGGAAACTATTAAGATAAAACCTGTCCCAACCTTTCACCTACCTACTAGGCAGTTTATCATTTGCGGAACTGACACAGCCCTAAGTTTCCTCGCGACTTTTCTTCATGTACTAAAGAACTATATACGATAATTATGACCATAAATTAGGTAATTATTCCTTTCTTTCTGTCCTGGGTTTGTATAGTAAACTTTTTATAGATATATCAAATGGCAAGCACATTAGCAGAATTTCGTAGCAAGGTTCGCTACTTTATAACTCGTTCGTGGATGATGCGAACAGGCAAAGTGTTAGCTCTGGTCGCCGAACTATCGCCCGAAGACGCCCGTTTATTCCCCCAGAGATGCTTGTTATGTCTGCCACAAAGAAAACTGTGTGACCTACTATTTTTGTATTAAGCGATATCTAAATAAGCGATTTGTTTTAACAAAGAAAAATACAATCTGTATCAAAGGTTTATAGACTTTGTTTTTCTATTTTTGAAATGTAATTAGCAAGAAATTATAAAAAAAATAATGATAATAATAGTAATAATGATAATAATAATAATAGTGCTAGTAATAATAAAAGTCAAGGTCTCCAATTGTACAAAACAATAACAGCAGATATACATAATACAGACAGTATATTAAACATACATAAATATAATTGTTATGAAGATACGATACGCATATAATAATAAATATTAAATAAACAAATAGCTATGTAGATAGGCATAATATCTAAATAGCACTGGTATTGTGCCTGAATAGTTCCTGTTCCTTTTGACAGAGTAATAAAAACATTTTAAGCTTTAACCTGAAACTATAAACACTTTGCAGATTCTTAATCTTTCCTTAGGTAAAAAGTATTTTTATATTCTTCCATAATTGTTTAAGATAGTTAGTTTTATTATTAATATTATGTTTCAAATACGCTGCTTTCTCATGGAAAAGTGCTCGATTAGTAACAGACTTACGACTTTCATAATATTATTTTTTAGTTTCTGATTTTGTTTTATGATAATCCACCGAAGCTTCGTCGTGTAGTCTCATCATAAGTTTAACTGTATCCGTAATCCAAGGATAAGAACGTGTTTTGACGGTAACGGACTTCATAGGTACGTGTAGATCAAATAGTGCAACAGTACATTGAGTAAAAACGTTTACCATGTCATTGACATTCCTGAACTCCTTCACTGAATGCCATCCAATATTGTACAGATCCTTCTCAAATTCATCCAGCAAGATATTTTTATGGGTCTATACGCAATATTTGAATGTATGGGATTCTCACGTTTTATACTAAATTCACAAACAATAAGGCAATGACCATATAGTCTTCCAACAAGGTCGAGAGTTACATTTCTTGCATGAAAATCTGTACATACTACGTCAATAAGCGATTTTGGTGTCTTCGTAAAGTGTGTTGGAGCGGTTATTAGTTGGGATAGACCCAGGCATGAAAGAAATGTGTTAAACTTAGATACTGTTATTATTTCATTAAAATCTCGTACTAAAATTAGATGGTCATGAACTGGGAGTGCGTTCAGTAAGGGCATCGAAAAACAAGTCAATGTTTATCCAACCGGGGCGATATGCTATACCTATTGCAAGTTTCTTCCCACTGATAGTCCATTAAAATGTTACATTTTTTAGGCCTTAGTGTGCATTTGTCAGAGGACGCAATTTTATTTTTTTAATGTGTAGGGGGGGTCAGTAGAAGCTTAAGTTCAAGTTTGTGGGGTCGGCACCCTTGTCCCCCGGCCGCCATCTTGGAAAAGGGGGTGCAAAGGGTTTTCGCGCTGTATCTCGTAAACTAGTTACCTTACAGAAAATTTAATCAAACATAAAATGTAGCAAATTAAATTTCCTACAATTTTATTTCTATTACTTTTTATCGTCAAGTGACCAACAAAAAAGTTATAAACAAAAATAAATGAAAATTTTGTTTGTTTGTTCTAGGTTTTACAGCGCTCCAAACTTAAACGGATTCTCGAATGCTCATAGGGATGCAATAAAAACTAAAAATTAGGCTTACTTTTCTATCTATATTTTTTTTATTCATACAATTTATTATGATCTTAACATTCCTATGCTATTATTGAACTATGTTTGACCCTTTTACCCACCACCTATGAGGTATAACATGGGCAAAGTCAAATTTATAAAAATTTAATGCATTTTTTAATGCATTTTTTGTCACTGTCTTAGCAAATCGTTTGTATCGCAGAGTGTCTAGAGTATCGTCTTTATTTCCGCCATATAAAAAGACGAAAAAACGTTCGCCAACAACACTGAGTAACGATGACTCGACTTTCTCACTCATAAATAATTTAGTTCCACTTGCTAACTCTGGATGCTTCTGCAAAATTTTTATAAATTTGACTTTGCCCATGTTATACCTCATAGGTGGTGGGTAAAAGGGTCAAACATAGTTCAATAATAGCATAGGAATGTTAAGATCATAATAAATTGTATGAATAAAAAAAATATAGATAGAAAAGTAAGCCTAATTTTTAGTTTTTATTGCATCCCTATGAGCATTCGAGAATCCGTTTAAGTTTGGAGCGCTGTAAAACCTAGAACAAACAAACAAAATTTTCATTTATTTTTGTTTATAACTTTTTTGTTGGTCACTTGACGATAAAAAGTAATAGAAATAAAATTGTAGGAAATTTAATTTGCTACATTTTATGTTTGATTAAATTTTCTGTAAGGTAACTAGTTTACGAGATACAGCGCGAAAACCCTTTGCACCCCCTTTTCCAAGATGGCGGCCGGGGGACAAGGGTGCCGACCCCACAAACTTGAACTTAAGCTTCTACTGACCCCCCCTACACATTAAAAAAATAAAATTGCGTCCTCTGACAAATGCATACCCAAATGTAACTTTTCAATGGACTATGACTGTCGTAGTGATCTACATTTGCTCTGACAGTGAGAGCAGAGGGCTTACAGGGTGAGGCCAAGTACTCGCGCTTATATCTCGCTTTATGTAGAATCCGACCCCTCCACGCTTTCTTTCACCACGCTGTCTAGGAGTATAACGTAGTGTATAATTTGGCAAACTAGGAGCTTTATCCTCTTGACCAATATGAAGCCAAGACGTCGTTATCATAACGTTCAACAGATGCTATGATATTAACATGATTTGTGCCTAGAGAACCTGGGTTAAACAAACCAACTTTTAACAACCTATTAACCATTTAAAATTAATTGTTTTTTTATTGAGCTGAATATGATATGTATGAGTATATACAATTCAATAATAAATAATATATAAATGAAAGTGAATATGAGTAAAATAATATGTATATATATAAAACATCTTGGACATATACACAATTAACATAATAATAACATAGATAACGTTTAGGGTAAATTTTAAAACCACTTAAAAAATAATATTGAACAATGAGCTTCATGGTAAACTTCAAACTCCGAGTTGCCCAAAAACCCGACAAGCGCACCACAACGCGGCGAGCACGCAGCTTCTGTCCCGCAGCCGCTACACCTTGAACTACACCTATTCGCTCGGCAAAGACGACGTCGAGCAGCGAGGACAGATACAGTGTGAATAATGTTTTCACCTTTCTTTTCTGGTAGCTGTCCTATCTCAAGGTCAGATTGCAAGGTTTCCTGGTCTCTTTCTTGCTTAGGCTGTTTAATGGTGCACTCCACTTTTTCGGGTGCAAGGTCTCTTCTTTTCTCGACCGCTTCGATCCTCCGCTCAAAGCCGTCCATTCGTTTGTGGATTCCTACGAGAGATATCCGTAGGTCCGCCATCTCCCTACGGAACTCTTTCAATTCCGACATGCATTCTGCAAGTTCCCGACGCAGCCCTCCTACACTGCTGTCGTTCGTAGACACATGCGCGCGATGGTGCATTATCCGCCACCTGTGCCCGCACTGACCCACTGACATTTCTAACATATGTGCTACTGTTGTCACCTTTTCGTGTATATTTGTTAGTACTTTCTGGGCATACCCAATTCTTACTGGTAGCATAATGGAAGATAACTCCGCTAGTCCAACACAGCCCTTATGATAAAGCCAAGGATACAGGCTACAAGCAGCGACGCCCGTTGACGAAAGGTATTTACCACAGGCTGCGCATTTAGCCGCCATATCAAAACAAACAAGCAGGTCAATAGCGATGACTTACGCAGCAAGCGTGATGGCGTAAACAGCGCTAATAAATAAAAAAAAATAAAAAAATATTGCATAAAACGCAGAGCGGTCCCGCAAGGATTCGAACCAGAGCTCCACACGTTGACAACTGGTAAAACATTGCGCCGTCGGACCGCTGAGCCAACCGATTATTCAATTATTCGGTGAAATTCTGCTCTGGATCTTTACGTCGCGTCTGTTCTGACGCGTAATGTAAGTAACGGGCAGTGACTCAGCTCTGCACAAATGTTATTGATTCACAGGTTGAAGGTCGTTGCAACGAAAAAGTCTTCAATTTTGCACAGTATTTTGCAGATTATCTTCTAGTAGTTTTTAACTACTTTTGCAGCAAAATTATGCTCTTTAACCTGATATATGTTTCAAACAGGTTTAACAACTTTTTACACACTGTATGAATTTAAGTTTAAGACAAAACAAGAAACACGGCCACTCACAATCGTGGCTCGGCCGGTCCTCCATAATTCTAGAAATAATATAAATAATTATAGAAAAGATTTCCTTACATTTCTATAATTATATCTGTAAATACATTTATTTACAGAAATAATTATAGAAATGTAAAAAACAATATACAATAATATAAAATACACGTGAAACAGTTGAGCTATCTAAGGACCGTTTAAAACGATCTATAGATAGCTCAAGTGATCCAGATCACTGCCAGAGGGCAGCGTGCCCAAGATACTGGCGGCACTACCACGTTGAATGGCAATGCTAATACACTGAGCCAGATAGGAGCCAGCTCTTGGGTCATGCAACGTATCTACCAGACGCCGTGAAATAATTTTGTAAACGCGGTGGACTCCTGTTCCCTACGGGCCCAGGGTCTCGACTCCAAAAGGGTCAAAAAACCAGCATATTTGCTGTTTCTGAGGTTCTCGGCACATTTAGCCGCCGCACCAGCCCTAACGGAAGTCCCTGACAGATGGGATGCAGCCAGGGTGTCTACGCAAGTAGCATCCCACACTAATGGCTTACCCATCTCCCAAGGGCCAAGAGCCATACCATCAGGTAAATAAATTATTTAACTACAGAATCAACAATAACATAAAAAACCACTTTGAAACGAGGATTATTAATAGTTATTATATACCTTTTATTATTATTACTGTACCTGAGAAGACCGGCGCTATCAAACAAAATCCCAGGCAAAGTGACGTCAGTGGAGAGGAAACTTCACCCACCTCAGCTTGCTGGAGTGGATCCATGAACGAAAGTTTTCAATTACAATTAACTGCTCTATAACATTACTGACGCCACTTAAATCATCTTCTACAGATGATTGAAGACCAATGATTTATCATTATTATTATATTGAGCTGATAGATACCAAAAAGTAGCATTAAAATAATTATGTTTTAAAAACTAAAAAGAAAAGTTTAATTGAATATAAAAATATCATCGAAGTATAACATTTTTAGAATATTGTTGACTTTTTAAAAACCTCGACTGAGATCGATAAAATTAAAATAGTAGTAATAGTATACTACCTGGGAAGTATAGGTACCCTATGAAACAAAATAAGACTTTTCTAAATTGGTTCAGGCGTCTTTAAAATAATGGTAAACATACATAAAAAACATAGATTCCGACAAATTGAATACCTCCTCTTTTTTAGAGGTCGGTTAAAAAGATTTTTCATCATTTTAAATGATGATAAAAATAGTTAAAAACGATTTTTATCATCATTTTAGATGATGATAAAAATAGTTTTTCAAATAGTCAAAAGGTAACTTGCTGAAGGCACCGAATAAATAAATTTGTTTAAATGCAATATGGCGTCCGCACGTCCCAATTACAAACTTTTTGTTCAACAAAACCAACTTTGTTTTATCTAACAAGCTTTTTGTCCAAACCAAACAAACGAGTTGTTTTAACTGAGTCAAAACTCGTACGGTCAGTTGAGTTTAGCTTGATTGACTGTGTCTTTTGCTTATACATTGTGCTACACTCGCAAGCTTAAACCGGAATCGCTTTAACGCGAGATGATCAAGACAAATCTTTACAATTTTTGTCCGGTGAACTAGGGATGTGGTATATCATCTGAAAGGTAATTTAGTTAGCGGTGGGAGATGGGAGATTGGAGATGGGAAGTGGGAGATGGGAGATGAGAGATGAGAGATGGGAGATGGGAGATGGGAGATGGGAGATGGGAGATGGGAGATGGGAGATGGGAGATGGGAGATGGGAGATGGGAGATGGGAGATGGGAGATGGGAGATGGGAGATGGGAGATGGGAGATGGGAGATGGGAGATGGGAGATGGGAGATGGGAGATGGGAGATGGGAGATGGGAGATGGGAGATGGGAGATGGGAGATGGGAGATGGGAGATGGGGGATGGGAGATGGGAAATGGGAGATGGGAGATGGGAGATGGGAGATGGGAGATGGGAGATGGGAGATGGGAGATGGGAGATGGGAGATGGGAGATGGGAGATGGGAGATAGGAGATGGGAGATGGGAGATGGGAGATGGGAGATGGGAGATGGGAGATGGGAGATGGGAGATGGGAGATGGGAGATGAGTGATGGGAGATGGGAGATGGGAGATGAGTGATGAAATATTTAGCTCTCAATGGCTATACTCAATGGGTAAGTATACCCATTGAGTATATCTTCTAGTAAGTGGGTACATTATCCTCAGGTCTTGACTTCGTGATCGAGGTAATCGGTACTGGGACCCGGCTCTGGCTTGGCATCGGGATCATCGTTAGGTTTAACGGTATTTTCATACTCTGTATTTTGAAGGTCTCTGGTAATTCAATTCAATCGCATGGTTTGGGAAAAAACCACACATGGGTGTGTAATTGTATTTGATTTTATATATTTATATAATAGCTGTCCCGTTCGCGACTTCATCCGCGCGTTTTAAAAAGGAAAAAATATATCTAATTGTACCGATTGCAGCGCCATCTGCCGAGCTGATTTGTGAATCGTACAAAAAAATTCATTTGGTCTAGCCGTTTAGGAGGAGTTCAGTTAAATACACACGTACAGTAGAATTATATATATATAATATATAAAAGAAAGTCGTGTTAATTACACCACTATAACTCAAGATGGGCTGGCATCTTGAGTTGCGAGACTTGCTTTTTTACAAGTTATGTTTTTGATGGCATATATGTATATATACAGCCGGAAAATACACTAATACACTATACACCGCAATATTGTATAAATATACCCAAACATGGCCTATGGAAATATGGTAATATGGCCCTACAAATGCTTTCATAATATATACGAAAGTAACATAAAGCTGTTCAATTCAATTTGTTTCTAACATAACCTTAACTTGTAAGACTAAACATTACAATACGTGTATGTCTTATACATAAACCAAGAGTCTATTGTACAATTTTATCGTTCCTAAATGTGGATTGCTACGATCCAGTCGCTTCGTAGACCCCGTAGCAGGCACCCGCTACGAATATCGCGCGCGCTACGCGAAGTTGCTACGGAATTCAATGACGTTTGTATAGACAACTTTGGACTTAAATAATATCGATAAGTGATTTATTACCTATTTACTAACTTTCCTTTAACCATAAATAATAAAAATACTCGTGTGTTTACTAGAAAATTCATAATTTATAACTTGTACATATATTTGGGTATAAAAAAACATGCATTTTTAAATAAATTATAACATTAATCTGGTGTTAAAACATAGAACATGAATAATATAAGTTCAGTGATCTTGTACGTGCATCGAAGATAATGGAGGCATTACATCGTTTCGAGTTCACAGTAAGTGGGATATAATTATTACTCAGTACTCCCAAACGTTGAAAGATCACATTGTGAGGGAATTCGCAATTTAGTTTGTTCAGCACGTATTATCAGGTTATAAATCTAGATATGGCTGACAAGCTGTGAGGGTGGTAAAGGTGATGCAAGTCAACTCCATCTTAAAACTGTCCAGTTAAAGTTGGAACTATAGCGTCATGTGATTGAGTAAGATATCATCTTAATAATTAGTATAGGAGTAATAAATATACGTCTATTATGTACACATACAAATAAATTATTAAGACCGTAAAAACAAGCACATAAGGTAATTAAACCTAATACGTAATTAAACCTAAACGTAATTATTATTATTTATGGTCATAACCGTATAAATAACAATAATTACGATGACGGTTTGAAGTCGGTTTTCAAACAGAAAACAAAAAGAAAACCGACTTCAAACCGATTAAATTTCCTTTCATCCAAGTGGATGATATATTTTTTTATTTTTTTTTTATTCGAATACCTACTACTAAACCGCTTTTTATAAAATTTTAATGGGACCAATCGGGAAGTATATAATTTCACATGAAATCAGATTTTTTCATATGGGTTCATAAACGACGGAGTTATGAGGTATTAAAAATAATAAAACCAGTCGAATTGAGAACCTGCTCTATTTTTGAAGTCTGTTAAAACAACACACGAACAATATAATAATAATGAAAACAGAAAATATAGTAAGTATCAAGGCGTATATTATCTTACAATAACAAAATTGTATAATGTGGGCTAGACATGTAGCCTTTCCTCTGTGTGTAGTATGTCTAAACAGGTACAATTTCAGCGTTGAAGCTACTCCCCTGAGAAAGTAGCGCTGGTTTTCGGACTTGATCTTGACCCGTGTGAGTTTACGGGCAAAAAAACATAAACGTAACTAAAAAACGTAGGTCAATTGTTAAAAACAAATAAAATATATATAATATATATGGTTGGGTTAGGTTAAGATTCTACACGTATTGTATACATGCACCAAAATTTCAAAAAAGGGTAATAAGCAAAAAATTTATAAATTTATATAAAAAATATAATAAAAATAATGAATTAATAAAATAAAATAAAAAGCCTTTTATTTCTTGCAAGAAAAAAAAGGTACATACTGAAATATAACGAAAAAGTAGATAGTATTTTTTTTATTCTATAGAATATGTTTACATAATACAATAAAAATACAATACCTACTGATATTATTAAAAAAAATATATTGCAAGAACCCCTCCGCAGGTGAAGGCGAGGAGGCCTTGCCATAAGGAATGCCACCATTCTCTGTCTTTGACTGTTTGCATCCAGCTTGGTCTTGCCGTTTTTATTAGGTCGTCCGCTCATCTCTTAAGCAGTCTTCCTCTATTACGCTTTGTGAAGAGGATAGTGAAGTATATTGCAAAGAAACAAGTTGTGGACAAACGAGGCACAATGTGGCATTTGCTAAATGTAATTATTTCAATCAATCATAAACGATGTATTTAAATGCATAGTAACGCTAAACACGGTTTCTACCACAATCGTACTTTGTAAATTGGTCGAGCTTAGTTTGACACCAACTTCACATTGTAACTAGCGATAGAAGCCAAAAGAATTGCATTGCGCTGCACAATTGCAGCGATCCGATCCGCAATGTTTTGATAGTATCAAAGTTCCATAATCGCCCCACTGTTAGTCCAGTGGGGCGATTATGGAACTTTGATACGCTTTTGGGCACAAAAGCAAAGTAAGCAAGCAAGTAAATGTTTTCTTGTACATACTTGTTGTCAGGTTGATGTTGTTTTGTGTAGTACCTACCTAGGCAAGTAGTACTTAAGCTGGTTTTAATATATTGTGTAGGTTTCTTGTATCATTTGAATTACGACGAGCTTACGAGAGTGTTACTAACTATGTAGTTAGATAGAACATTAACGTTTGCATTATGTTTGTTAAAATAAATGATCTATTCATATTGTGAAGATGGTATATCCCTGTGACTGCCGTTTATTACTGTGTACCTACATAATATTTTACTCGTATGTCTGCTACAATAATTACTATTGTTATTTAATATTTACGACGAATGTGAGTGCCTAGACAAACCTTCTCAGGTTTAAAGGTACAATACCTACTGAAATATTTGTATAGTTTAAGTGCCGTAATCATCATCTTCCTTGCCCTTTTCCCACATTATTTGGGGTCGGCACAACATGTGTTCTTCTTCCATTCTCCTCTATCAGCGTCATCTATACACTCACTCCTTTCTTACTCATGTCATCCTTCACACAATCCATTCATTTTCTTTGGCCTACCTCTACTCTAATCCATCAACATTCATACCAAGCACTCTCCTAGTTAAATGCCATTCTTCCCTTCTCATTACATGCCCATACCATGCTAGCCTGTTGCTCCTCATCTTTTCATTCACTGGCGCCACTTTCACACTTCCTCTTATGTACTCATTCCTTACTCTGTCACTCGCGTCACTCCACACATCCATCTCAGAATTCGCATCTCAGCCACGTGCACTTAAACTACAGTTTAAGTGCTGTAAATAAAAAAAAAATACAAACCCTAGTTTCTAGTGCTATAACTAATTATTTTGACTGACCTGTCAGCACAGTTGGTTGGCTCAGTAGCTCTGCCTTCTGCGCTGTAGGTTGAGGGTTCGATTCCTTCCATGGATAACCATTTGTGTGATGAACATAGGTGTTTATTCGGTGTCTGGGCGTTATATAGTATCATAAGTATGTATTTAAAATGTTTATAAGTATTCTATCAATCAGCTTGTCTCCATAATACAAGCTATTGCTTAGTTAGGTGGTGTTGTGGCATTGTCTACCAATATTCATATATTACTAGCGATCCGCCCCGGCTTCGCACGGGTGCAATGTTGATACTAAAATATACTACAGAATGTCTTTATATACAACGTTAACTAAGAGAATAACATAATCTAAGAGATAGACATATACCATTGCGGACTTTTGTGTAGACCCTTTTAAGGTGTACAATACTGTAGTACATTATTTTGATCTATCTCGTAGGGTTCAGTCAGCGTTTGCAGTATAAGCGCAAATAAAAATGTGTTTATTTACGACACTACATTAGAAACCCCTAAAATTATCAGTGTTTCTCTACTATATTATGCATGTTTTATATATATAAACCTTCCTCTTGAACTACTCTATCGTCTCATATTATAAATAAAATCCGTTGCATAGTTTTAAAGATCTAAGCATACATCGGGACAGACAGACAGCGGGGGGCGACTTTGTTTTATACTATGTAATTATTTATATATTTTGTTAACTTTCATTATGATAAATAGATAAAAAAAAACGAATTATTATTGGGTATATTGATTACAAAGAAGCAAGTACCTAACTAGAGCTCTGGTGACTGATTAAGCACCTACATGTTTTCAAGCCTGCAAGAACGATGGCATTACCTATATAGGAAAATGAGGATAAGACCAGAGGAACCAAGGTACATCAGCCTAGCCTGATTCCTAGCTTAAAAAAAGGTAGGCTTTTGAAGAAAGCTTATTATAATATAGATGACTATATTATTGATAAGAATGCATGGCCTCATGTCGCTCTGCCGTCAGACAGTTAACCAACACACTTGAAATGTATAAACTCTCTTGAATTAGTATTTCGTAGTTAAGGTAGGATCATATAAAAAGCGCTAGGACCAAGACGAGTTTCTTGCCAATTTTTCTCGGGCTTGGGTAAGGATGAATTGGCACCTAAATTCTATAAATATTATAAATATTCTAATCAGGTTAAGAATCACGAGATATTATATAGAAACTACAAAACGCAACGATAGCGCGTTCTTATTTCTCATGTGGCGCCATCTAGTAATAACATAACTAAACATGTCTTTGCATCTAAGTCAAAGTCAAAAGATACCTTATTCAATACAATCACAAGGATCATTTTGAAACGTCTTACATACAAGGTTAATTTAGGTGCCGTCACCGTATGAGAGAACTAGTACAGCGCACATCTATTTTTGGAACAGAAAAATCCATTGGAGCACGACCGGATTCGAACCCACGACCTTAGGATCGGAAGGCGAGGCGGCTACCACTAGACTATCTGTGTTCTCCAAAAATACATTTAACTATTCAACATCAAAGCATTAAGTATTCTATCACTGGTTTCCATAGTAAAAGATTTGTTTAGTTTGGTATTTGGACAATTCAGTCCAGCAATATTCATATTTGTTAATGTAAACAAAAATTATAACTTTTTTATAACTTTTATAACTTTTATAAATTTTTTTATAATTTTTTTATTCATAGAATAATACAATCCAATCATAAATCAGTAATTATCATCATTCGGTACGGTAACGCTGAATTGGGCACAATGAGTCAAGTCAATTCTGTTGTTTTTGAATTAAGATTTAACCGCGTGAAAACGGGTTTAAAGGGTTGTTTGGATAGGGTTTGAGGGTGGGTTTAGACTACGATATGCTATCTTAATCGATCTTCTAACTGGCCTCTCAACTTAGTTGGTAGTACCACTGCTTTCTGCACTTAAGTTGTCGTTTTGACAAAACAAATTCATTTGCCCAAGACAAATACTTTGCTTGCCTTTCGATCTTTTCGAGAATATATATCAGAGAATGTGCCCTGGAATTGCATGATCTAATTCCACCATCTCCTTTTCACAACAGGACAAGCAGACGAACGAACAAAGCGCCTTGTTTCTACACTGCCCTACACTTCTAAACTGCCTATTGCTACTGGTCCAAAGTTATATAATAAACTACCGGAATTCATCAAACTATCGCCCAATCAGCGCTATTTTAACAATCACGTTAGGACTCTCTTATTAGATACGACATTGTACAGCATACAAGAATATTTATAAAATGACAACAGCCCATTAACACATTCACTGCCACTGACACGCCTCGCGTGTTCAAGCTAATCTACGTCTCTACGCCAAAAACACGCCAGGCGTGTTTTAAATGTTTCAGTTATATTTCCAAAACTAGGCCAGATTTTGTGTTCAAATTTTTAGTGCATAATTTTTAAGGGATAGGCTATGGCATATTGAAGCGGTTCCTTAAAAAAACTAGTTAGATTTTTTTTCGAAAAATAGGTATTTTGTAGTGCCGAGAACACGCTAGGTGTGTTCACTTACTGAAGCTACCCTTAGGTTCCCAAACTTTTTTATTCATTTAAACGCTTCGCTAATTTCAGAGTTATAAGCTTGCGATATGTGATTTTTAACCAATATTTGATGACAAAACGGAATGTCATAATTTATCGGACCGTTGTTTTTACCGTATACAGTACTGTATCATGTATGAATAAATAATAAATAAATAAATAATGCCGGACATTTCACACGGCACCATCTGGCCCCAAAGTAAGCAGAGCTTGTGTTATGGGTACCACATGACTGATATACTACTTATATGAAGTCGCTCATACAACTCCATACGCCATCAATGATAAAAAAATTGTACCTATCCGGTGTATATCATTATATAATTATACATACACACACAGTGACATACACACGTACAGGAGAATTATCTCTATATATATAAAAATCAATTGCTGTTCGTTTGTCTCGCTAAAATTTTTGTCATCATTAATATCTTCCGTTTCAAGTACAAATTTAACTTTTCCTGAAAAAAAGATAAGAAATCAATTTATTTTATTTGAATATTTTGTATTTAATTCATACTTATGTAATTAGATAAGGCCAATCAACTAACATTACGATAATACGAGATAAATAACGTAAACAAACTTTCCGTAGTTCAAAGCTTTTATCGGTTTAATAATTTAAATGAATTCACTCATATAAGACTGAAAATACGTTTAAATATGATTGTCACTCAATATATTAATAAAGCAAATGTACTTGCACTGTAACAATTCCAATGTTACAGTTCACAATAAAACTTTATTCATTGATGTATGGGAATTTTAGTAAAAAGTTTGAGAACTTTAAATTACGTTATAATACATTTACTTATCATAAAATCTATTTTTCGCCATAATTCCAAGTACCAAAACTCACGACACTATTGTAAACACCCTTATCCTCGCGCAGCACAAGAAATAATAACCGGCAAACAGATAAAACAGAAAAAAAGCCGTTTTAAATAATTTAACTTTAGTCTGTGCCATGGACACGCGCGGCGTGTTCACTATTTTTCCAAGTAGCAATGCCGCGAGCACGCCTAGCGTGTCCGCGGTTTTATACGGCGGCATCTCGATAAACTTCAAGAAAATCGTGGTGGCAGTGAATGAGTTAAGGTCGAATAATGTAGATATATATTTAACTAATACAGCACAAATACAGCACAAATAAAACAATGTTATTGGAAAATTCTACTACAGATACATATACATAATATTAGTTAGTTATTCCTTATATTATAATGTTTTTGAAAACCTACAAAATGTAAACATATAAATTGACAATATTATTCAATCCACAGACTTCAATCAGTATTTTTTTATAAATGTAAGTTTGTGTTTTTTATAATTAATAAATCATTCTATTCTATTCTAATCTATTCTACATTTATTATGCGTACTTACAGTTAAGGATTGGAATACTTTGCCGTCGTCTGTCTTTCCTGAAAACTATAATCTTCAAGTTAACTCTTCAAGTTAAGAGTAAATAGGTCTTCTATTTACTCCTATTTACCATCGTGCTCCTACCTTGCTTACCACCAGGTGAGATCGTGGTCAAACGTAGGTTTATCCATGATAAAAAAACATTCTCATCAGTATTTTAATAATCTGTTTTCGATTCATTCTGAGAATCTTCACCAGAGTGAGTTTTACCCGCGGGTCAATCACTTCCGCTCCTTTCGCTATTTGCTTAGTATCGGCGTCTTCATGACAAAACTTAATAATGCGTGATAAAAACCTAAAAAAATGTATACACTTTTTTACAATAAACATGGGTGTTTGTTTTGAGTCTGGGTGTCATAAATTGTACGCAATAACAACTATTTATGTAATCTTTTTAATAATTTAGTTTTTATAGTCTCTCAATAGTCAATGCCGTATCAAATCTTTTTTTATGTACATTGTAGCTTAAATGATACGGTACTTTCCCGCAATTGCGCGCAATGTTGACCGATTTTGGCGCGCTAAACTAAAGATTATTATCATAAAAGTTTTTAGGGAAGGCTATTTAGAATTTTATGTCAAAGATTTACAAAATTTAAATAGTTTTGTGATAGAATATACATTGTGAAACTGTCAACCAATATTGATTGATTCATATCCATTAGTGTACATTTAAATCCCGCTACCGTACAATTAACACTCGGTTCCGTACCTACCCTGCCGTTTGCAAAGTTATTGAGATACATTATGAAATTACTTTAGCACTGGAATATTTCGCCTATAGATTAGTGTGACTTCGTTTGTACAATAAACACAACTTTACAAACATAGCCTCTTTCTTATAACCACTTAATTAGCTAGCGTGGCCTTAAAGTATGGTCTGAACTTGTCAGAATGTATGTAAATAACAACAGATTAAAACAATTCATTAGCGAGTGTTTGTTTATAAGATAGCCCCTTACTCTGATACTCCGATAGCAGTGAATATGAATTATGTTTTTTTTTATAATTACCGAGCGTCTAATCCATAAATTAAATGTTTTGACAGGAACAATACTAAAGTGGCTGTGCATTGTCAGTCAGTCAGTTGGTACCATACTCGTTAAATGTGTTTTCTGCTTTGAGTTTCATTTAGAACCTGCAGAGTGGAACCCTTATACAGTGAAGTAATTGATGGTAACTAAGTGTATATGAGTTTAATACAGAAAGTAACTTCAAGTCAGTGCAAAACTAATTGAATATTGCGTTAGCAAATAAGAAAATATTCGTGTTTGTAATATTAGGTAAAAAAAAATCGGATGTGTAGTAGGTTATTGAAATAAAAACTATAAATGGTATACATATTTATGATATTAATAAATGTAAAAAAAAGATACTGGTCGTTCGCCAGTACCAAATCAAACTCCGATCAACAACAAGCCTTATATTCAATATTCTGATGAAAATTCTTGTTAAAAAAAAATTGCTTAGTTCTGATCATAAAGCCCCAATTAGGCTGTAATTAATTAAATTCAAAGTTGTATAAATCTAAACTAAAAAGGCGAACAAAGCTACTACCTACTGAGCTGACAGGCTAGTCAATAATACTATATTACAGTTCTCAATGTTTACTCTTTCACTTTTTTATCATCCAAGTCCTCGCTCATTGCTTCCCAGTACGACGGTGGGCCAGCTGCCGAGCCTTCCTCTGCTTCCACGCTAGGCCCTGGTGCTTCTCTTGCAAAAAAAGCCCCTTCAGTAGTTCTCCCATCCCGTTTCTCACCGATTACTATAGGAAATTCTATAGATGCGTTGATATATGGAAAGGGAAGCCTCAGTGTGGCTTTAACATAGTACTCCTTTTTAACCACCTTGCAGTTCTGAATAGAGTATAAATGGGCTAGCACTGGAAGCACACTTGTCATATTTGCGAGTGAATCCGCTGGCACACTCGGAGTTTCCACTGTGCTATCGTTGATTGTCTTTTCTTTTACAATATTCCGGCCGCAATCAGCGGTGTAAGTGGTGTAACAGAGTAACTCGGTTTTGACAGAAGTTATTTTAACATTTGTGTTATTAGTCACTGTGTATGATATATCAGAGTTTTGTCCTGGGGAGAAGAACGTATTTGATATGTCAGCTTTCAAATTGATCATGTGATTTCTCTTTGAGAATGGTTTTATTAGGCTTTTATCCAGTCCGAATAGTCTGCTTCCTTCAGGAACTTGAGGTATGACGCTGCCATACACAGTTAAAGTTGTCGCAAACTTAGTATTAAAGCTGAAAAAGTTGGGTTTTTCAAACTTGAGCCTTATTTGATAGGTTATATAGCAGTTGGAGTCTTTAAATGATGGTGGTATGTTTTCAGGTAGCATGAACATGAACTTGTATTCATATGTTCCCGCTGGGAGGACTGCTGTACACCCTGGTTTTTTATCTAGTATGCTAAAGTAGTTGTCGATAATATACTCTGTGCCTCTGTACGCCCTGGATTGCTGTCTGTTGTTTTTACCTCCTGTGTTATGTGTTTCTGTCCAATAGCACTCTGCTTTCCCGACCAGTGAAAGTTTGATGTCCTTGTATTCTGTAGGCTCGGTTACGTTGTACCTCACGGTACCCTGGACTGGTTTTCCAGCGCTGTGGACCCCTTCTCGCGGCCTTTGAATTAAAATTTCACAAGTCACTCCCATCGTCTATTGCGTTTCACACGAGTTATCATCGTCGACTGTCAGTCCACTATCAGTCATCGATTGGATAGTTGTGTTATCATGTTGATTAATGTTCATTATCAATGCGCTTAAACATCCGCTAAGAAAATACATGAGTATTTTTTGATTTAACACCTGAACTGACTATGCTCATGAATTGTAAAAACAATTGATTAATTTAAATAAATGGAAACATAAAAGTCATTTGCGAAACACTGTGTGTTTTATCCATGTTCTTTTAAACACCATGAAAAATCCTTAAAAATTAATGGATTTCTACTTTTAGATATTGATCTTCATTTTATGTTAAGTTTCTGCTTGCCTGCCAATCTCATCACGATCCTTAAAGGTTCATTTTAAAGTATTTCGACGACGCTTAATAATAAGGTTGATTTTCGGTTGCTTATATCATCGCCGATCATAATGGCTTACGAGATAAGAGAATCTTTTTTCTATAATAACGATATTGCGCGCGTAAGCCGCTTTAACGCTGAATTTCCACAACGGCTTTAAGCCTGATAGCGCTTCATGTTATATACCATACCTACTCGCAATATAACTTCCGGTCATTCAACTATAAAAAAAGAGGGCTGTTCGTGCAGTTTATAACATGGGCCCCAGAGAATCACTTAGAAATAAGTTTAAAGAAATTAATATTATGACAGTGCCTTGTCTGTATATAAACGAAAATTAAATGAACCTACGTGCACAAAAATGTTCATTTATTTCAAAAAACTTGCCATAATCATAGTATTAGCTCTATAAATATATATAAATTCGCTGTTCCCACTGTTAGGCTTGCTAAAGTTAATAAGTCTTTTTATAGGGCAATGTGTACACTTCCATAACAAGGTCCAAATCGACGTGTTAGATTTGTCGATAGGCAAATTTAAAAACGGAATTAAACAGAAACTGTCTATTAAAGTGTATTATAAAATATCTGATTATTTAGATGACAAAAAAGCTTGGGATGAATCTGCTCCAACTCGACTCGGCATCCGTAACAAAGTTGTCAAGGATCATACAAAAAAGTGATAAGACCAGACGAGTTTCGTGCCGGATTATTCTTGAACTGGGGTTAGGAGGAACCGGAACCTGGATTCACTAGCATGTAATAAGAGGATTCAAAGTGGTCCTTGTGATTTTATTGAATTGAATTGAATTTAATTTAATTGAAAAAGCAGCACTTAATAAACCTTAATCTCTCTTAATTACTCTAAACATAAAAGTTTTTACGCGAACTGTACCTCCTGGGAATCCCAAATTTAATCACAAAACTGTTTAAATAATCGTGATTTGACTTATATCATATAATTTTAAAGTGTATCACCATCTTTTAAAATAAGTTATGACGCCATATTAGTTATCAGATATTATATCTATAAATATACTCTTTGATAGCGTACATTTTAAACAACACGTGTTTTACTCAAGTATTATTTTGTCGATTAAGTACTGACACTGTTTCGATTATCGTCGATATGTATGGTTCTTTTATAACGTTATTAATTATAATATTTTCACATAGTGTGATTTCCGTGCTTCTTCTTGCCGCATAGCACGCGAATAATACGCATAATAAGATTGTATGCAATTCCTAATCACTTATACAAGATATCATCCTTATCTATTTTTGTACGGATTTGTGTAAGATAAGATGTTTATTTAAATCTCCAAAGATTACAATTTTTTTTTGTGAGTTACTTACCTACTGAGTAGGTAAAAATAAGAATAAGAAAAAAAATTTTTAAACAAAACTTGAATAACAGTAAGTATAACAGAAATACTAAAAAACATAAAATTGTTAAAACTAGGTAAGTATACAGTAAAGACCCTTTCCTTCCGTGCTAGTTAAAAACTGTCTTACGGCAAGGTAGCGATTCTCAAAATTTCAAAATTCAAAATTCAAAATAACTTTATTCATTACAATCACAAGGACCACTTTGAATCGTCTTCTTACATGCTAGTGAATCTAGGTGCCGGTTCCTCCTAACCCCAGTTCAAGAAGAATCCGGCAAGAAACTTGTCTGGTCTTAACACTTTTTTGTATGATCCTTGACAATTTTGTTACGGATGCCGAGTCGAGTTGGAGCAGATTCATCCCAAGCTTCAATATACATACGGGTAATATTAAAGTTACGGGAATTAATAATATTTTAATAAGCTTAACAATTTGGTTCGTGATAGGCATAACATTATAGATTTTAAAATATTGTGTATAATGCACTATGCAGAGAACGGACGAGACATGTTTGTACACACGAGGTGTTTTATTTGAGATATCACTTACCGGAAGCATCTAAAATGTGAGGGTTTAGGGATACTTTGAATCGGGATAGTGTTTTTATTCCTTTACAATTGTGCTCTCTCCAGCATAATATATTATTCAGATATTTTAGATCTTTCTAATAAATATTCTGTGTCTGAGTATTTTGATATTATGATGTATCTATTTTTATGTTTTTGCGTATTATATCAACCATTTAGTTCCTAATGTACAACATGTGAATGACAAACCAATATTATACTATTATTTATTGTGCTATTATATATATATATATATATATATATATATATATATGTGTTATTATTTAACTGAAGTGGGGCTGGACAAGCTTGTATGTTGCATATCGGGTGAGTTGTCGGCCAAAATCACCACAGAGACAACGGGACAGGAAAACACCTCGTGGAAACCGCGGCGACGACAGAGAGACGAGCTCATTTAGTAGACTGGCTTACCATATAGCATGAAAAAAGGCAGTGAGACTTTTGCCTCCCTTTATAGGCTCAAAATAAGAAAGTTTATGCGTTTGCTAGCGATTCACAAACGTTTAGACTGGTGTTCGTCGCCAGAAAATTATATCATTTGGCCACAGTCTCATTAGGCTTGGTAACCTTCATTATAAGTCTAATTTAAACTGTAATTCGTATGATTGTGATTCTTAATGCTTTGTGACTGTTTAATAACGGACCTTAAATGTAACGAGAAGTTCACGCCAAATGTTGGAACAGACTAAAACTCTTGTTCTCTAACTAACAGTAATCGCTCAATGACGGCTGTAAAATACAAAATTTGATTATTTACATCTTACGTCTTTATGTCAATGTGCTTAGAACTCTTTTTCAACCTCAAAGGAAATTTTAATCTCTCTTTGCAGTCAAAATGATAAAATCCCCAGACTTGATAGAATGAGAAACGATTATAAAATTCATATACAAAAAAAACATTAACAGATAATTGATTCAGGCGTGACTTTGCGGAAATCCATTTAGTTCCAATCCAGCGCTCGGGGAAGCAACTAGTCTACAGAGCAGAGTTTTGGTGTTTTTTCGTTACACTGCGGAGCGAGTCAATTGTTCCTGAGAATAAATAAATAAACAAATAAATAAATTAAAACTGGTTCTAGTATCAATCAAACTCATTACTAAAACAATGTTTTTAAATAATACCAAATCCACAATTGCTATAAGAAACTGATATACATTATCTAAAAATGCATCTAATAGTTATACAAACACAGTAGATATATAAACGTTAGATATTTCAAAGCAGGTAAAAGTAATTCCACTTCTTCTTTGTTTATGGCATGTGACATAATAAAATACGACGTCTGTGGCGCAGTTGGCTAAGACCCGGCTGAGACGCAGAAGGTTGCGGGTTCGATTCCCGCCGCGGGACAAATGTTTGTACGATCTACAAGTATTTGTCTCGGGTCTGGGTGTTTCTATGTATAATATATATGTATTTACAAAAAAAAAGTTTATAAGTAGTATATCAGCCATGTGGTAGGTACCCATAACACACATAACATAACTCTGCTTATTTTGGGGCCAGATGCTCTTGTGTAAAATGTCCGGGATTATTATTAATGTCAATTTTGCCAGTGTCAAGTGCTTAAATTTGTTTAAAGTCAATTTGTTTGTTAATTAACTCTTAGTCAATGGTAAATTATCAATTCTAAACGTCATCGCGGAATGGCCGTATAGAATTTTCTTGGGATTCCTCGTCGTTCAAATCACATTGAGCCATAATACACATATAATTCAATTGTACATTTGCCCTAGGTAGTCACAATTTATTCATTAAAATTCCGCTAAGATTACTGAATAAAACATGCAAATAAACGAGTAATAAAATGTTATTAGCAGGGCTATGTTACTTCATGAAATGACAAACGAAGAAGCCAAGCAAAAGTACTATAATCAAAGATGAAAATTAATCACCGAATACACACTGGCTTTTGACATTGTAACCCTTATGACGTCACATCTGTATTAATGAGGCGATAACCTAAATTCGTGGAGAGTCTGTGATGTCTTTATCTCCGTAATATTTGAGGCGTTAAACTTTAAAGCGTGTAATTTCGTAGACCTCATTATGTCACAATGGAATACGCGCAAAATAAAGCAATTACTTAAAAACGTCTTCATTTTCTTTTTGAATTCAAATTGTTGTAATTTTGAAATATCTAGTATAGTTTACATATAACACCTGGAGGTTTCAAGTTGAAATTAATATCAAATACTAAAATAGGGTCCCTTGAAAATGTACTAAATGTAAGCTTCTAAATCAACGTAATCAAATATCATGGCCTAAATACGTTCATGTAGGCCGCATTTGTCAAACTCGCCAGTAAAACTAAACCAATGAGTTCTATACAAATATATATTACAAATGAATTACGTACTTATTATTTTGTTGGCAAAAGCACCGATACTGTTTTGATTAATCTAGTGAACATCAACAGAGTGAGTTTGATCCGCAGTTCACTTGCATGCGGTGTTTATGTTTCGAATGAATTGAAACATTCGAAACATGAAATGAGTGTCGGTGCCCTCGTCAATAATAATACTTACGTGCGTAAATAATTACAATTTAAAAACCCAAAAGAATACCGACTTAATTGAATATAAAAAAATACTAAGGACTTTAGTAGTTTTTTTTTTCTCCTTTTGTTATCCGACTTCAAAAAATGAGGAGGTTCTCAATATGTTTTTTTTCTTATTATGTTTGTTAGCTCATAACTCCGTCATTTATGAACCGATTTGATTTTTTTTATGCGAAAGGCATAAAAAAAAATCGATTCGATTATTTTTCGATTATTCCCAAAGAAATTTTATCAAAATCGGTTTTGTAGTTTGGTTTTAAATCAAAATAACTAGAAAAGGAATGTCATTTAAGTCAATGAAATTTCGTAATTTGCTTGCCTGTGACTTTTAAAAAAATAGATAAAAACAATCCTCGATGCGGATTATATATCATACTAAAATTTCAGCTCGATCGGTGCAGAACTTTTTGAGTTTTTGAAGCGTACACAAACCAACATAACATTTTTATATAATAATAATAATACCGGACATTTCACACAGCATAATCTGGCCCCAAAGTAAGCAGAGCTGCTGCTTGTGTTATGGGTACCACACGACTGATATACTACTTATATACTTTTTTTTTAAATACATACATATTATACATAGAAACACCCAGACCCGAGACAAATACTTGCAGATCATACAAACATTTGTCCCGCGGCGGGAATCGAACCCGCAAATATATATATATATATATATATATATTTTTTTTAATATAAATAAATAAATAATCCCGGACATTTCACACATCATCTGGCCCCAAGGTAAGCAGAGCTTGTGTTATGGGTACCACATGACTGATTATACTACTTATATAGGTACTTTTTTTTTGTAAATACATACATAATATACATAGAAACACCCAGATCCGAAACAAATACTTGCAGATCGTACAAACATTTGTCCCGCGGCGGGAATCGAACCCGCAACCTTCTGAGTCTCAGCCGGGTCTTAGCCAACTGCGCCACAGAGGTCGTCAAAATATATAGACTTATCAAAAATCTATAATAAAAATTATTTTAACTGACCTATAATAATAACGTTTTAATAATTAAAAATAAAACCGCCTTCATTTATATAAAAAGTTATTATTTTACGCGTTTTACACCACTGAATAGTCACATGAAAGCAATATACGAAATTTCATTTACATGGATGACATATATTTTCTAGCTATTTTGATTTGAAAACCAAGCTACTGAACTAAGATTTATAAAATTTGTATGAGACCAACCGGAAAGTATATCTTTTTATACGAAATAATATTTAAACAGATTTAAATTGAGTTATAAGTGACGGAGTTATGAAGTACCAAAATAAATAAATATATACAACAATAACTATTTTGAGAATTCTCTTCTATTCTTTCTACTCTATTTTCTTTGTTTTTGTAGTGTCAAAGTGTTGTAGACATTTCAACAGGTTCTCAAATTGTTATTCATACTGCCATGCTGAACACTGATCCAACGTAATCTAAGCAGACTGCGGTAATAAAACATACACAAGGATATAAAGAGGTGTACTAAAACAATGTTAATAATCCTCCAGTTATTTCTTTATGGCCAAAACGTAAATTGTACGACGACGGTAATATTTGTTTATTAGCCTTCCCAATGTACGTGCTATTAATAAAAAGTACGGTGAACTTAATGTCAATGATCTAAGAAACGAAATGCAATGATACGCTGTTTACGTGAAATTTAATTATATGAACTGGAATCATATAATTTGAACGTGTAGCTAAAGAGTTAATTGTACTACAGTAGGGCCGCAATAATGGGTTATATTTGGCATCTTTCAGACTTACATTTATGGTGAGGTGACCTGCTTATAATTGAATAAAAAAAAACTGTAGGTGTCTTGCGTATGCAAGGTTGGCATGATTAATCATTAACGTGCCAGTCTCTCATCATCTCTACCCATCCCTTTTTTAATTTTGATTATTGATGCAATAAATAACCATACCATACCATATATATATAACCATATATATAAATATATATATATACAAGTACAATCAATAATATGAATCTTCTTCTACAATCAATACAATCCGAGAAAAAATGTAAATGATACATATATATTTATTTACATTTTTATTTATTTACATATATATTTATTTTTATGCTTATTTAATCATTTATGAACCGATTTATGATACTTGTACTTGTGAACCTATAGACTGAAAGAGACCTATCCATCCGAGAAAAAATATAAATGATCATTAGATTATCGCCAACCCGCGATATGAAACATCGTTCCTATAAAAATAGTAACTACCTATTATTATAATGTAAACTTACCTACTTAAATAAATAACTGGATCCATGGGGATCAGGGGCACATAAAATAGATAGTTGATTCTGGCGTGACTTGCAGAAATCCATTACAAAAAAATTATACTATTTACTTTTAAAGCTTTGCAAGGTTTTTCAAACGCAGGCGGGAGGGAAGTGCATGCGTCTGCATCGAGTCCAACTCATTATGAATAGTTTGGCAGAATAATACTAAATATTTGTTCATTCTATTTTATGTTTCTTCACATAAGATAAACATATATTTCGAAACTTTCTTAAAACCTGCGGTCGAAGTGCGCCTCTGAGGCTCCTTTCTTTGTCCTTTCTATGTGTCAAGTCAAGTCAAGTCAAAAGATGATTTATTCAATACAATCACAAGGATCACTTTGAAACGTCTTACATACTAGGTGAATTTAGGTGCCAATTCATCCTAACCCAAGCTCGAGAAGAATTGGCAAGAAACTCGTCTTGTATGTAGGTTAGATACCTTAAATAAGTGTATTTTTAATTACTATGAGGAATATTTATTTATTTATTTATTTGGTTTACCAACGGTTGCTACAACCTTAAAAGCTTAAAAAACATTATAATACTTAATGCTAATTGCACAACCAATTACAGGTAAACACTGCATGCAGAAGTAAAATTATACTTATTATTAAGAGACAATAACTTAATGAAACTAGATGAAAGTAGTGTACCTACTTAATTTAACTTAACTAAAGTGGTTAGGGGGAAACTTGCGTACATGTAAACTATTTTAACTATAAATAAACAAGTTATAAAGTGAACCAGAAACTTAGAAAACGTTAAGTTATGACATAGTATTCGGCATGTTCTCAGTTAAGAACTTCCGGAAGTTATTGAGTTTTATCAAAAATATATCTATCGAATCACAATATTTATCAATGGCTTTGCTGATTCTAGGGATGGGTGAGTTGCTACCAAGGACTGTAGTGCGAAGTGGTGGGAGTAGGAGAGGGATGGGCCGGCGGGGGATTCTTCGAGGGACTCTAAAACGTATTTTGTGTAGTAGTTGTGGGCAATCTATTTTATTGTTAAGTAATTTATACAGTTAGATTATGTCTAATTGTATTCTTCTTTTTTCTAGAGAAGCAATTTTGAAAAACTCAAGTCTGTCCACGTATGAGTACAATGTTTTATGTTTTTTATCCACATATGCCAAATGCCGCAAAAAACGTTTTTGAATGCGTTCGATTTTTAAAATGTGAGTAGCATAATGAGGCCTCCATACTACAGGACAGTACTCTAGGACGCTACGTACTAAGGTATTGTATAGCAGGATTTTAGTATAGGGTTTTTTGAATATTTTACTGTTTCTGATAACAAAGCCCAACATTTTAGATGCACGTTTGGTAATATTGTCTATGTGCGGCAGGAAGGTTAACTGTCTACCGAGTATCACGCCCAGATCCTTAATCGTATCGACTTCACGTATAGGCTTACCGCCTATAGAGTAACGAGAATTCACAGTTTTTAACTATTTTATAAAATGGCATTTTTCTGTGTTGATGTGCATTTCGTTGATACAGCACCAATCGTGTAAGCGGTCTAAGTCATGTTGTAGTAAGGATACATCGACATCGGAGTTTATTATGCGTGAGATTTTAAGATCATCGGCAAATAGAATTGGTTCGGAATACGCGAGGCATTTTGGGATGTCATTGATGAAAATAATAAATAAAATAGGTCCTAAATGGGATCCTTGTGGAACGCCCGAATGAATATTAAAAAAATCTGATTCAAAGCCATTGACCACGACAGAGAAAGAACGATGCGATAAATATGACTTAACCCATTCAATGAGACTACCTGTCAGCCCATATGACGACAGTTTTCTGACAAGCAATGCATGAGAGACCCGGTCGAAGGCCTTACTAAAGTCCGTGTTAATGACGTCAACTTCTTTGCGCTTATCTATGGCTTCAGAAAGACCCTCAACGAAAGTGACCAGGTTTGTTGCAGTAGATCTGCCCTTTACAAAGCCGTGTTGGTATTCCGTTGTTAACTTGTGAAAATGGCTTTGAATATATGGGCAGACCAGGAATTCGAATACCTTACCCATGGTTGATAGAATAGAAATAGGTCTGTAATTTGTTACTATATTGCTATTACCTGACTTATAAATAGGTATAACCCTTGCTGTTTTCCATATAGTTGGGAAAACTCCAGATGTTAATGACTCATTAAACAGACAGAATAAAGGTGTTGCTAAGGTATCTGAACATTTCTTTAAAAACATTGGCGGTATACCGTCCGGACCGGCACCTTTGGTAATATTCAGTTTTTTTAATTGATGAAAAACCGTATTTATAGAAATATGTACGCCCGACAACACCGAACTACTTATTTCGGTTGCACTCGGTAGTATATTTGTCCCTTGTTTATGATTAGGTCTGTTAGTCAGATCGTATACTTTTGAAAAATATTGAGCAAAAAAGTTGCAGATATCTGAACCATTTGAAAAGCTAACTTGACCATCCGTTATTATATTAGGTATAGCATATGTATTACCTTTTTTTGTTTTAATAAATGACCAAAAGTATTTCGGGTTATTTTTTATTCTATTTTCTATATCTTCAACGTAGTTATTGTAACGCGTTGTTGCAAGTTTATCGCACCGATCGCTCAGTGTATTGTAGGCTAACTTGTCCATTGGATTTTTATATTTCTTGAATCTGAGACGCAAATTATTTTTTTTTCGCAACAACCTAATCAGTGACTTATCAAACCATGAAGGATAATCTTTGCTAGATTTTTACAAATTGGTACGTACTTGCTTATAAGTTCTCTTAGAGTGGCATAAAACTTGTCTAACATATAGTTCACATCGATACACTTATCAAAATAATTGCACCAATCTATTTCGGAAAGACTTGCGTTAATACAATCGTAATCTGATCTATAAAAGTTAAACTTGCGATTGTTAGGGTTAGATTTTAAAGTTATTAGGTTTTTAAGACTGATATTTATATCCAAGGGAGGGTGCAATGGATCAACTGTACAAATTGGAGTTAATGAAGGAGAGACGGTACAAGGTGGTGAATTGACAAATACAAGATCAAGGATCCTTTGCTCGCTGTTCATAACTTCATTGATTTGTTTTAGATTTGCTAGATAACTAAACTCAATTAATGTTTTGCAAATTTTGGGGGTGTGTTGATTGGATTGTCCTTTATTAATTAGGTTCCAATTAATTTTACTTAAGTTGAAATCACCAATTAAACACATGTTACCATCATATTTATCAAGCACATAATTGCAATGATCAATGTAGTGCTCCAATTCTGTGGCGCTAACAGGACAAGGTAGGTAAATTGCGCATAACGCGAGTTCACTTACGGTATTAGAGTGGGGTATTTGGATTATGACCCATACATCTTCACATAAGCTTTCCCAGTGCGACATTCGCGTTACAGATAATCTCTTGGAGACAGCAATGAGAGCACCGCCACCTTTTTTGTCAGAGTCAAATCCAGTGGTGTTTCTATCCCGTCTAAAAACTGTGTATCTGTGATCGAACAATTCCGCATCCGAGACACTATCATTTAACCATGTTTCGGATAGTACCACGACGTCGTAATTACTCTGGACTAAGCCTCTATAGAATAAATGCGTTTTGGAGCGGAGCCCACGAGTATTTTGGTAGTAAATACTTATTGAATCCATTGTGGTTGAGGGGACCGATGCAAGGTTTTACTTTAAGTTTGCTATAGTACTCGTGTCCTTCACGACAATGAACTCAGATTCTCCGTCCTTCGTCATGAAAATGCGGCCGCTACGGATCCACACAAATTGGTATCCTTTCTCCTTTGCTGCTCGTCTCGCTGCGGCGTGTAGGGTTTTATTGTGCGGGGACAAATGCTCCGTGACGAAGACCGGTGTTTTAGGTCCAGTGTACCCAAGTTGAATGCTATTGAGCTTATCGCTTGCATTACGCCTGTTATACTGAATGGTTGAGGCCAGAAATCCATCTCGAACTAATGGCGTATTAAACTCAACCACAATTGAACGCGACGTTTATTTTCAGGGTTAAGTTTGGCCGTCCTGGTAATATTAAGTATATTGTCCACTTTTATCTGGCATCCGACCACCTTGCTCAATTTTTCCACGACTGAGATCAGGTTTTCAGATTTCTTTTCTGGTACACACTGAATGTTCTTGCAGCGAGCATGTTGTTCCATCTGGTTTAACCTAGCTTATAGACTCATTATCTTGGACTGGGCCTGGCTGTCCCGTTCTTGTAAGAGTTTAATTTGTGCTTGAGTGTCTCTGCTTTCTTTTATTATGTCTTCGAATTGGCAATGCACGTAGTCTAGGGATTGCTTCATATTTTTCAACTCGTCCTTCACCGTCACCAGCACGGTGGTAAACTGTCTCATAAACTCCGACATGTGCTTTTGTAGGACATCATCCATGATATCGCGTACTTCTTCACGAGTAACCGGAGAGTCAGATGCATTACTTGGTGAAGGGGGCTGGGGTGAGGACACTGCCAGTCTTTTGGAAGCACGCGCAGTGTTAGGCTCCTGCCGAATCGGTGTATTGTCGCTTTTAGCCACCCTGGGTGCAGCTTCTCGACATTGGGGGCAATTCCAGTCTTTGTATGAATCATTGCCAACAGGTTGTATTTTCTTTCCTGGGTATACACAGGCATAATGGTAGATAATGCTACATTTCGAGCATTGAATGCAATTGTCATCATTTCCACGTTCAGAGTAGCAACCCCAGTTAGCCGATTGCGATAACATTGTTGAGAATGTTAGTAAGTAGCGAAGATAATGTGCAGTTGTATCTTGTCGAAACTGCACCGCAACAAATGCCCCACGCAAATCGGACAACAATAAAGGTCCTTGCTTGAACGTCGCGTCGGTCGGTCGGTGTAGCAAGGTTTTCTAAATAAAGGGCGTAAGCGCCGTGTATTCCGTGTCACTTAGGCGTTTTACTTCAGCAATGCGATTATCCGATTTTTCACTGCGGGTGGTTAAATATTGAACTGCTAAATTTAATATGATTATAAGTATGAAGTAAGTTGCAATGTTCACAAAAACTCAGCCTTCTAACTTCACTTTTTACACCAAAATTTGTATAAAATCAAGAGCGTAGTTTCACTAAGTTGTTGCTTCGATTGAAATAACTAACGAGGTAAGAGTGGTTATTTACAAAGCCTGGGAATAAGCCCAGGCTTTGTAAATAACTACTCGTTAATCTCGATTGTTGTGTTATCATGTTGATAGGATGTTCATTATTAATGCGCTAAAACATCCGCTAAGAAAATACATGAGTATTTTTTTTATTTAACACATGAACTGACTAAGATAACGGTTTGTAAAACAATTGATTAATTTAAATAAATGGATACATTAAAGTTATTTGCGAAACATTATGTGTTTTTTTTTTCATGTACTTTTAAGCACCATAAAAACCCTTAAAAAATTGTGGAATTCTGCTTTTAGATATTGATCTTCATTTTATTTTATGTTTCTCCTTGCCTGCCAATCTCCTTAAATTCCTTAAAGGTGCATTTTAAAGTATTCTGAAGGAGTTTAATAATAAGGTTGATTTTCGGTTGCTTATATCATCGCCGATCATACGAGATAGGAGAATCTCTTTTCTATAAGAGAAAATTTCCGACCTAACAAAGATACAAAAACTTGTTTGCTATATTTTTTTTTAACTTAGTCTCATTGTAACTCTACACACTTCTCCCAGCGATGCTCCCATCTCTGTAACCCGTCTAAATAGTACTCGGCGTTTTTCTCTGCAAAACACTTGTTCACGAAGGATTGCCTCTTCATATGACGAAAATCTCTATCCTCCGAGTGCAATTTCAAGATGAGGGAATTAAAAGAAGTCGCTTGGGCCTAGATCTAGTGAGTAAGGCGAATGGGCAAGCAGTTCAAACCGTAATTCGTGGATTTTCGCCATGGCAACCGATGAGGTGTGAGACGGTGCGTTGACGTTGATGTGAGCAAACGCGGCACCAAACGCGCGGACAGCTTTCTCATGTCTTCTCATGTCTTCACATGACATGAGAATGTCAAAATTTAGATAAGTCTGTTCAACAATATGATAAAGCAAGTTTATTAATAACAGAAAAATGAAGTAGGTAGATGTTCAGACATATTCCAGAAGATAGGAAACAAGCAAAACGACAATAACATTCTGGGCAGCTTCTTCGATGGTGTTGTAAACCCACAGCCTACAAACTCGTCTCTTCTCAATGAGGTGAACAAAATAGTTAAGTGTGAAAGCATATTGCCCAAAACACGTGGAGCCTACGGTAAATATGATAGCAAACACGCGAGCCGACGTGTTATAATTTTTGCAGATTA
This sequence comes from Lampropteryx suffumata, assembly GCA_948098915.1. Taxonomy (NCBI): domain Eukaryota; kingdom Metazoa; phylum Arthropoda; class Insecta; order Lepidoptera; family Geometridae; genus Lampropteryx; species Lampropteryx suffumata. The sequence goes on along the minus strand of OX402550.1, from coordinate 2,571,658 downwards.
AAACGGCAAGGACATTGGAGCATCTCTTCAGGAACTACTAGGCAATGAGTTTCAAGTGTTTTCGCTAATCCAATCTAATGCGTCCACCAAATATGTACTGGAGCCGTGTGCTTGGACTATAAATAAACAGAGAAGGGGCATATTCGTGTGGTGTTTTGGCAAATATAATTCTATACTTACTTACATAATCTTTAAATAAACTAAATATAATACTGATATAAATAAATACACACATACATACATAATAGGTACCTATAATAATAAACATATGAAATCATAGCACAAAAAAAGGTATTGTATTTATATGATATCAACAATATGGAAATGATTAGGTATAACAGTACGACAAATAAGTAGTGTTTCATGACCATATTCTTGAAGATGGGGAGAGACTTGGCCTTTCTAATATTAGATAGATAGCGGCACTAAGTGTGTGGCTATTTTCTTAGACATGGCTAAAGCATTCGATACGGTGTCTATTTCTTTACTTGTAGATAAACTAGCACTTCTACGAGGTGACCAGCTAAAATTATTCGAAAGCTATTTAAGAGAAAAAACACAGCGTGTAAAAATCGGAGAGCATGTCAGCAGTGACTTATCTGTCACATATGGCATTCCGCAGGGCTCTATATTAGGCCCGACTCTTTTTTTGGCCTACCTTAATCAAACATGTGAGCTCGAAATGTCTAATGGTAAGCTTCTTGCTTTTGCGGACGACACTGTCATGTTAGCCCAGGGAAATAGTTGGGACGAGGCCTTCCTAAATGCACAAACAAATTTTGACGTAGTCTCTTCAAGCCTTTACCAAAATGTACTAACTCTTAACCCGACCAAAACCAAATACCTGGCATTTTCCCTACGTCAACGTGAATTACCAAACACTTTAACCCATACGTTAAAAGCTCATACCGCACTATGTCTTCAAAATTTCAGTTTCCGTTTTACATGCGTTTGCCCAAAAATTGAAACTTGTAAAACCATTAAATTATCCTATGAACCCCATATAAATCTAATAACCTCCAGAACTAGGAAACTAATTGCTATTTTCAAAAACATGAAACATTCGGCAATCAACAACCAGCTTAAAAATACCTACTACGCGCTATGTCAATCGTTATTAACTTATTGTTTGACTGCATGGGGTGGGGCTTCAAAAACTCACTTAATTCCACTTGAAAGGGCACAGAGAGCTGTTTTAAAAGTGGCCTTTAATCGGCCCTTCATGTACCCCACAAAACAACTGTACTATGAAAACGACATCTTATCTGTGAGACAGCTCTTCATACAACAACTAATTCTAAAACAACACAAGATCATCCCAGAAACGATGTTGAAAAATCAAAGAAGAATAGACAAAATATGCAAGATAGTAAAATGCAAAACTGCATTTGCTCAAAAACATTTCCACTTCTTAGGGGCATACCTTTATAATAAAATGAATAAAACTCTATCGATCCATCAAACAACACAAATCGAATGTAAAAATAAATTAAAATAATACTTCTCTGGCTTAGACTACACACAAACGGAGGCGTTATTAGACATCCAAACTTGAAATTTAAAAAAAAAAAAATTATGAGAAAAAATTCTGGATGTACACACACACACACACACACACACACAGACCCACCATACAACAACACTTACTCACTCACACTACACACACATACACATACTCACATTACACTAAAATATTTCTTTCTTTCGCATATACCTACTCACATACAAACACTTTAAGAGTATTGGCTGTAATTAAATAATACTCTTAGTTACACTTTTTATATATTAATTTAAAACATTTTTTCTTCATTTTTTCTCTTCTATGATTAAGATTCTTTTTCTTTTAATATCATCTGTTTAAAACTGCACACAATATATTATTCGTGCGAATATAGGTACCTACTGATAAGTTTGATAGGTCTTATTGATAAGTTTGTTTTTCCCACATTTTGTAAAAAGCCGAAGCAGAGATCCCTCACGTATATTTACAAGTAGATAATACTTAGTTAGATTGAGGAGTCAATGTCAAGATTTTACAGGTTAAGATGACAAACCTTCCTTGTATTTATTTAAATGTAAAATACTTGTAAGACATTTTAGCTAAAATTAGGTTTTGAACTGTTTTTAAACCATTATTAAACCTGCTGCTACCAACTTATCCAAATTTAATGTTATTTAAGCGTTCCTAATTTAGTTAGCTGGTACCAACCGAATAGGTTTTACAAATGCTATGACTAAATAAATATATTTTAGACAATTCCTAATTTTAGAAATGAACCAACCAAATTGCCACCATTGTGTATTATTATATTATTATATCTACAGGCAACGCGTTCCATAAGCGGACAGCCTGCACTGTAAACCACTTTCCATAGAAGGTAGAGGAGTGAACAGGATTTTTAACTTCATGTGTTTCTGAGGAGCGTAAGGATCGAGGGTTAGAGAGATGGAGAAATTCAAACCGTTATTTGAGATAAAAGGGGGTTGAAGAAGAGAACAGAATATTATAGAGAAGATTAAGAATGTGAGCATTCCGGCGAAAACGGATTGGCAACCACTTGAGTTGTTCTTCAGTGATGTCAATATAGCAGGCGTCAGCATAATCTAGGATTGGAAGAAGTGATTGTGTAAGCGTAATTTTAGTAGCGGTAGGGAGAAAATTCCGAAGCCTTCTGAGAGAGGCAGCAGAAGCAAACACCTTCCGACTGATTTCAGCCAGGTGCGGTCACCACGAAAGTTGCTTCTCAATGTGTACGCCTAAGTTTTTGACAGAGTCACTCAGCTAAATGAATTTTCCGTCGAAGATCACAGGAGGGAGATGAAACCAGTCAATTTTTGATATCATTCTGGAGCTGCCTATTACAATGATCTACGTTTTATCTGGATTGACAGAGTGGCCATACGATTTACTCCAGTTCAGAATGCAACGCAAGTTGTAATTAGTAACATCAATCGCCTCATGTAGCTTTGCTAAAGACGCGTGAGTATAGATTTGGAGATCGTCTGCATATAGGTGATAGGATGAAGAAAGATGTTGAGAGATACTATTTATAAATATAGTAGCAAAAAGTAGTGTAGATTAAACGCAGCCCTGTGGAACACCAGCTTTAACATCACACCAAGATGAGTGTGACTCATCTATGCGAATACGCTGCCGGCGACCATGTAGGTAACTGTGAAACCGCTCAATCACCTCAGGAGATATGTTAAAAGAGTATAAAAATCCTAGCAGGATATCAAAATCAAAATTGTTAAGGCACTACTAAAATCAAGAAGTGATAGAATGGTGAGTTGTCCATCACCCATGCCGTGACGTATGTCATCCGTGATTTTCACCAGGGCTGACAGAGTGCTATGGCCGGGGCGGAAACCAGGTTGGAAGGGATTTAAGATAATATTTCTGGATAGAAAGGAACTAAGTTGTTGATGAACTAAACGTTCTAATACTTTAGAGAGGAAAGGAAGAATGGAAATGGGGCGGTATTCATTAAAGGACGATGGATTTGCTTTTTTAGGAAGGGGAGTAATTTGGGCCTCTTTCCACATTTAGTATATGTGTTAGTTGACAGGAGTCGTTCCTGTCATCCAACACATAATAAATGCATCCTTGACTACTGGCATATTTCCATTTCATCAATAATTGGGACAATCATGTTCCGGCTTATACTATCACTTCCGATTGCATTCGAGGATATAGTCGTTACGCGCTTCTTAACATCACTTTCGGAAAATTGAGTAAAGTACAAACTAGAATAGTCAGGAATTGGAATACTAGAAAGATTATTTAAGGTTAAACTTTTAGTGTTACTATCACATAAAGTAGAAGAAGAAAAGTGCTTATTTAGAGCATCGATGTTTAAATCCTTTGTAGAATTGCCTTTACGAGACTTTCCAATTCCTAATGACTTAAGAAACTTTCAAACTTTGGCAGGATCTTGATTATTAATGGATTTGTGAATATACAGGCGTTGTTCGTCTCTACACACTCTATTACAGAGATTCCGACGCTCTATATACTTCTATTTATCAGCTGCAGATGGCCGTTTCTTGTATTTTGCTATAAGTTTTTTTTGCATAGCTAATCGCAGTTCCTTCGTGATCCACGGTGCAGGGAGATGCTTCACCTTTATGGCTCTAACGGGAGCATGTATATCATAGAGTTTGAACAGTGCACAGTTAAAAAGATCAACTTTGTCATCAATAGAACTCGCATTAACAATGCTAGTCCAGTACAAGTTTAGAGCATCTTTTCTGAAATTGTCTATATTAACACTACCAAAATTGCGCTGCATCAAAATTTTGGGCTTGGATTTGGGCGGACGCACTTTTAGGAAATAAAATAAGGTCGTGATAGGAGAAAACGTCCGCAGGACACTGACCATGGTGAGCCACGTGAGTCTGCGAGGAAACAAGGATTAAGTCAAGGAGAATGGGCACACAGTTGTTGTGATGGGTAGCGTTAAGAGGGAGAATAGTAAGGTTTTAATCATCCATCATTTCTCTTATTCTCTCATGAGCCAGCGAGAAAGACTGTGTTAGGTCTCCTAATTTCGTCTTCACTCAGGAGAATTCGGTAGATAATAATTTTTATTGTTTGTTAAACTGGCATACCTCAGCTCAGATCCTGTAGGATCTGTTTTCTTTCTGGTGGTAACATTTTCAGTTCAGACCTACCCTGAGCCAAAGTGTTTTTGCTACATTCGGTATTTCCTTGCATAGCAAAATTGTATCTACAAATACTTTCAGGAGCTGTTGGTTACATACTTTTAATCTACAGAAGAAATCAATGCAAATTTACTTTCTGAGGCAAAGCATATCTCGTTGCGCAAGTGACCGATCTGCGGTGGTTATGGTTACTCTTTGCCAGTTTCTTAACTGTGACGCAGCGTACGCAATGCTCGCGGCTTTCACGGTTAAGTTAGCGTTTAACCGTGAAGAATGCCCTGCGTAATGACGGTGACACACTACCTTCACTCAATAATTTTAGAAATGTTCAGAATAATATACAATACTAGCTGTCCCGACCTTGTCCACGCGTTTTAAAGCGTTAGGCGTATTAAATAAAATAAAAAAATAAAATATTGAATTGTAAATCTATTCTCGAATCCAAATTTTTTGAACAGACAAAAAAATTCATCAACATCAACATTTTTGGGATAGACAGAAACAAATGAATGGAAAGTAGAAGAAAGGGAAGGAATGCTACTGTAACTGACGTCACTGTCAACATCAGAGGAACATGATACAAAGTCGTCATCACTGCCGTCAATCATAAATATGTATATAATACTATAATGATAATAATAATAAAATATATATAACAAATATATATATTTATATAAATAATATGTATAAATAAATTTAATTAAAATAGATACAAAACTTGTAATAGCGTAAGCAAGTAACTTAAAGTTACCTTCCCAGTTGGTCTTGTAGGTACTACTGGCACTGGCAGGGTGGATCGGATCTTAAATAAGTATATTTAAGTACCGATCCACCCTGCCAGTGTGAATCTATACATAATAAAAAAAACATTAGGAAACAGAAAAACTACAACTAAACATTCAACTTTACAAATCAACAATTCCGACCATCTAATAAGTATTATAGTAAGTATTGGTATGTAACTTTGTTTCGCGAAAAGCATTCTATCCGACTGACAGTGACAGTTTGAATGACATTTGAGTTTGACAGTTGAGAGATCTTCCCATCACACAAAAGTCAGTCAGTGTGCTAGCGTGTCAGTCAGTCACAAGCTCACAATACAAGACACAAGTTTATTTATATAAATTAGTTTTGTTTCTGTGCAAGCGAGTGTACTAAAGAAAAGAAAATTACATCAATGGTTGGACAGTACATACCTTACACATACACAGTACTCACGAAACAAAACAAACTTCACGGTCGGAATCACAGGAAGAAAATAAGGCAGACGCGTGCTACATACTATAGGTATCCTAGCTCGGGTTCTTGTTTTCGATGGTCCCGCAACTGGCATTGTCGAAGAAGCCGGTGGCTGCGCCGGCGCTGGCTTTGGAGCGTGTTCATTTCGCCCTTGAACAGCAGTGAGGTCTTCTATGCACCTAACGCGATGACGACTTTCATCAGTAGGTACTGATCACAAACACGTTTCCATCCATTGTCCAGCTCTTGGACATCCCAAAACGTTGACGTGCCGCCAGAAACAAATCATGCCTCGATTTTGTCAAGAATTCGGATACAGTTGTACCCAAACCCTTCAAATCAGACTTTGCAGACCAGATTGCGGCCCTCACTGCTCCATCCCGGAGTTCGAAAAGGATGGGTCTCGCCTTGGTGGATGTCTGTTGGCGACCCATTCTGTAGCAGCGACCAACGTCATCGGCAGTGAACCCGTTCTGCTTCAGTGGACCTTTCATAATTTTCACTACAGCAGCTACTGTATCCTCCTTGGCTTCTTCAGCAATTCCATGCAGCAACAAGATCTTGCACCTGCTACGCATTTCAAGCTGGTCTAGCCCTCCAGCCACACAAGCTACCTGGAGTTGAAGCAACCTTAGCGAGAGTATGAAGGTCTTGAATGCAGCAAACTCCTCGGCTAAGCCTTCAATACTAGATGCTGGTGCAGTCTTTCTTCACAGGGTTTCATCAAAGGAGCCCATTCTTTTATTGAAAGTCAACATCATCCCAGATAGTGTGTGACTGATGGACTCATTGACACCTTCCATTTTGTGACCAAAAAATTGTGATTGCAGTGTTGTAAATAAAGTGAACAAAAGTGCAGTTTTTATTCACTTATTGGCAGGTGTGGTATTATTTGTTTAACTACTTTTCCCCCAAAAAAAGATACAAGCCCACTAGAGCTACAATCTTACTATAGGTACTGGAACTTGTGTAAGTTAAGTACAATTTATAGAAATAGGCATTAAAATGTAAAAAATGTTAATAGAGTGTTACGTTCAGTAAGCTCTCTATTCAAGAACTCGAAAATGCTTGACCTAGACCTACATTTGAATTATAAAAGAAACGTGTACCTTAATGATAAATTATTTGTGAGTAGGTTTATATTAAAAGACTACTGCAAATATGCTATAGAAATCAGCGACTAGATTATTATTCTAAGACTGTGTCCACGCAAACCTTATTTCAAGATAGGGACAATTCAAAAAGTGCAACAAATTGTTTGCAACAACAAACAAATGATATGCGTTAGTACGCAAACAGAAAACATTTTATCGAACCAAGACGAAATATTTTTTTGTCTATTTCGTCTTACGAAATAACACACGATAACGGCACTGTAAAAAATGTTAATTCTGTTATTTCATTTAAATTTATTTTTACAGAACTTAAGTATGCGGGATATTGAATAAGAAAGATGATTTAAATATTTACTTGGGTGATCTGGGTTTCTTCATTAATTATATATATATTTGTGAGCACCTTCCTAACAAACATAGTATATCTGTTTTTAATTTTGACAATTATACTTTAGCCTCCTAAGTTAAGTCAACCTAAGTATTTGTTGCCTGTATAACTCCTGATAATAAGAATTTTGTCGATTTTATGTGTAGGGTTACCGGGTAAACGGTGGGTCAGTTAGCTACAGTGGGTCACGCAGAAATTGGCGAAATTAGTAAAAGTAGCGCAGCCACTTGGCTGCTCATATACGCCCCCCTACTCGCAATCTCCGCTCAGCCAGTTCCCGCGCGGCTGCGCTCAAGTGAGGAAGCATCACGCCCGTTTATGTTGGAACGCGTCGAAAATACTTTAAAAAGTGAGTTGATATTTTGTTTATAATTGCTATTTCACAAAAGATGTTGATAAAATTGTATTACTATACTGTGATCTTGTTATTACGCTATGTTTTAAACTATAGGTCATATTACTAGCTACTAGTTTTAACAGGTTGATTCTTGTTTGCATTTCGAATCAGCCTATGGTCAACGGTGGGTCTGATTCACTGTGCACTTGTTGTTAAGGCAACGTGCATCGTTCTGCTAGGTTTGAATCATAATTACATCACACTAATACTATAAATGCCAAAGGTTTCGATGTTTGGATGTTTGTATCTTTTATGAAAATAAAAATAAATAAATTTTGTTACAGAATGGGCAGAAATAAAACGGATAGGAAAATTGGTACTCACACTGAGGATCAAATGCAAAAGGCATTAGATGCTATAAAGGCTGGAAAAAGCATCAGGCAAGCAGCTACAGAGCATGGTATTGCTTTTTCTACTCTGCAAAGATATAACGCTAAAGACAATCCTGACCACCTGACGCCAAATTATTCTGTCAGGAAAATATTTACGGCTGAACATGAGGAGGTCTTTAAGAGATTATTACAAAAAGTGTGCCTTAATGTTTTATGGTCTTACCACTAGAGATTGCCGCCAAATAGCCTATGAGATGTCGAAAATGAACAATGTACAAATTCCTGAGAGTTGGGAAACAAACAAAATGGCAGGCATAGATTGGCTCCGAGGTTTTCGTGAGCGATTCCCCGAGATGACGTTACGTAAACCTGAAAACTGCAGCTTGGCACGAGCAACATCATTTAATAGAGAAACTGTTAAAATATTTTTCGACAACCTTCAAAATGTGCTTAGTCGCAGTCCAGCCTTTGTAGATGGCACGCGCATTTATAATTTAGATGAAACGGCTATAAGTACTGTGCAGAAAAATCCACGAGTTTTAGCTCCGAAGGGAAGAAGGAATATCTGCAAAGTGTCTAGTGGTGAAAAGGGTACGCTTGTTACAACGTGTAACATAATAAATGCAGGAGGTGTCGCACTTCCTCCCGTATTTGTCTTCCCACGCAAGAATATAAATCCTCGCATGAAAGTTGGTTCTCTTATCCTCGCATCTCCAACTGGGTGGATGAACAGCGAAACTTTTGTAGAGGTGATGAAGCATTTTGTGCAGAGGTCAGGATCTACAAAAGATTATCCAACAGTCCTCATCATGTACAATCATGAATCACATCTATCGATTGAAGCACGTAACTTAGCCAAAGAGTCGGGGGTGACTGTGCTTACGTTACACCCACATACATCGGCGAAGCTTCAGCCGTTAGATGTCGGCATCTATGGACCGTTTAAATCTTACTATGCGTCAGCGATGGAGTCATGGATGATGCGAAATCCTGGATGTCCAGTAACTATTTACGATATTGGAGCGCTAGTTGGTCAAGCTTTTGATAAGTGTATGACGCCAAGTAACATAAAGCAGTCATTTAAGAAAACCGGCATATACCCATTCGCCAGAGATATATTCTCGGAGGACGATTTCATGCCAAGCAGCGTCACTGACAGGCCTGCTGCTGAGGAACCAACATGCAGTATGCATGTATGTATGCAGTAACACTAATTTAAATATATTTTTTAGTTATATTAAGATGTCGAACACACACAAGTCAACAGTATTTTTTATTCTTTCAGATTTTGAAGTCGTCTGTAGTAAAAATTTGACAGTGCCCAATCAAAAACCGGAAAATATTATTAGTGAAATTTCAAATCGAGATGAAGATACTCCAAGTCCATCTGTGATAGATGCCATTCAGCATTCGATTGTTGAACCTTCTGTCCAAAGCGCCAGTGATGCGTTTGTGACTGTTACGCTATCAGAATATTCAGGAGTTTTTGCTTCAACTCCACTTCCCCTATCTGATATGTGTTTGGCAGCTATAGTCTACCCTGCTGATGCAATTGCAACACAACAATCACAAGAAAACCCTTGTCAGTCACAATCTACATCAGCACCACCATCAGCGGCTAGGCAACACACTGATGAAACCACTCCCAGGCTATCGCATGCCAAAGTTGACTTATCTGCTCGGCTAGTTACACCAGATGAATTCCGTAAATCTTTAAAGGCAGCTGCAAGAAATAATAAAAGAAAACCAAGGCGCTTGGGCAGATCTCTTATTGCAACTGACACACCGGAAAAGAACGAAATAGAAAATAATAAAAAGGCAAAAAGAAATAAAGTTACTAGAAAAGCTATTAGAAAAGTTCTACAAAGCGATTCGGAAGAGGATTGTGAAATTGTCTTAGATGATGACTCACCAGATGAAGGGAGCTGGTTGAGTGATGAAGAAGATAAATAGAACATTATTACGCATAAAAAGCTGATGAAACCGTTGCCAAGATTGCCAAGAATTTGCGTCCAAAAAACAATTGTTGTACTATGTTGCTAAGGTACTAGAAGAACGAAATGATACATTAGAGCTCTATGTGAGTTATTTGAGACACAAGAAAGGACATTTTTCCATGCCAAATACTCCAGACTTGGCTTATGTAAAGGATGATAATATTAAGCTTTTATTACCAACTCCTGTGTCAAGTGGTAGTACTGCTCGTCAACAGTCATATCTTACTTTTAGCATTGACCTGAGTGGCATAAATATTCGTTAAATTCAAGACATAACTAAATCTCCATTTTTAAGTTAGTGGTTTTCTAAGACTGAAATGAATGTTCCTGTCTATTTCATAGCTATCTCTAATCTTAAGTTTTCAACATTTACTAGTTAGGTATTAAGCAAATTAGTGCTGTGATGATTAATTGTGATAACGCGTTTAATTAGTTATATGACTCAAACAGAGACTAAAGTGGGGTAAAAACAAGATGTGAGTACAAAAAAATCAAGACTGTTAAAATGATGTCCATCGCCTTAACAAAAGTGATTTCCTAATGGTATGATAGTTACTAAAAACTAGTTTTTATATTTTCGGGTTTCCTTTAAGTTTTAAGATAGTCCGAGATATCTTGACGAGTTTTTTTCCTCTAAATAAAAAAATAATTACCTTATTAAATGGCTTTTATTATTAATTCTTTACCCATGAAAACCCCTAGACCCATTGTTAACCAACGGGTGACTCATTGTTCACCACTGGGTGTAAACAGTGGGTCATTTCTGCTCTTTTAAAAAAACCTAATTTACTCTGCTCTTCATTAACCGGGGTCAATGATGTTATGATTCTCCGAGAGTTGTTAAAAATACAATACATGAAACCAAATTTTAGGCCAATCTGACACACAGTCTTTGAGATATGAGCTATGAAAAAAAAATGACTCACTGTTTACCCGGTGACCCTAGACTTGAAATTTTACTAGATCACTCTTTCAACAAGACATATATTATACTTGGAGACTTTAATGTTAATGTTCTAAAACAAACTAAATATCAAGATGAGTTTATTTCTCTACTGAAAAGCTACAATTTTAAAAGTTTAGTAAATTCTTTTACCTTCATATGAAACAATCAAGAATCATGCATCGACAACATTCTGACTAATTTTCCCGAGGAAAATATAGGTTTCACTTTCAAAACTTTCGTGAGTTGTACTATACATTTTGATAAACACGGGCTTTATTCACGTATTATTTAGTCGATGGAGGCACCAACATTGTTTCGATTCATCTAGAGAATCTTCATCAGGGTGAATTCAATGTCGGTGCCATTTTTAAAACGTGAGTAAAGCCCGTGTTTATCAAAATGTAAAATATAGGTTTTTTGAAAGTTGACCCCAATGGTCTTGGAGATGGCCATGCGGGTGTTTTCTGTAGTCTCACTCTAAAAAAGGCTAACTCCAAAAATTAAAGTGAAGTCAATTTTTGATATCATTCTGGAGCTGCCTATTACAATGATCTGCGTTTTATCTGGATTGACAGAGAGACCATACGATTTACTCCAGTTCAGAATGCAACGCAAATTATATTTAGTAACATCAGTCGCCTCATGAAGCTTTGCTAAAGACGCGTGAGTATAGATTTGGAGATCGTCTGCATATACGTATATGCAGGATACGATACGATACCTATACGATAGGATGAAGAAAGATGTTGAGAGATACTATTTATAAATATTGCAAAAAGTAGTGGAGATAAAACGCCACCCTGAGGAACACCAGCTTTAATATCACACCAAGATGAGTGTGACTCATCTATGCGAATACGCTGCCGGTGACCATGCAGGTAACTGTGAAACCACTCAATTACCTCAGGAGATATGTTATGAGAGCGTAAAAATCTTAGCAGGATATCAAAATCGACATTGTTAAGGGCACTACTAAAATCAAGAAGTAATAGAATGGTGAGTTGTCCATCATCCATGCCGTGACGTATGTCATCCGTGATTTTCACCAGGGCTGACACAGTGCTATGGCCGGGACGGAAACCAGATTGGAAGGGATTTAAGAGATTATTTCTGGATAGAAAGGAACTAAGTTGTTGATAAACTAAACGTTCTAAAACTTTAGAGAGGAAAGGAAGAATGGAAATGGGGCGGTATTCATTAAAGGACGATGGATTTGCTATTTTAGGAAGGGGAGTAATTTGGGCCTCTTTCCACGCTGATGGAAATATGCCAGTAGTCAAGGATGCATTTAGTATGTGTTGGATGACAGGAACGACTTCATCAATAATTTGGACAATCATGTTCCGGCTTATACTATCACTTCCGATTGCATTCGAGGATATGGTCGTTACGCTCTTCTTAACATCACTTTCGGAAAATTGAGTAAAGTCAAAACTAGAATAGTCAGGAATTGGAATACTAGAAAGATTATTTAAGGTTAAACTTTTAGTGTTACTATCACATAAAGTAGAAGAAGAAAAGTGCTTATTTAGAGCATCAATGTTTAAATCCTTTGGGGAATTGTCTTGACGAGACTTTCCAATTCCTAATGACTTAAGAAACTTCCAAACTTTGGCAGGATCTTGATTATCAATGGATTCGTGAATATACCGGCGTTGTGCGTCTCTACACACTCTATTACAGAGATTCCGACGCTCTATATACATACTTCTCTTTATTAGCTACAGATGGCCGTTTCTTGTATTTAGATTTTGCTATATGTTTTTTTTGCATAGCTAATCGCAGTTCCTTTGTGATCCACGGTGCAGGGAGATGCTTCAACTTTATGGCTCTAACGGGAGCATTTATATCATAGAGTTTGATCAGCGCAAAGATTAAAAAGATCAACTTTGTCATCAATAGAACTAGCATTAACGATGCTAGCCCAGTCCAAGTTCAGCGCATCTTTTCTCAAATTGTCTATATTAACACTACCAAAATTGCGCTGCATCAAAATTTTGGGCTTGGATTTGGGCGGACGAACTTTATAAGAAACAAAAATAAGGTCGTGATAGGAGAAAGCGTCCGTAGAACACTGACTATGGTGAGCCACGTGAGTCTGCGAGGAAACAAGGATTAAGTCAAGAAGAGTGGGCACACAGTTTGGGAAGTGATGGGTAGCGTTAAGAGGGAGAATAGTAAGGTTAGAGGATGTAGCTAAATTCTCGAGTGACCTAGATCGGTAGTCTTGTTTAAGTAAACAAGTGTTGAAGTCACCCATAATAATGGTGTGATCAACAGAACCGACAAGATCTTCTACGAGTGTCTCAAAAGAATGGAAATAATTTATACGTTCAGAAGGACAGTAAAATACACCTAGTAAGATATTTGTATGAGAGAGAAAGATTTCTAAAAAAAGGTGTTCACCAGCATTATGCGGTGATGGCTGCGCTGACATACTAACAATATTGAAAGGAATATGTGCACGGAGATATATGGCAACGCCACCACCACCACATCAAGTGCGGTCATTTCGAATTAGAATAAAACCAGGTAGGGAATATGATGTTGTAGGGAGACAAGGTTTTAACCAGGATTCAGATACCAATATAGCGTGCAATTTTTTGTGGTCAAGAGACGCTAGCATATCGGGATAGTGGGCCGGAATGCTCTGTGCGTTTATATGCAATACGTTAAAATTTTTGGGATAGACAGAAAGAAATGAATCGAAAGTAGAAGAAAGGGAAGGAATGCTACTGTAACTGACGTCACTGTCAACATCAGAGGAAAATGATACAAAGTCGTCATCACTGCCGTCAATCATAAATATGTGTATAATACTATGATGATAATAATAATAATATATAAAATAAATATAAATTATAAATAATTTGTATAAATAAATATAATTTAAAAATAGATACAAAACATGTAATAGCCTAAGCAAGTAACTTAAAGTTACCTTCCCAGTTGGTCTTGTACTTATTTAATATCCAATCCACCTGCCAGTGTGAATCTATACTTAATAAAATAAACATTAGGAAACAGAAAAACTACAACTAAACATTCAACTTTTGTAAAGTTGAATGTTTAGTTGTAGTTTTTCTGTTCATCAACAATTCCGACCATCTAATATGTATAGTAAGTATTGGTATGTAAAACACCAGCTTTGTTTCGCGAAAAGCATTCTATCCGACTGACAGTGACAGTTTGAATGACATTTGAGTTTGACAGTTGAGATGTGCGTGTCAGTCAGTCACAAGCTCACAACATAAGTTTATTTATATATATTTGTTTTGTTTCTGTGCAAGCGAGTGAGCCAAAGAAAAGAAAATTACATCAATGGTTGGACAGTACATACACATACACAGTACTCACGAAACAAAACAAACTTCACGGAATTACAGGAAGAAAATGAGGGGAAACGCGTGCTACATAGTATAGTATAATTAATTTGAATTTGACTAGTATATTTAATTAGATAGATAGATAGATAGATACAACATTTATTTGATAAACCAGCACACACGTAAAATCGATGGTACCATTGTACATAATGGTAAATACATAAAACTTTAGGTTAGATACTAGGTACTTAAAACTAAAAGTGCATGCGTGTTGCAATATCAAAACGGTCATAGCTCAGCGATAATATTGCTTAAGAAGCAAACACTGATTTTCAGCTATTACCCTCGAGATGACGAGTCGAAAACGAGCGCAATACAACATTCAGTGTACCTACTGTTCGAGTGTGTACGAGTGAAAAGAGGCGTGCAAAAAGTGTGTGTGTGTATGAGTGGGAGAATTAATTTGTATTCGTGTCGTGACTAATTTGAATACTTACATTGCAAGCCGGCAGCAAGCACAAGAAAAATAACTTTCCCTCAGACATATTGATATCACTGCTCTGATCTGTAAAGTAGGGAGAGCTGTCAGCGCTGAAATAGCGCGTCGTAGCGTGCGACGTAGCATGAGCGTGACGTAGGTAAGTGTTATCCAGCTAATTAATTCCTGCGGAAAAACCAAATTCGACTGAACGTTACGTGACCATGATACCAGGAGTTATCAACCTATTTATTGTCCAATCCCAGAACAGGGCTTAAATAGTGCTTTCATCTCCAGTTATAAATATGTATAAACATCATTCGGGTTTAACCCGAACAACAACATAATATGTTGATTGGAACTTTGCCAGTAATGATTGAGTTCAATAGGTATTGTACATACATAACATGCGTGCACAACACGTGATAATTATTTATAAGGGTTATCCTATATAAAAATCTACTCGCATGAACATCCAACAGTAGTGCTCGAAGATCAAAACAATGCGTGGTGCTCGAGTCTGTGTTTTTTTATGTGTCGGCGCTGTCGTCTCAAGTAATAAGTATTTATTTTTTTTACCTTTAATTTTTGACGTTCTTTGAACACTGATAAAAACATCAATTTAAGAGACAAACTCTTTTGATTCTTTTAAATAAAGTAGAGAAAGTCTTAGACCAAGTAAAATTCACTTGGACCGAGATTGATTTCTTAGATCAATAATTTTTCCTCTTGATCCAAGTCAAGCGGATGTCGTTCAGGTCCCTTATTAATAAACATAATGATTTCTGAAGTTTGGTTGCGGGATACTAATGTTACTTTTCTTTCAGATATCGTGCGACTGTGAATAGAGAATATAAAGGTGGCTTGACCGTCAAAGAATAAGCCGGAAAAAGACTAATTGTCTCTCAGGGCGGCAAGAACAAGTACCTACGAAGAGACTATTGCACAGTAAACTAATGAGGATGGATCAAGATCCACGATAATATATGAAAGAGACAATGCGAAAATTAGAAAGTATAATAAAACTGATCATTGTGACGGAAGATGTTTTTAAGAATGAGAGTTATCCCAGGGGATACAAAGTTATTCGAACGGTAGCCTCAGAGAGTGTCGACGACAAAGATCCTCAAAAAAATGATCTTTCATCATTCCAATCGTATATTTTGGACAACCGAGGTTATGTTCGAGGTAATCCGAACACATCAGCGTTATGCATTAGTGCAACGCTAGGCATACCGCGCACAAGTTTCACCAAAGTCTGACGGTTTCGTCAGTACGCGAACTCGGACCATTTGAGACACCCGCGTGCTCAATTACCAAAACAACCATTTCTACCATTGCACCAACCATTAAACCATTAAGTTAACATTACTAGTTTCACCATTTATTAATTATTATTATAATTCTATCACGAAACCAAGTGACTTTCTTTCCATTATAAACCATTTAAATTCACCATACCAATACCAAACTGCTAATATGTAATAGGGAACTGCTAATAGGTGATAGGGATCCACCATAGACATTCCTACCCTTTTACATGGTCCTTCGAGTCGGACGACCTCCGTGACGCAGTGGGCCAAGGCCCGGCTGAGACGCAAAAGGTTTTGCGGGTTCGATTCCCGCCGCGGGACAAATGTTTGTATGATCTGCAAGTATTTGTCTCGGGTCTGGGTGTTTCTATGTATAATATGTATGTATTTACAAAAAAAAAGTATATAAGTAGTATTTCAGTCATGTGGTACCCATAACACAAGCTCTGCTTACTTTGGGGCCAGATGATGTTGTGTAAAATTTCCGGCATTATTATTATTATTTTTATCCGGATTTCGAATCATGAACACCAATGTTTCCTGACGACCGTCCTGTCGGAAAAACTAAAAATTTACAACGATTAGTGCCTCAACCGACAGGTGAAATATTAGAAACTCCTCCCAAGCATAAACCTTAATCGGGATGTATCCTCAGGATCCTTCCATAGTCAATGAACGCCCTTCTTTCGCAGCTTATAATGGCATGAGAGCTGATACCATCTGGGCTGATACCAGACAGTTGCAATTTCGCAGATGATGCACTAGGGTGCTGCATTTGAAACGACTATTTTTTTAAGAGGCTCTGCCTCTTGGGTGAAAAGGGGTGTAAACGAACGTATTAAACTTTTTAACGCGTAGTGTGATTTGCTTGAAACTTGATTTGAATAATTAAAATGCAAGATAAATGGACACGTGTTTCAGGATTTTTACAAAATAACCCTAGCAAAGGGGTAAAATAGGGTATCTTCTAATGGGTGGTGGGTGTGATTGGTTTGAAAGTTATCAATAAAATTTGGCATGGAAAAAAATTGCATCCTCGAGAAGGATTAAAGCTAAAATTACTTAAAAAAAAATTGCGGACAAAGTCGCGGGCAAGAGCTAGTAGGTTATATTTGGCATCTGTCATTATTACATTCATACATATTACATTCTTACATTGAGGTGACCTGCTTAAAAATATTAATTATATCTCAATGAATATTTACGTTCTGATATCAAAACTAGGTCAATGTGGTGCGATGGTCATGCGTTTACTCGCAGTCATACAGGTTGGAGTGTGGAGTGAGGCAAGGGGGCTCTCATCTCCAAAGCTTTTCAACCTGTATGTGGACGCGCTCATGGGTGAGCACAGCACCCGTGTCGGTTGTTACATTGACGGTGTCTGCATCTTCAACATTAGCTATACAGACGACATGGTGCTGCTGAGCGGTGAGTGGTCTAGGTAAACTGTTATAAATCTGCGAGAGGTACGCTGACAAACACGGATTAAGATACAATGTGAATAAATGTAAAAGCATAGTTTTTCAAGCCAGATGAATTGTTCTTGATCTAACGTACCACCCATAAAATTATATGGAGCTCCTCTAAAGAGAGTAAGAGAGTTTAAGTACCTGGGTCATTATCTTACCTCTGACTTAAAGGATAATGTTGACATTGAGAGGAAACAGAGGGCGCTGCCTGTAAGAGCGAACATGATAGCCCGCAGATTCGCTCGATGCTCTTGAGACATATAAACAACTCTCTTCAAAGCCTACTGTTCTAGTTTTTACACATGCAGCCTGTGGGTGAATCATACGCAAAAGCAGTATAGCGCTTTACGTATATTAATTTAGGGTGTTGATGGGGCTGCCTCGATTCTGTAGCGCGTCAGGGATGTTTGTGGACTGCTTCTACACCACCATGGGTAAGCGGGAAGCATCTTTGGTGCGCAAGATCCGAGCCAGCTCCAAAAGCATTCTCAGCGTGTTCGCAATTAAGTTCGACTGCATTTATATGTATCTCTACTCAAGGTTGCACGTTTTCACTAATAATAAAAACATAACATAAGTATAATTATTCTAAATAAATGTGTGTAAGTCTTTTAATGTATTTCTTTGTTTTGACTATTGTATTATTTTGTAATTTATTATTATGTATATGTAGATCAATAGGTCTGTAGATGGTTTATAATTTTGATTATAATTTCAATTACATATAACAGACCTCTGTGGCGCAGTGGGCCAAGGGCCGGGTGAGACGCAGAAGGCTGCGGGTTCGATTCCCGCTTCGCGACAAATGTTTGTATGATCTGCAAGTATTTGTCTCGGGTCTGGGTGTTTCTATGTATAACATGTATGTATTTACAAAAAAAAGTTTATATTTAGTATATCAGACATGGGGTACCACATGTCTGATATACTAAATATAAACATGTCATAACGAAAGCTCTGCTTACTTTGGGGCCAGATGATGCTGTGTAAAAAAAAACAAGTCTAGTCTCAAAAAAAGTTTTTTTATTTCTTTTATAAATATCGTTAAAAAGAAATATAAAAACTGAACGTGTCGCGGGACACGCGTTTGAAACAAAGTCCCTTTCGTATGCAGGGTTGGCATAATTAATCGTTAACATGCCAGGCTCTCATTCTCTCTACCTACCCATCTCTTTAATTTTGATTATTGATGCAATAAATAACTATATATTTATAAATAGGTATATATATGAGAGATATATAGATATACATACCAGTTTACTCATGTTTGACACTTAATTTTGTCTCATGATATTGGTTTTCTCATACTACTTTTCGATTTTAGGTGTCTCTTAGGAGTTACTGAAACAACGTGGGGGAATAACGCGTCTTTCATAAAACTTAGACTACGTAACTCGCGTAACTGGATAACGCGATTACTGCTGTCAAACTTACTTTATGTACGCTAATAATATTTAATGTGGGATACCAGTTACAGGTCTCCTTCATTCTCTCTTTCTCTTACTGTTTATCGTCTCGGATAGCTCCCCTCGCCAAGCCAAGATAAGGAACTTCGTTCCAATAAAAAAATAACTACATAGGTACCTTTTATTATAACGTAAACTAACCTATTTAAATAACTAACTGGATAAATTATAAAAATAAATACACAAATAATTATATCGGTCCCGGGTGTCACAATATGTCACCCAGAATACTGGCAGCATTGCAACGTTGTATGGTAATGCTAATTCGCTGACTGAAATAGACGCCAGCATTCCGGTCGCGCATGGTATCAGTCAATAGGTCTACACGAACTAGGACCTAGAAATCCATGAGGATCAGGGGCACATAAAATAGATAGTTGATTCAAGCGTGACTTTGCGGAAATAGGTTACAAAACATTAAACAGATTAACAGATGCATCTGTGGATGGTGTGCGCTTACTTTTTACTAACGCTCTGTATGTCTTTTCATTTACGGGCGGGAGGGAGGTGCATGCGACTGAATCGTGTTTAACTCATTAAGAATAGATTGGCGATAGTACTAGGTAAATATTTATCCATCTGTTTAGTGTTTTTTCATACCAGTTAGACATATATTTTGAAACTTTCTTGAAACCTGCGCCCGGCCTATTAAATACTGGACATCAATAATTTATTTTACGTAGGTCAGTATTTTAAACCAAATTATTGAATGGATTTAAGTGCGCCTCAGAGGTTCCTTTCTACGAGTAGGTATGTTCGCTTAGATACCTCAAAAAAGTGTATTTTTAATTACTATGATGAATAAGCCCAAGCTTTGTAAATAACCACTCGTTAAATACCACAGTTTTAATTAAATACCAACTCGACGTGGGTTTCTACAAGTTTTTTAGTAGACGGATTAACAATAACATTCCAGACCAATCTTAAGCTACCCTAACCTGGTATGAATAAGGTTGGAAGTAGCTTGCGGTTGGATTTTCTAATAAAATAGGCCAGACTTGAAGACCACTCGTGCGGTTGTAAGAGGTCTAGCATCGACTACAAGGGGTCTGAAGAGTGCTTCATAAATGTGAGTCATGGGGATTTTTGTTATGCTCAGCAGGTTTTGACACTCGGGCGTCTCAAGCGAATGATAAAGATGCTCAGAAGAAAGAGACTCTTCATTGAAAATAGACGGTGAAAATTGCGAGAATAAAAAATATTAAAATCGTATCGGTTTAACGTTATCTATATCGTTAAAATCTCAGCTGTACTATTTCCAGTACAATTGATAGTAAAGCTAAAGCTTGGATTTACTTTTATTTTGGTTGATGCTTGATAGACCCAAACTCGAAGTGTTAAAAGAAATGTAAAAAAGGCCCCAGTGACTAAAACTCAAAAACACATTTCAAAAGCAGCTTTCTGAAAACAAATAACCACAGATCAGAGAAATCATCCTGTGTAAATAACACATTTTGGCCCCTGTTTACTGAATCGAATGATCCGATATAAACATCAAGGGATAAGGAACTATTTACATCTACAGTCACGGAGCGTTTCACGTCACGTCACGTCAAAACCACCGCTGACCGCTGGGCCGAATCTGTGCTGTGACGCTACTTCCTTTGTAGCATAGGTACTCCATTTCTTCTTTTAATTTATAAGCACTGCTTTTGCTAGTGTTTGATGCAGCACATTCCACCTGTTCTTCTCCAGCGCAGCCCTTTTGTTCTTCATAAACGACATCAACAAATACCTTCTCCATAATATGACTCATGTAAGTCATTATTTCTCTTCTTTTCTTCCATTTTCCATTTTATTATTCCTTAACTTATTTTGATTATTCAAAGATTCCAAAGATTTCAAAATGCTTAAATATTGCAGTTTCGATAGAGCCAACATTATATGTCAGCCTTTTAGAGTCGAGACTTTAAGCTGGTGGGGACAGGAGCCCATCGCGTTCTGAAAATTATTTCACGGCGTCTGGTAAAAACATCGCGTGACCCAAAAGCTGGCTCCTATCTGGCTCAGCATATTCAATTCGTGGAAATTTCTCGAGTGTCTTCGGGAATCTGTCCTTTGGCAATGATTTGGATCAGTTGAGTTAATTATAGATCGTTTTACATATCCTTGGATAACTCAACTGTTGCACATGTATTTCATATCATCGTATGGTTTTATCTACATATCTGTAAATATTATTAACTAAAATATTTATTATTATTTTCAGTTTTGCCAAAACACAGGTAGGTAACACCAAAAACATAAGTAATGTTTTTGTTGTTTTTATGTTTTTGTCGAACGGCTCGTTTCGACGTATTTTGCTGTGCCAATCAAGTCGGTATACTGTGACGGTAAATATAAAATGCTACTACAGATACTAGCGTCCGATCCGCAATATCTCAACATAATTTATTCAAGAGACAATTTTCATGAATTAGGCTGAGCTTAAGACCCGAGGGCAAAATATGCCACTTTATGTTAGACTTCAATGTAAAATCAACATTATTTAAATAAACATAAATTCTGGAACGCAATGCGTATAAACATTTTAATTGAATTAATGATTGATCTGGAACACTCTTTTTACACGCTTCTAATGTCGGGTATTGCGTGCTGAGAACCCAGTAGAGAAATTAATAGGCTACCAGAGCTTGTACCGTAAAAGGATAATGCTCGGATGATATATATATGTCATTGACATAAGGTACAAAATGCAATGATTCAGGGCTGTACTCCTATTGATAGCCTAGGTTAAAACGTACAGCTACATAAGCCTACATACATAACTTCTTAACTTCTATTGTAGCAGGTTTTAAGATAAGACATCACATCGTAAAATTGTCCTCGCAGCTCACTAGTAACTTTGCCTTATACGATGAAGGTTGTGTTTTCAATCCACCAGGACAAAAATAAGTTTGATGAATATAGATGTGTTCTATGCCTGGGTGCTATAAGGATCATGAGTATTCAGGATGATTAGTTCGAGGTTAAAATCACGCTTTTCAAAGCAAGTTATCAGAGCTTTTATACAGGAAGTCTGTGGGTCTGATATACCAAAAAAAACGAAGTACACGAATCCAATATAAGGTATAATATATATTGGATGATTCTGCGATTTCCCCGATCCTACAGTGAATTGGGGATGTTTGCGCAATACCACACTGATAGTTTCCATGCCATCATACGCAAAAAAACAGCGTCCTTGCGGAACAGCCGCAACAGCATCCTGAGGACTGTGGCAGATTGCCTATCATCTGAAACTGGAACTGTCTTGTGCAGAAGGTAATCAATGAAGGAAGCTGTTTCCTTGATTGGTTATCATTGGCGCGTCATATCACAGTCCTATTCTATTCTATTTATTTTTGTGTTTTTGTTTAAATGTGTGTGATAAAATAGATACTCGTTTATGAAATGTTTTTCCTGTCCTGTGTTTTCTTCTGTGTTTTAATGGTAATTCGCTTTTGTAAACCGGCAACCCGCGATACAGGCGGGTACAGGCGGGCGATACTTGTGCGGGAATCACAAGTATATTGTATGTTCTTATCTAAGGTGTAAATATATATATGTACTTATATATTCTCTTAATGATATTCTTGTAGATTAATTAACTGTAATGTTTAGTTTAGGACTAGATATTGTAACGTGATGCATTCGAATAATCAATATTGATATAATGACGATTATTTTTGGCCGTCTTGCTAAGCAAACATTGCGCTCCTGTTTTATTTATTATTCGGGTTATTTCCGATTTTATAAGTAATTTTGGTGTTTTTATTGAAATAGAACTAGAATTATTGATGCGGGTGAGAATAATTGAAATAAAAGCTTTGTGTTTATTTGTTATTCGAGCAAAAATTATACGTTATTATTTTATATGAAAGGCACCATTTTATATAAAATAACAAATGACGTACGACAGGATACGACTTTTTGACATACTATAAACACTTGACAGTGGCAAAATTTACATTATTATGACACATGCCATTAACGAAGAAGAAGAAGAAGAGTGATATGTCAAATGTCAAAATATTCATTTTTGTAGTATATACACAAACAACCTATTCGAAAATCCTTTTATAAATTAGGGTTATCTCCCGAGGATTAAAACTCGCTCTCATAAAAAAATAAGTTCACTCTTTTTTTATTATTAATTACAAAGCCTTTTTATTTTTGTAACTGCAATGTTTTCAGCAATAATAGTAAACTCTGCCCCCACGGCTTTGCTTGCGTTGCATGAAGATAAAAGTAGCACATATTATATTGGCATCAATTCTGTTGGCACCAACCTAACTAATTTTAGTTATAATTAGGTTTAGACTGTCAAATGAAACTTTGGTATTCTGCTGTTACCAACTTATCTTAATTTAATTTTATCTAATTTAATTTAGTGTTCCTTATTTAGTTAGATGGTACCAACCGAATAGGTTCTAATACAGTAGAATTATAATATAAAGACGATAATAAAATTGACAATATATAATAAAATGGTATATAATAATTATAATACTGGACATATAACACATCATTATATCTATAGCCCCTTTATAAGCAGAGGTTGTGTTATGGAAACCATATGAGATGTAAATACATACATAGAAAAAAGTAGAGCACGTTACATTTAATTACTGACATATTTATGTGGTAAGTGCTGTTTCAAAAATCAAATCAATTATTATGTTACTCTGATTCTGACTTTGGTTAAAACAAAACATGGTTCGATTAATTTCAGTCAGTCCGGCATGACAATATAATCAGAGTTAGGTAGGTAGGTATACAGTAAAGATCTCTACTTCCCGTTTTCTTAAAAACTGTGTTACCCAACTTCTATATCCATATTAATACTATTATTTAATCATGTCCTATATAATAAAGGTCATAAAATCTAACGAGAAGCTTGATAAAACGACTCAAAAATTTGTACACTTTTGACAAACACGCGCCCTCACAGCATCCGGCGTCAAAATCAAGCATCAAACAACGTAAATTAGGTAAACCCAAGCTCTTTGCGTTTCTGCGTACCTAGTACATTTTGCTATAAGTACAAGCAAAACCACTTATATTGTAATGGGAGAAATAATACTTTTTTATTCACATTTATCTCACTAATAAATGCCATTGGCGCAAATTATACTTTTAAGGCTCATTTGTCCCATAGAAATGGGACTAGTGGGAATGAGCGTTATCCTAAAAGAGACATTACGCATTTCCACTGCTGAAGCCACGATCGCGTTTTACAGTCAACTCGATATCTCGAATCTGGGCTGGGCTTGTTACTAACTTGTTACCTCCATCCATGCAGGATTTGAATTAAAACTTTGTTACGTATATCGTAACGTCGTATAATTTTGTTTGCACGAGTAAAGTGAAATTTTGTTGATGTTTTGTTTTGCAATCAACCACCCTATTTCAGAACTTGAAACCGTTTAAGGGTTATACGCTCTATATAAATAGGGTCTTATCCTCATCATTATCCTACTAATATAATAAATGCTAAAATTTGCGTGGATATTTATATAAGAGGTTTAATATGAATTTGCCTTTCTATTGTAGTAACACTTTTAAATTAAAATGAAGCCTGCATGGTGTGGAATTTCAGACTGAATTTTTTTACTCATGATAACTATACTATCATCATCATCATTGACATTAGTTCATCTGTTGAAGATGATTTAGGTGCCGTCAGTCTAGTTACAGAGCAGTTATTTGAAATTCAAAACTTTCGTTCATGGATCCACTTCAGCAAGCTGAGGTGGGTGAAGTTTCCTTTCCACTGATGCCTTGCGGACAGGACCCGCAGAAAAGACGAGTCAGTACATGTGGTGTCGGTTCGGTTGCTACGTAAACCATTTATTAAACCTTGGAGTTAAACCAAGAGGTACGTCAAGGTTTCTTGTATTAATGTCATAGTTTCATTACATATTCGCGCGGAACTTGCAGGCCCATAATTTTTCAGGATTGAGATGTGTTCAATATTTTGTGGATTCGTCGCTAGGATTCTTAATCACTCTAAAAGCTCATTGATATATATTTGGTCCACAGCAACCACAGATCTAAGAATATACGTCAATCACGCTAAAAAATAATTTTTAATATTGATAGTTGTTGGTTGTTAGGGTTGCGATGAGAAAAATCTGGAGTGAGAAAAGCAAGATGTCTCGTCAGAGCTTGTTGAATGCTTTCAATGTGTTGGGAATGTGTGCTATTAAAGGGATTCCAAACAGTGGAAGGAGATTCGATTTGGCTGCGCACTAACACGTTATACAAAAAAAGTTTTGTACGAGGTTTGAATACTTTGCTGTTTTGTTTATAAAGCTCAGCATTTTTGCTGCTTTTACTACAACCTGATTCGTTTGAGGAACGAAGGATAATTGGTTGATCTAAGAACATTTAGATCGTGAATTTCATTAGACTCTTAAAGTTGTACATAAAGTTTCAATAGAGAAAATAGTTTTCAATTATCAGCAGTCAAGAATCCTGTTGTGAGAATATGTAAAAGCCAAAAAATTAAGGTACCAACTACACGCCTCCGATACCATTAATAATGTTACCGACGATTCCGTATCGCTAATGTTACCGATACCGAATCTTTTGTAGTTAAAAGAATGCGAAAGGTAGATTAGGTAGAAAGTTTTGTCTGTCAATAAACAAATTTTTACGATCCACTCGCAAAGATTTCAGTTTCTTACGCGATCATGATGAATGCAATTGTGCAGAAATATAGGCACATAGAAATCCTTAAAAAACATGGTAAACAAATTAAATAGTTTGTTTGAGGATTACTCGACAGTGACCGAGTATAAGTATAGTCGGATAAAGATAGGCATATATATAGTTCTGGAATAAATACAAACTTTATATGGACAAGTCAAGTAGACGGTAGGTGGACAAAGGCATTGGTCGAGTGATGACCGTGCAGTGGTCAAGGACCATCATATAGACCATCATTCAAGTGGTCGGATGACTTAGCTATAACGACTGGAGCCCACTGGAAGAGATATTATAAAGGATTGCGAACCGTGAACTAGAGCGGCAACGAGCGGACCGCGGTTCAAACCCACTCTGAAGAAGGTTTTCTAGATGAATCTAAACAATGTCGGTGACTCCATCGAGAAAATGAAGGAGGTACCCAGCAGTGAGTGAATGTATGTTAATTAGAACGATAATGAAACACGGGCTTTGCTCACGTATTATTTTGTCGATGAAGGCAAAGCCCGTGTTTTTCAAAATATACTCAAGAAGATTATAAAATCGCATATTAAGCATAACATATATATTTTTATAAATACCTTAACATAGCCAAACGTAATTTCACGCTTGCATAGATCGGCAGAGATCGTATATTTATTTAAAAACCCAACCAAACTTTGCTATTCCCGTTCCCGTATTCTCAAAGGGATCAAGTAGGCACAACACATAACATGTTCAGCCTTTGATCTGAGGCGGCTTCGGGCAAACTACTGACCAGTCTTTATCTTACAGCTGTTTTTAGGGTTCCAAAGTCTACAAGGAACCCTTATAGTTTCGCTATGTTGTCTGTCTGTCTGTTTGTCTATCCGCCTCTAATCAAAGCTATTGCTCGCAGATTATTAATGTAATCCTGATGTCAACGGTAATACGTATAACTGGCAGTCACATGTTATGAAATAAGTAGAGTTAACTTTTTTTTATTTTATGATGATACTAAATGTACCGTTCACGACTTCGTTCGTTCGTTTTAAAAAGAAATACAAATAAAAAAAATAACTAATTGTAAATCTTAACCATTCTCGAAACCACTTGAACAAACACAAAAAAAATAATCAAAATCCGCCCAGCCGTTTAGGAGGAGTTTAATTACAAACACACGCACAGAAGATTTATATTTACCATCGTATAAATATTGACAAATATTGACATTAATATTTATAAGATACTAACGTCACTCAATTGTTTTGCCTTCCCGGAACCTCTCCACTAATACTTAAACTTTATGGTATGGTATTAAAGTTCAAATTGACTTTTAAGTATTATTACGAATCGATTGTATGGGAGTATAGAAAATTGTTGTTTTTGGACTTTTTCAGGCAATTTTTAAAATTTTTCTCTTTGTAAGAACCATCCTTGTACTTCAAGGAATATTCTAAAAAAAGAATTAGCGTAATCAGTTTAGCTGCTCTCGAGATTTGCGCTTAGCAACGCATTCAGCGATTCATTTTTATATTATAGAAAATGGTACCATTGGCTTGGACAATTTATGTAACAATAGGATTAATAGATTTTGTGACTAATATCTTATATTTTTATAATCAGTTATTCTTTTTCTTCTTCGTAAGAAGTCGACTTCTTTTGACCTGATAACGTCTTATAAATCGATGAACGCCAGCATGCACGAAAAAGTGTCACGTTCCGCCTGAGGCGAGCGCAAAAGCGCGGAACAAGCGATAGAGAGGCAAGATCGGATGTTTTCTTATAACGTTATTACGTAAAATTATCGCCCGTAAACCGACTTCACAGACGATAGTTTTTTTGTAATTGTTTAGATTGTGTTTAGATTGTTTTTGGTAAAACGTCACAAATCACTAATTGTGGTTGGTCATTAATTAGTCATTAGTTCCATAAATCGAAAACACACTACTTTATAATGGTGATTTTTCATACAAAATTATATGGATCATTTTTGCTCGAGTCACGAAAAAGCACAAAACATTTATTCCAAATTCAATAACACTAGCTTCATTTAAATAAGAACCCGAAATAAACCGAAAACAATAAATAATATAATTACGTTTTAAAAACTAAATAGAAACCGACTTCATTGAATGAAATTTGAGCCTATAATACATTTTTAGTGGAAAGTAGATGTATTTCGTATGTTATAATATGGGTAGGCCAAATAAACGCAACGCTCCAATGAGACAGCGAGGTATGAAAATACATGAAAACATCATCGATGTATACAAGTTTTAGATTTTCGGTTATTTTTCAGCTCGACCGATTTTGATAAAATTTATATGGGACCACCTGTGAAGTATACCCTTTCAAACAAAAAAAGAATTTTCCAAATCGGTTCAGCCGTTTTCGAGTAATAGGTGAACATACATAAAAAAAAAAAAAAAAGATTCCAACGAATTGAGAACCTCTTCCTTTTTGATAAAGTCGGTTAAAAAGAGCACAATGTTTCGCAAGACAGTCAAAAATAATCCTTCAAATCGTTTTCGACCGACTTCAATAAAAGAGGTGGTTGGTTATGTTTGTTACCTCGCAACTTCATCATTTATGAACGGATAAAAATGATTTCATGTAAAAGGATATACTTCCCGATTGGTTCCATACAAATTTCATAAATTTGTAACATAAAATTTGGTTCAGAAGTTAGGTTTTTAAATAAAAAAACTGAATAAAATCCACTATGTCTAAAATGTCATCCACTTGGATGAAACGAAATTCTGATATTTTGATTTTTTTAACATGAAATTGGTTTTCTTTTTAGTTTTTAAAACGTAATAATATAATTAATATTATCTTAGACACAAATTCTTACAGCACTCAGCTTGCTGCTACATCAGTAATGAGCTGTACCGCTAGTGTTTTTTGATAAACATTTATAAGTTGTCCGTGCCAAATGATGGAAAGATTATTACCGTCTATCTCATAACCAAAACATTAACTCTTCATTACCATCACAAATACATTACCATTTCTATTTATTGACACAATAATGACAAAGACAGATCTATTATAATCAACACATTTGATCATTATTTAACTGTGAGACGGTATCTTAGATTTATTTAGATAAATTAGATTTATTTTTCTGTAAATATTTACCTAATGAGTTATACCTAATGAGCCAATATTATTATATAATTATATATATTATTAAACACTTATTATTATTATCATCACCTTTTTTCGGCTACATTTAGTTCAATCCATTCCAGGGTGTTCTGGCAGAGATCGCTACATAGCGATAAGACCGTCCATTGTACTACCAGCTAGTATAAAACGACTAGTCCAATGTATTATGGTGTGCAATAAAGTTTTTTCTATCCATATGATCTAACTTAACTCACGTGTTATATGATAGGGAAGCATAGCGCTGTCGAGATCTTTTTGCTGCTGTAGCACACAGCACAGGTAAGTACTTGGAATAATTTAAAGGTTTTTAAATGACTTTTTTTACTCTCTTTTTTACTGTGTAGTTTTATTTTTGACCGACTTCAAAAAAGGAAAAGGTTCTCAATTTGGTGGTCTTTTTTATGTTAGTTACTTCATAATTCCGTCATTTATAAACCAATTAAAAAAATACTTTTTCATGAATATTTATATATTTTTGCTTTTGTTTAACTTGTTTAATTTTTGTCATTGATTTTTATTACAGATTATAATCGAAATCTCACTCTGTGAAATTGTAATCGACCAGCAACATAGGTGAAAATTGTCAAACTGCGAGTCGAAACTGTCATTTAGTCATTTATAGCACAGGATTTCCTAGTTTAAATGACAGTGTTTTTATCATTGTAAACCTAATAACCTGAGATCAATAAATATCTTATCTTATCTTATCATATGAAAGAGTATATTTTCCGATTGCTCCCATATTATTTTTATGAAAATCTATTCTGTAGTTCGGTTATTAAATCATTATAGCTGGAAAACATTTGACATCCAAGTAAACGAAAATTCGATATTTCGCTTTCGTGTGACTTTCCAGTGGTGTTTACGAATTTCGAAAAATGATAAAGTACTAAAGAGCGTAAAATAAAAACCATTTAATACAAATGAAGTCTGATTTCTTTTTAGTTTTTAAAACATAATATTGTTTCGTCTTTATTTTATTATTGACTTGCTGACCCGACCTGTCCTGTCAAAGTGACAGTTATGTCAAACTCCATGATGACAACGCAGGCCGAGTTTCGTGCCAGTCTTCTCGGACTTTGATAAGGAGAAATTGGCACTTAAATTCACCTTGTATGTAAGACGCTTCAAAGTGAATTCAATACAAATATTTGACTTAACTTTGTTGGTATAAATCATTGTCTAGCAATATATATATTTATTAATAACACCCCAGTGCACCCTCTAAGCTGGTGTCAGTAAAATGTTTCAAAAAATTGTTGTCTGTGAAATCGGTTTACGGACGAGAATTTTACGTGATAACGTCATAAGAAAACATTGAAGAAAAATTGCAAACTTTTAACTTATTAAGATGCGTCACAGGCCTCTCTATCGCCTTTTACGCGCTCTCGCGTGCACGCTCGGCTCAGGCGGAACGTGACAATTGTTCATCGATTTATAATACGTTATCACGTCAAATATTAACAAGTCTGTAACTGTCCCTCAAATATAATAATATATTGCTAAAAAATTCTCACAATACCATCCAGAAAACAACTAAGCACAGCTTGTTCTATGTCTGATAGAATAAGAGATATACATACATAAAATGCTTTATAACATGTAATAATTATTTATGTTCATCGCACAACGATACAAGGATAATTTACAAGAGATTTTAATAATATAATTAATTATTACTATATCATTTCCTTTTCCTTGCGTGTTATGTATTGTATTTGTATATTTTATTTTTGGTGTTGGATCGGAATCCCTCTTTTGACTGGATGAGAACATATTCTCCAGATTACCTACACCATAGTTATAGATTATATAGACTTAGCACCCAGACTAACATTCATTAAAAACATCACCCTTTTTTTGAATTTTTTATACAAAACTACTCACCTACTGAATTGATAAAACCGTGCACTTGAAATGAATATCGAACCAAAACAACTTGAACACTGACAGAATTTTAAATTGCTACGAACGGTTTTTCATTTAATTTCATAAAAGCCTTTTGTAGTGACTGCTTTAGACTGACTGATACAGTCACTTGTTATTAGAAAATATAAAATTGAATAAGACAGAGAACTTTTCATGTATCTGTGTGTCACAGTAATTAAAAGGTCTCGACCTAGCATAATAAACCTCGCCACTGAGAGGTAGCTATGCGCTGGTATTCTGTCGAACCCTTCAGCCAAAAACACTGAAGATTTTTTATTTTAGAAACACGGTAAATATTTTGTCGATGAAGATACTGACACTGATTCGATCCGTCTAGCTAAACAATAACCATCGGAGTGAGTTTGATCCGCAGTGCGCTTGCTCCCGTTCGTTTCGTGATTCGCAATTCATTGCACAAATAATACATCAGTAAAGTTCGTATTTTTCAAACGTATATCTGACAAAATAATAACGCTGAAGTTACCATTGCCACTATAGAATAAACCCATAGATTATAAGCTCTACTCTACTAATAGTAGGTCAACGTCAAAAGATACTTTATTCAATACAATCACATGGATCACTTTGAAACGTCTTACATACTAGGTAGGTACTTACTAGTAATTGTAGTAATAAGTCTTTGTATATACTTCTGTAAGTATAATATAAAAGATTTCACTTTCTCTAGCAGTGTAAGGAATTAAGTATCTGCATAGTTATACAGAAACTTAGCTTCTTAATCTCCTAGTATATTTCTACCAGCTTATCCCGACCGGTGATCCTTCACGTCTGTCGTGCAATATAAACTACGACTCCAACGGACAAACATACAACGCTCATAAAACCTAAGGTTAAATACTTATTTGCAGACATCTTATATTGAAGATTAACCCCGATGTGATACAACAATGTCCTCTGTGCAATGTTCTACCAAACTACAAAAAGGTCTCTGAAATTCACAATCTCAAAGAGTTAAAAAAAAATATGGTTGGTGGCCACGACACAGTTTAGGGACGTCGATTGATCTATGGAAAAATTACGATATAGTCAAAGTCTCAGGCCGCGTATTAACAAGATTGGTATGATATAATCTCAAGGATATAATATACCCGTGAGTGAAGTAAGGCTGAGTGATGATGATGATAAAATAAATGACACATTTTAGGTACCCACAATTAGGTTATCTTGATTTATAGTTTTGTAAATAAACATTCAATTTGTATTTACGATTAGTAATGTCATTCAAAATAAGATTAGGCTGTGTTGTGTGTTATTGGTCACAAGTCTATACCTTAGTAAATAGGAACTACACCTTTTTATTTTCTGATAAATACTTTTAGGAAACCGTTCAAAGAGCTCTTTCAACTCAATAATCAACAGTCTATAGTGTTCATAATGAGCTCTTAGCAAAACGGAGTAGCGAAACACAATTATTACCAGAAAAGGGTCAAAAGACTGAACGAATCCGCCGGCACATTCTATTTATAGCACAAAGGGTACTTTGTAATTGAAATATTATTAATCAGCTTTTGCCGGTGATTTTGCTGCGTTGAATATTAAGCAGCATTCAGATGACGCATTTTGAAATAATTCAAAACAAACTGTGATTTAAATAACAAAAACTATTTAATTAAACTCGAATTTGCAGTTCCAATCGAATTTAATTCGCTCTGAAAATATTTAATTTCATTTATTTTAAACGAGTCTGTTCTAAACAATACTGTACGATACAATAGAAAATCAAATTGAATGCAATCGTTTTTAATCGAAAAAGCCAAAAATCTTGGAAAAAAGTTGAATCTATTAAAAAGCCATTTAAAAATCTCAAATGGACGAGCGGAAAATTTGATAAATTACTAGCCTACTGCGACGTAATATTTTTTTGTTTCTATCCGTTTTTAATCTAAAGAGAGCATTTGTGAAGTATACCGATGGCCGCGCTGAAGGAATTTGTCGAACAAATCACCCCTACCGTTCGGTAGCTGTATCTTTATAGCTATAAAAGCTCTGCGTTCAACTTTTTTGGGTCACCGATAGATTTGCAATTTTTGCTAGCAATAGAAAATCACAAACAACATTTATTGTGTCGCCCTTTCAAAAAAAACAGTTCCAACGCCCTCTAAAATGCTGATTGGGATTGGACCGTAAAAGGTTTGTGAAAAACGGCGACCGTATAATTCTATAAGACGGGGACTGGTTCAACATACAATATTGATCTCAACGTCAACATCATGACGTTACAGATATGCTTAGAAAATGGAAATTGTAATGTGCAACTAATTTGATTCGTGTTAAAATTGCACGCGTCATTTTGCAAGGCTGCTATTGGTTGATTTTACACTCCCATTGCTCCGCATCAGTAAAAACGTATCTTTACTGGTTCTTTCGCAAATGGTGGACCATTGAGAGCATTTATTTTGTTATTTCTTCGGTTTTATCTTGCGATGCCTTTGAGCGGAGTCGTTACATTACAGTTTGTTGGGTCTTTTATGGGTAAGAAAGGATCTGATTATTGGAAGACCTATTTGAATAGTATTAAAATACAATACTCGTAGGTAGTAATAGCAAAGCATGGTTACTCTGACAATGTCCTTAGTCTCCTATCCTCAGACCTGCAATGCCTCAGTTAACCGAATCACCAAATCTGAATTACGTAATGACGCAACTTCGATAAGCAAGTCGTTAATGGTGATTTGAGCAGCATCCAACCTGCATCTCGGCCACGTTAGACTTTAACGAATGATCCTCTTAAGTTTATAAGAGCAACCCAAATGCTCGAAGTCCGGCGGAATTCTGTGCAGCCTCCTGACAACGAAGGCGAGCAAGTCATCTGGATCGATCATTTTGAAAACGGTGATATTGTACTGGAGACTGCTTTCTCCTCGTTCATCCCTTTGGAAGCTCTTCATCTACTCGATGTTCAGAGATTCGTAGAGTAGCTAACGCACGAATCTCATCTTCAGAGTAGATCAACTTACATTGTTGTGTAGCCGAGACCTCGTTCAATATCCAAGCGGTTTTGCAGGAAGGCAAAGAGTTTTTCGGAACTCATGCGAGAGCGGGCAGTGGACATAACCACGCGAAGCGTGAATTATAAATTTGACGCGGCGCAATCTGACACGTATAATCCATAGCACATACGGCACTGCTATTGTATTCACTATGTGTGTATATCTATGTATTTACAATTGTTATAATATATTCTATCAGTCATCTGTTTTCTATAGTATAAGTGATGCTTCGTTTGGGGCTAAATGGTGTTTTGAGTTGTCTACCAATATTTATTTGATAAATTAATATTGAAACTACAAGGAATTTAGGTATGCAACTATCAGTTTCGGGATCTTGCGATGTAAATAACTATTATGCAATGTATTTTAATTAAGTTGGAGAGTTCAGTTATGTTTCAGCACGGGTTCCAAATAGTGATACTGTGAAATTGCTAGTTATCAATACATACAATAATCTATAACATTGAGTTTGTCAATATTTGCGGTTACTAACTAAGCTCGCGAGGTACAGCGAATAGAACGTTATTGGGAAGCGACATGCTTGTAATAAAGGCGGAAACGAGGTTATGGAAATAATGCACATTCTCAAATTGAGCTTTGTGTTCAATACAAATATGGATATATATAGTACAGGAAGTCCAAAGAGTCGGTTGGATTGTGTTAAAGATGACATTATGGCTGATGAAGGAGAATCGACGTGACGAACATATAGTGCCGTCACCTCGTAAATATTTATTTATAAAAAATGCGTCAGTGTCGTGGAACACTCGATTGGAACGAAGTTCCTATCGTAGTATATTATTATTGATAAATGTATTATATTATTGATGAATTACTCGCTTGTAATTCATTCATTTGTATTTTTTAATCAATCTATACCTATAAAAGAGCTTAACCTGACTAACTGACTGATTCATCATCGCCGAGCGAAAACCGGTGTAGCTAGAAGGCTGAAATTTGGAAGGTAGCTTCCATTTACAGCAAAACCACCCACTAGGGCAGGATTTTTTTAAATTCAACCACTATGAGGGTGAAAAGGGGTGAAAACGAATGTATGAAACTTTTTAACGCGTCGTGCGATTCGCTTGAAACTTGATATAAATAAATAAAATACAAAATAAATGGACAAGAATTTCAGGATTTTTTAAAATTACCCTAACAAAGGGGTAAAATGGGGTGTCAAAGTTTGTACCAGAACTTTTTAAAGGCTGCTGTGATTTCTTACAAACTCGGTTTGGATACCTAAAATGCAAAATAAATGGACCTGTCAGGATTTGGCAAAATAACCCTCTTAAAGGAGTGAAATGAGGTGTGAATGTTTGTATGGAAACTTTTTAATTTTCAGGTGATTCGTTTGAAAATCAATAAAATTTGGCAAGGAGATAAATTGCATCTTGGGGTAGGATTTAAGCTACAATTCCTTTCAAAAAAAATGCGGACAAAGTTGCGAGCAACAGCTAGTTAAGTACATAATACAATTATCAGTTAGTTATCTGAGAGCAATTATATGAAATGCAGAAATAACTAATTAATTAGGTAGGAAATTCCGTAATTAATATATTTTTTCGAATTGTGAAAATAAACATTTTATTGTACATCATTCAATTCATCTAATTCATTTGTTCATTCTTTCATCTAATTATTTATTCGTGTCATATGGATAACCGTCTACACTAAAGAAATGGTCGTGACGCAAATTCGTGACGGAAAAATCTTACACTTTTTTTCGTCTAGCCCCCGCTAAGTTCATACCGTGCGATAAAGAACTTCGTTCCAAAAAAAAAGGCAGGGTGATGATGATTTTATCCAAAATCCCTGCAATTTTCTTACAATACAAAACGAAAACACAGTCCATCGAAAAAGTCGTTCCACTAAAGTAGATTGGGCCCAATTACGTCTGTATCGGCACAGAGGGCTCTTAGTAGTTCCGAGGACGGTAGAAGACCCTTTGAGCATTGCCTACTTGCTACGTGACGGATAAAGGTCAAACTATTATTTTTGCAGACTATTTTCTACTTATTATATACTACATATATCTACTTTAAAAACTTTCGTGAGTTGTACTATATATTTTGAAATACACGGGCTTTTTACAAATATTATTTTGACGATGGAAGCAATGACACTGTTTCGATTCATCTAGAGAATCTTCATCAGAATGAGTTTGATCCGCGATTAGCTTGCTCACGCTCGAGCTCGTGGTTCGCACTTATGAATGATGAAGATTCTGTAGATTTATCATATCTACTGTTTAATATCAGAGCCGTAAATCATTGCGTCTTTTACCTTTCAAAAAAATGCCACTTCTTTTATCAAGGTACATCCAGCTGATGCTCTGCTGATCATCTCACCCGAAATAAATAAATATTGGTGAATAATTTACACAAAACCATCTATCCTCAAACTAATCATAGCTTATAATATGACCAGATGACTTATATAGAATACATTATATATTTTTAGAGACATACTTATGATACATAGTAGGTTCAACGAACAATTTAGGCTCAACGAACTCATACATTTTTGTTGGTATGGATAAGACCTTGTAAATCCCGTGACATCAACATCAAAATCTGGTTGATGATATCCCTGTTTTCCGTATTTCGTTAATTTGCGAAACATAAAATACAGGTTTACAGGTTACAGGTTTTACAATCAATTATTAATTTTTAAACATCAACCTTATTCAATATACTTCACAATCTTAATGTTTTCAAATCACAATAATGATATGCATTTTTATCATCAGCTATCATTTTTATAACTAAATAATTTTTTTTTTATATACTATTTATTTTATGACACCTAGATCTTGTCTTTGATCTTGATCGATGGATCCCGGTCAAGAAAACGGTCCAAATCAACAGCTCCTAATCGCTGATAGGAAATAATCTTAGTCGGTTAAACATAGCCAAAGTGAAAAGAACGTATTTTCTTTTTTGCAATGCAATACAATACAAAACAATACATAAACATGTACCTGCATTTCAGTGTTTTTTGGAAATAAACGTTTGTTTTTATTTTATTTTTTATGACAACTGACATAGAATATAGAATATCCTAACAATATAGAATAGAAATAGAATAGAAAATACTTTTTGGCACACCATAAATACATTGGACAAGTAGAAAAAAATAACAATGTTTTGCCAGTCGGTAGTACAATGGGCGGTCTTATCGCTATGTTGTAGCAATCTCTGCCAGATCTTGCAACTAGTATATACTACTAATATACTACATGCAACTGGTTCGAACCAAATGTGGAAACCCTAAGATGACAGAGACCCCGGGGTCGTATGGTATGTCCATATTCTGATAACATCGTAAAACCCGTCTAATCTGCCTTTGCCGATCGTTGTTAATAACATTCAGGTACAGAACAAACATCTATATTTAATTTTAAACATCTTTAAACATCGAATTTTTAGTTCATGTTCATATTATCTAGGTCTGACAAATACTTATGCTATGATTATTTTTATAGATTTTTTTACACTATTGCATTAGGGGCCGCTGTAAAAATAGTGTAAGTACTTTTATAAAAAGATAAATAAATAAATATTCATCAAACAAATTTTCGGGGTGGAAATCAAATAAAACCCACATCCCAGAAGGCAAGTCGAAGTCGAGGCCAGTCGAAAATGTACCGCTTTCACGCGAGATCATAATGTCATCTGCATGAGATATCCATCTCACTTTCTAAACAGTAACTCACTGAACTCGTATAAAGTTGCTGTTGGAACAAAGGTACTCATCTGTAAGGAACAAGTAAGCTGTTCCACGAGCTGTTTGTCCAGTAAAGATCGCGATTATCCTTTACGCGAATCTATTCATGTGAGTGGTCCGTGCGCTCATCTGAAAGCGATTTTATATTCAGTCTGTTTGGTGTCCCGTAGAATGAATACGGACAAGCGCGTGTAAGACTCGTGCTATAAAACGTTCGGCCTCGTAGACTGTCCGTAGTTTGTCGAATTACGTAAAGATCTATTGATCTACCTTATAATCAAACATTAGCTAATATGTTGTTTAAATCTGTTGCTAGCTAACTAAGTGATTAATAAATAAATACATATTGGTGGACACAACAACTAGCCCCAAATTTAATCAAAACATTAATTATTCAATAAAATCACAAGGACCACTTTGAATCATCTCCTTACATGCTAGTGAATCAAGGTGCCGGTTCCTCCAAACCCCAGTTCAAGAAGAGCCCGGCAAGGAACTCGCCTGGTCTTAACAGTTTTATGTATAATCCTTGCTAATTTTGTTACGGATACCGAGTCGAGTTAAAGCAGATTCATCCCAACCTTTTTTTCATGTAAATAATCTTATATCTTATGCTTATACTTTAAGAATCTAGTATTATATATAACTTGCTGACTCAACAGACGCTGTCCTGTCTCAACTATAAATATTGAATTCGAATTGGTATAATCTATAACTGTCAAACGACTGACAGTTATGTCAAACGCCATAAGATTAATTAGAAATGTTTATAATGTCAAAAGCGCTAAGGTTACATTAGTTAATACCGTCGTAATTTTTTTCTTAAATTTTCTTATTTTCCACACCACTTTCTTATATTTTTCACTTATAAGATTTTTATAACCTTCTTCTGACAATAACAAACACAACAAAAAAGAATCAGCGATCGGTCTAGTCGTTCAAGCGTGATGCCGTGACCAAGGAAAAAAGGGATTCATTTTTATATATATATAGATATGCTTTAATTGACAGTTTCTGTTTTTGCTAATAGAAACTGATAGACATTGATAGTATCAAAAGTTCCATAATCGCCATGCTGGGCAAAGGTCTCTCCCAAATCCTTCCAATTAGCTCTATCATTCGAGATAGCCCACCATCATCTGTCAAGTTGTTAAGATCATCCCTCCAACGCTTTTTCGGCCGACGCGTCTATAAAATTTTTGTAAAAATTGTTTTATTCTTGTATTATTTTAGCGTACTTTATTCTAAAATAAAAGATAGCTTTGTATACAACCGTGATCTCTATATTGATATAGATATTAACCTGCTGCATACATGCCTTCACGATACAGGCTTGCCTAGTACAAAAAATATAATATATATATAAGTAGTATATCAGTCATGTGGTACCCATAACACAAGCTCTGCTTAGTATGGGACCAGATGATGCTGTGTGAAATGTCCGGGATTATTATTATTATTATATAGTGGAAAGAAAGCTGGCAATAAGCAGTTGCATTTTTATAGCATTAAGCAAACGTTATTTATCGTTAAAAGCTTAACCTATAAATTATAATTTGTTATTCTGCTGTTAATAACAATTAAAAAAAAAATATTGAGAGGGTTTCATTTTATGTAGGTACCACCCATGCATAGCTATAGAAGAAATATTTGAATAGCCTCACATTCTAGAAAATTGTCGTGCCGATGCCAACTTAGAGCTGGAAGTCCAAGAAGTAACATGCGAGAAACTCGGTTTGTGTGATCGAATTCTAGATAATCTCTCGTCACGAGCACTTCTCGATGATTCAGAATTATTCGCGAACAGATGGATAAAGGACCTGTTGACCTATCTGTTATTTAGCAGAATTAATCCGTAATTATTATTGAAATGATAATGCTGGCAATTCCGTTGTTTCACCGGCCTAGCTAAAATTTTCTTAAATAAAGTTTAAGTTAGAGTACCCATTTTAAATCAGTTCTAAAATAAGTAAAAAATATTTTTTGTTTTATTGCTATAGGTTTTATTGCAATTACATCCTTTATTGAAAATAATGTATAGAGGCATTGATAAAAACTGCGGAAGATAACCGCAGTTTTAATCAACACCTTACATAATGACTAAATTGAGCTAAAACACGTCAGTTATATGTTAATTTAAGAAGTGTCACTAAAAATGTTATTCTAATTCCGATTTTAATGCAAACAAAACAAGATCGTTTTTGTTTTAGGAAATTTGAGTAACTCTAGTGAAACAACTGAATTGAGGCCAATATAAGTAATTAGTCTCGTTTTTGTATTCGTACAACTATAATCTTGACTATGTATCGTTTGACTATGTACTTTAATAAGCCAGTGTCAGGTCAGGCCTACTTTGCATTTTATGTATGAAGTACACGACTCAAACTGTTAGGTGAAATTGTAGAGAAGTGCCTCGCCAGAGGAGATAGAGTTACGCGATGGAAAAAGAGGCACTACGTAGGTAAATATAATGTACGGCACTAAGCGCACTGCATATTGTTACATCGTAGTAAAAGTCGGTGTATATTTTTTTTTGAGTCCTTCTCTACTTTGACGACCTCTGTGGCGCAGTGGGCTTAGGTCCGGCTGAGACGCAAAAGGTTGCGGGTTCGATTCCCGCTGCGGGACAAATGTTTGTATGATCTGCAAGTATTTGCCTCGGGTCTGGGTGTTTCTATATATAATATGTATGTATTTACAAAAAAAAAAAATAAGTAGTATATCAGTCATGGTACCCATAACACAAGCTCTGCTTACTTTGGGGCCAGATGATGCTGTGTGAAATGTTCGGTATTATTATTATTATTATTATTACTTGTACTAATGAGTATTCAGTATTAGTGTGGTTTCTAAAAATTCACGTTTTTAATAAATAAAATAATAACAAATAAATGATGATGATCATGATGTTCCACAACCCCAGGTGTGATTACAATATTCAATATCTAAAATGGTTGAACAGATAGGAAAGTATGTAAATAACACATACGGAACCCTCCAAGTTCAGTTCACGCCTAGTTAGGCTTTTTGTTTATGCAAGAATGAGGGTAGAAGGTTCAGGCAATCATAGTTCCAAGAGTTTTCGGGGACAGTAAATAATAAAAATGTAGAGGAGAAACTCTTTCACCTGTTTTCACTAACCCTAATGCCTAATCCTTAGCGAAGTGACACTTATTTACAAAATACTACTTTTGACAATTAATAGTTTGCCAACCATTACAAATTCATTTATTATCATTTGTAATCATTTATAAAATAAAATACAGTGTTTTCAAAAATAACTGGACAAACCCCCGCACTAGGACAAACCTGTATTGCGACCAGAGGCATGAAATGAACGATTTCCACAAATAACATAAAAAACAAACCAAAATCAAATAACACTTAAACAAGGCAAGACACACGGAGGTCAATCCAAGAGAAATAAAATATCTAAAATCTACATAAAACTAAAAGAACACATGATATAAAGAACACGACCGGCTGTGAGCTGTTGACATTGTGTCTGTGTCTGTGTCTATGTGTGTGCGTGTGTGTGTGTGTGTGGGTGTGTGTGTGTAGGTGGGTGTAAATGTGGGTGTGGGTGTGTTTCATCGGTGTTTATAGCGCCTGGTTTGTGCAACGGTTTTTCTTTAGTTAGATAAATAAATATAAGTGGACAATTTACACAGCACCAACTAGCCCCAAACTAAGCATAACTTGTACTAAGGTTACCAGATCACTGATAGAATACATATATATTTTTAATTACATACTTATGATACTTTATAACACCAAGACACAGAACAAACACTTAGGTTCATTTCACAAATGTTCATAGGTTTTTGTTAAATTAATATTAAATATATATGTGATAAATTACGCTAACTATCTATCTATCTATGTATACACCATGATACTCATTTTCAAAAGTGACAATATGGTTTTATTTAATCCTCATCTTGTCTTCCGCATTTTGGAAATGTTTTTGGTTTCCTTTCTGTTTTTTTGCAAACTGGTTTGTTACCAGCAGCACATGGGTCTCCATCTGTTGGGCATCTTGGTGGCTTAGCTCTCTCTTGGACAACTATCTCGTCTTCTATCGACAACTCTTTTTTATTTTTCTTCTTGGTTGCGCAAGCATCTTCATCTTTGTTTGTGCCTTTGCATACATCTATAGGCGGTGGGCATTTCTTTACGAATTAATCTGGGTCTGAACATTATCTAGTTTTGTGAACATCGTTTGTTGGTGATGGGTGCTTCTTCAAATTATAACAGATTCTTCTCTTTTCTGTTTCTTCGCATTTTTTAAGGTCCGTTTTTCCTTATTTTTCCATTATGCCTTTCTATTGTACACTGTAACACTGTATTATATTTAAGGACATTATTTATATTATTATTTGTATTGGCATCACCTTGTAGTAAGATATAAGCCTCCTCCAGAGATTTCCTAATCGTCCGGGTCTGTCTGAATCGTCGCCAGATTGGTCCAGCCACTTCCATTACAGCGTCTTACAGGTTTATTATGTCCTCCTGTCTTATATATGCGCTACCGTGGATACCACGTGAAACGTTAAAACGTGAAATATTGAAACTTTTTTTGCTTTAGGTTAGGTTTTTCTAAATATTTGGGCATCCGATTTAGGTGTCACCTAGTGTTGGTCAGAATGAGAATTTATTGTTTTAATATATTTAACTTACTTAGTTCAAACCAACAGCTGTATTCAAATTCTAAGCAGTGCAGAAAACGCAAGTTGCGAGCCCATAAAACTAGTATGACACAAAGAACTACTTCTTCTTCTTTTCTTCCTAAAATAGCAACTGGCTTGTCGACAATTTTGCCAGTGTCAAGTGATTGTTTGATAATAAAGTCTTAGTCGAAGGTCATTTGTCAATTCTAAACGTCATTGCGGAATGGCCGTCTAGAACTTTCTCGGGATTCCTCTTCATTCAAATCACATTGCACCGTAATACATTTATAATGCAATTGTCCATACTTGTCCTATGTTGCCGGAATTTATTCATTAAAATTTCGCTAAGATTACTTAATAAAACATGCAATAAAACGAGAAAAAATATTACTTCATGAAATGACAAACGAAAAAAATCCCACAATGATCTTGAAAGACGTGACTAGCAAATTTGGCATCATATTGATAACACATGCCATTCAATGAAGAATTAATGAAAACGCTTACGTCAAAAACAAACCGTATCGGATCTTTGTCAAGTAAAAAATAATAATTTGTTGTAGTCACTGCCCTTTGGCAGTAATTTGGATCAGTTGAGCTAAATACAGATCGTTTAAAATGTTCCTTTGATTCCACGGCACATGTATATTATTCTCTTAAAATGTGATCAGGTAGGTATTCTATTTCAAAGTTGATTCTGTACATTTTAGAAAAAAAATATTTAAACTAAATATTTGTTGATGAAAATTTGTTGCAAGCCCTACCAATATTTGCAACAAATACCCACATATTTGACTTGTATGCCAAGGTAAACAGAGCGGTAACAGCCTCCTATCTGCATGATATTGGTATTCGAATGAGAATTTACTTCCGGTATCCCGTATTCCATACGAAATCAGCTTGTTTGTATACTCGTAAGTAAAGAAAAGGTAAGGTATAAAAATGTATTTTATGCTGAGGTATAAAAATAATGCATACTCTTGTTCTTTTCTTCATTCTCGTATAATATGTGTTTTATGGCATAATATGATAATATAAGAATAATATGCCAGCCATAAGAAATTGGCTGGCACTGGCAATTTTGAAGAGTCAAGTCAAGTGTCAAGTGATTGTTTGGTTATAAAGTCTCAGTCGATTGTTATTTGTCAATTCTAAATGTCATCGCGGAATGGCCGTCTAGAACTTTCTCGGGATTCCTCGTCGATTAAATCACATTGCAGCATTAAACACTCAATTGTCCATTCTTGTACTATAAAGTTACAATTTATTGATCAGAGTTACTTTTGCATTTATAATATTATACAGATGAAAATCAGATTAAAATTAGCGGAGATAATCAGGTAGCAATATATAAATAAAAGAAAATGCTGAATAAGGAACTGTCTTTTTTTAAAGCTGGTTAATAAAGTGGAATGAAGTAAGAGTCAATTTTACGACGTCATGAAACGCATTTACTTGACCATAAAAATACGAATCAGACTTCTTGATTGAAACATTATTAATTTGTTGATTGCTTCAACAGTTTGTACGGAAATAATTAACGTACAGATGCGGCATTGTGTTGCGTAAATTTTAGGGTTCCGTGCGTCGAAGGGAAAGATATATTAAAGATATAAATGGAAAGATATAGAAACAAAAATAATTTATTTGCAAAATATATGGTAGGTAACAGATATTGGGGGCAATTCGGTTGTTTCATTTCTAAAATTAGGAATTGTCTAAAATATATTTAGTTAGTCATAGCATTTGTAAAACCTATTCGGTTGGTACCATCTAACTAAATTAGGAACGCTTAATTAAGTTAGATAAAATTAAATTAGGATAAGCTGGTAGCAGCAGAATAACAAAGGTTAATTTGTCAAATTAGTTCAAAACCGAATTTTAGGTAAAATTAGTTAAGTTGGTGCCAACAGAATTGAGGCCATTGAGTCATATTGAGTCTAGAAGTTTATCAATTTCAAGCGGTTAGATTATACAACTCTGTTGTTGAATATAATTGAATACAA
Source organism: Lampropteryx suffumata (assembly GCA_948098915.1). NCBI lineage: Eukaryota > Metazoa > Arthropoda > Insecta > Lepidoptera > Geometridae > Lampropteryx > Lampropteryx suffumata. The sequence goes on along the minus strand of OX402550.1, from coordinate 2,527,360 downwards.
CTGAATGTTGTATAATCTAACCGCTTGAAATTGACACCCATGCTTAACAACTTCTAACCTTGGATATTGAGGGTTCTCTAAATCTTTTCTTCTTGTTTCTAACCTTAGTGCTCTTTGTTCTGGTGATTCATATTTAGAGGGATGCCGTACAATATCCATGACAGTTACCAAGATGTAGAGGGTAGGAAGATTCAAAATGTTTAGCTCCTTAAAATACTTTTTACACGATTCCCATGGCGGAATCCGCACCATGGTGCGAATGACTCGTTTTTGGATAACAAAAGCTCTATTCATGTTATAGGCGTAACTGCCTATGTTCAGCAGTAGAATTCTAGGGGCTGATATGATGACTATAAACAATATAAACACTTGACACTGACATAATTGACACTATTATGACACATGCCATTAACGAAGAGAAAGAAGTAGATGTATTTTTTGTTTCTTTTAATTTTACATTTTTTCATTTATTTTACGGAGAGACTGTCCCAGCTCCCATTCTTTGTTTTTGTGACCAAAAACTTTAAACCTACGACGTTAGGTTCAAGCTACCGTTGCTTTAACAAGAGTATATTAAATTATGCCTGTACTTAACGAACTGGGTTTTGTCTGCTTATTAGATTGTTTTACGACGAAGGCAAATTTTAATGAACAAAATAAATTGAAATTTATCTCAGGACCTTTTCGTACATTTCGTTTATATTTATCAGCTTTTGTTAGTTTGTTTGCTGAATGCTAAATTACATTGAAAACTCGTATCGATGTTATTTTGTTTATACAAACGTTTATAAACAAAATAATTTAATAATTAAATAATTTATTAGAGAAACATTTTGTAATAAGACTCCTTTGTACTCCTTTGATACCCACGCTACAGATTTCATCTAGTGTGGGTATCACAGGAAACTCGATAGCTACTCCTATCTGCAACTCAAGGGAACTAAATTGCCTTGATGCTAATATTTATTATGAAGGCAATCTAAGCTTTTATTATATAGATGTACTCGTAGGATATTTACTCACTCCTTTGTACTAAATATATGTGTGACATGTTTTAACTGTGTTTAAACGTATTATAGTCGCAATGTAAATTGTTGCAATTGTTGCTGAATAAAACTGCGGAGGTATAACATAAAAAACACAGCCGAATTGAGAACCTTCCCCTTTTTGTGAAGTCGGTTATAAAGCCGTATATAGACGCAGAAGGTTGCGGGTTCGATTCCCGCCGCGGGACAAACAATTCAATACAATTCATCTCCTTGCCAAATTTTACTGATAAGTTTCAAACCAATTACACCCACCACCCGTTAAAAAGTTTTCATACAAACATTCACACCCACAACACATTCACATTTTACTCCTTTACGAGGGTTATTGGGAAAAATCTTGAAACGCGTGTCCATTTATTTTGCATTTTAAGTATCCAAACAATTCAATACAATTCATCTCCTTGCCAAATTTTACTGATAAGTTTCAAACCAATTACACCCACCACCCGTTAAAAAGTTTTCATACAAACATTCACACCCACAACACATTCACATTTTACTCCTTTACGAGGGTTATTGGGAAAAATCTTGAAACGCGTGTCCATTTATTTTGCATTTTAAGTATCCAAACCAAGTTTCTAAGAAAAGACACCACCCGTTACAAAGTTTCCATACAAACTTTGACACCCCATTTTACCCCTTTGTAAGGGTTATTTTGAAAAATCCTGAAATACGTGTTCATTTATTTTGCATTTTAATAATTCAAATCAAGTTTCAAGCCAATCGTATCACGATGATGAATCAGTCGGTCAGGTTAGGCTCTTTTATAGCTATAGATGATCAATGATTCAATGTTCGGCTTTCTTTTTAGTTTTTAAAACGTAAATATTGTTTGAATTTATTGCTCATAAACTCATAAACTCATGTCGGGCAACTATACAATAAACAAGAACAAACATTAAAATAGGAGAACGAAATGTAAATTTCATCTTATTATAAAACTGTTATTTATAAATGCTAACCTTGTTTAGAATTTGGGGTAGGCCGAATTAGATAGTATATTACGAAATATTATAATATAATATAAAATATATCCGGACTATATAGTATAATACATACATAGTCCGAAAAATTCACTGAATCACATTTAAATAAAGAAGAAATATATTTTACATTTATCATTTCTTACAACCATTTCATTTTTAAACGGCAAATACTTTAATATCCATATACTCTACTCTACTCAGAATGTTTCATCAGCTCTTTGTTCCCGCGTAATTACCGGACGGAAATATGAGTGCTGTCACAAAACCGCATTTTATGTATTATTTGTGACGTCACAACCTGCTTGTTTATTCTTTTGTTGTGGCATCGGAAGCCTTTTTATTCAGCATGTTATTTGGTAGACGAATCTTGAGAGGTACCAGTTGACTTTTTGAAAACCTTACGGTTGTATTTTTATGTCTACTACTTTTTGCAAATACATTTTGAATTAAAGATTGCTACTTTCGCTCTATTGTCTTTGTTTTTCATTTTATACTGGTCTCGCAGGTCTGTTGGTTGTTTTGCCTTCTTGGTAATATATATGTATTCTATCAGTCGTCTGGTCACCATAATACAAGCTATGTTTGAGGCTAGATGGTGTTGTGTACGTTATCCACCAATAATTATTTATTTATTTAATTATTATTATATAGCTTCGTAATTTTTTGGTTGTAAGATTCTCTTCTTCATCCTAAGGTTGTTTGGCAGAGATCGCTATCTAGCGATAAGACCGCCCATTGTGCTACCGTGTAGCTATACATTGTTTCTTATAATATTCTAACGTTATTGTGGTGTGCTATAAAGTATTTTTACTTATAATTACGTTTCAAAAACTAAAAAGAAACCGACTTCATTGATTTAAATTTGAGCCTATAATAAATTTTTAGTGGAAAGTAGATGTATTTTGTATATAATATAATATGGGTAAGCCAAATAAACGTAACGCTCCAATTAGACAGCGAGGTATGAAAGTACATGAAAACATCGATGTATACATATTTTAGATTTACGTTTATTTTTCAGCTCGATCGATTTTGATAAAATTTATATGGGACCTGTGAAGCCCTATACCCTTTCAAACAAAAAAAGAATTTTCCTAATCGGTTCAGCCGTTTTTGAGTAATCGGTGAACATACATAAAAAAAAAGAAAAAAAAAATTTCAACGAATTGAGAACCTCCTCCTTTTTGATAAAGTCGGCTGAAAATATATTCTTTGTATGTGTTCTCGCTCAAAATGGGATATTTAGCATGATATGTGGGATTTTCTGTTTTGAGTGAAAATTATGTTCAAAACCATGATAGTTTTAAATAAATAAATAAATAAATGATCCTGGACATTTCACACAGTATCATCTGATTCTAAAGTAAGCAGAGCTTGTGTTATGAGTACCACATGACTAATATACTACTTATATACTGTTTTTTTTTGTAAATACATACATATCATACATAGAAACACCCAAACCCGAGACAAATACTTGCAGAGCATACAAACATTTGTCCCGCGGCGGGAATCGAGGCCGCAACCTTCTGCGTCTCAGCCGGACCTTAGCCCACTACGCTACATAAGTTAAATAAAAAAGTTTTAAAAGTTAAATGCCATTTTATTCAATTCTATATTGGAAAAAATTTTAGTTGATAAATTTTACAATACAAACCATTGAAAAGCGTTTGCGTGTTAGCGAACATCGCGTTGATTGTGATTCGATGGAGCATTTTATTCTTTGTCACTCAACAATGGTGGACAGAACAACGATTTTCAAATTGGTCAAAAATTCCTCACAAAATCAAAGAGAAATAATTTTAAACAAAGAAAAACTTTTTTCAACTAAAAAGTAAAAAATCACTTGAATGTCCTTCGTCTTCATCATCAGACCCCCACTACAGTCACAACCCATGTAGGTGTAAAGTTATAATCAAGCCCAAGCACCAGGTAATTGCTGTAAATCGTTGAGGTGTTCCCTCTACTATCTTTCGGCATCAGATCGGCTCCAGACCTTCATTAAATGGTAGTGCTTTAAAATAATGAAAAAAATAACAAACGCACTAGTCACCACTACGATTTTCGAAGGTTCCCCTCGTTTTCTCTGGGATTCCATCATCAGATCCTGGTTTCTTTATCATGGTACCACCCTTGGGATATCTCCTTTCCAACAAAAAAATAATCATGAAAATCGGCCAGAAGCATCTCCTCTTTTGAAGTTACTTTTCTTTCAACTACCAATCTACCTACTGTGATAAAATATACCTACTCAAACTAAAAATATGAAGAATCAAAGTTTTACAATGGTAGGTACAAAATGCGCGCCATTTGTTTTTTTACCAAGTCGGTTTTATTCAGCCGATTTTTATTATCAGCCAGTATTTTTTTGATCGAATGCAAACATTTTATATTAAACTTAATGGGAGATATTAAACCTCTGTGGTAAATTTATATCTAAATAATAAGTAAAAAACAGTGCAATAATGTGATTTCATATAACATTATTGCACTGTTTTGTTTCTAAGCAAGTACGTCCTTTGTGATCGGTTTTGTAGTGATTAATGATAACATTACTACGTAGTTGAAAGAAAAAAACATTTTTTAGCTCCCACACTAAACAAAAGAGTGACTAACGACTAACAAAAAATAGGTCCCATGTGGAAATTTATACAAACACAAAACAAAGCAACTTAAAAAGATACCTACAGCCATGCGAAAATATTAGCCCTTTTCGTGAACTAATTACTGGCCTGTCTACTCAGTCGGTAGTTTCTCTGCCTTTTGCGCTGTAGGTTGAGGGCTCGATTCCCTCCCAGGATAAACATTTGTGTGACTTTTGTGAGGATTGATTTAAAATTTAAAGTTTACTTGAAAAAACTTACTAGAATCCAATGTCGACCTCTGTATCGCAGCGGGCCAAGGCCCGTTGAAACGTTGATCTGCAAAAAATTCTTGGTCTGGGAGTTTCTATGTATGTATTTACAAAAAAAATTATATAAGTAGTATATTAGTCATGTGGTACCCATAACACAAGCTCTGCTTACCTTAGGTCCAGATGATGATATGTGAAATGTCCGGCATTATTTATTTATTTAATATATTGTCGGCAATTGACTTAAAACAGTACAAAATCAAGTTTCTTTGTTTTATTCCAGAGGGACACTTCATGCTCTAGTAATTCGGATAAACAATTTAATGCATAGGGTGTAAAAACGTATTATTTACTCATATACGTACATATATGGATAATATATTTTTATTAAATCTTTTCAAAGAACTCTTCACCAGCCTCTATAAAAAGTTTCATGCGCCTGAACCAATAATCGAAACAATTTTTTCACCTCTTCTACGACCTGCTCGAATGCTGTTAACGCATCTTCCGGCTATGAAAGCTGTATCCCTTTCAGTTGATTCTTTATTTAAGGCATAAAAAGAAGTGTAAGCTTGTTTAAAAATACTAGTGTTATTATTATTAATATTAAATAAACATCTTCTGCGAAATATTAATTAAACGATTCTATGGTCGTTTAAGCTTAGTTAGAAATAGTTGCTTTAATTTTTTATTATGCATTGTAAATTAATAAATATTATTTTTAATTAATTTAGCAAATTAGTAGGTAGTTTTCCAGTCTGTAAAATATTTCAAAGTAAATAAACTAAGACCTATATTGATTGGTTGCCACCCAGTTCTTGCCTAGTTAAAAATTGTTAGGTATTTAACTAATGTATATGTGGTAAATTCAACAGTATTTATGTAAGAATTATGTGTAAATTATTTAATGGTTTAGCCGGGTACTGACTTTATTATTCAATCATAAACTAAAGCAGTCAATTGATGATGGTATTGCAGAATTCCATTTCTCCAAAGTTGAATGAAGCAAGATAGAGAGTCAGTTGTCGTGGAACCAGGAGACAGAAAGGTTGTTGAGTTAAAGGCTGTAATGTAAAGTGGATTATTGAAGTGATTATTGTTGAAGTGTGCTTTCTATTTAGAGTAATTCTACAGAAGTAACACAGGCCCAGATAGGACTGTAAGGAGGGTGACCCAAGACTGATCGGTATGGTGTCCAGGCGCGTTGTCTGGAGTGTGCGGGCGCGTTGGCGTGGTGAAACAGTACGACCAAACACCGCGGAGCTACGTGTTCGGTCGCTTGTTGCTCATTTCAGTTTAAACTTCTGGCAGTCATTTCGTAGTATACCATTCGGCGTTGATGCTGCTTTGATTTAGAAATGTCGCAATGTCGTAAACGCGATGAGACGAGCCTGCTTTCAATTTATTAATCTTGTCACAGCACCATTCCACACGAGCCTGCTTCTGAACTTCAGTGAGGTTGTGTGGCACCCAGCGCGAAACTATCCTTTTCATGCGAATATGCTCGCGTAGAATCTTATAAACGCTTCCCGATTCAATATATGCCGATATATGCAAAATCTCTTCGTACGTAATCGCCTGTTTTCTTGAATTACATTTTCACTGCTAGCACGTTTTTCTCGGTAACAGCCGTCGAAGGACGACCACTTTTTTCGTCATCCCCAAAGTTAGACGACCACGCTTCAATTAATTATGCCGACTTCATTGAGCTCTAGATTCACGAGTGCTCATAAAAATACAATAGAATTGAGAACCTCATCTTGTTTTTATTTAACGCTTTATAGTAAGTACTCTATAACTTTTCTAAATTCGTCAACACCACTGGAAAGTTACAGGAAAGCTAGATATCGAAATTTCGTTTACATGAATGACATATTTTCCCAGCTATTTTGATTTCGATATTTCGGATTTTTTCGTATATCTGACCAATCAAGAAAATTTCTAAAATATTTTTTGAAATCGGTTCATAAATGACGGAGTAATTAGGTAACAAACATTTTTTTTTAAATTTAACCAAATTGAGAACGCCAAATACCTAACACGAAAAGACGATAAAGAAGCGTCTCATTTGCTATTTTCAGTAGTAATTTATTTCACCCTGTACTAGACGAAGAACTGGAGTTGAATCCCAAATCGAATAATGTGCTCTTGAAGCAGAAGTTAGTATTTCAAGTTAACATTAATATTAAATGTAACTTTTAATAGCTTGGCTCCTGGGTTATTAATCGTACGTGGCGTAGATTTCAGCCACATTCAGCATAGTAATCATTTAAAAAGGTGGCTGACAGTTTTAGTTTTGGATCAATTAAAAGGTTTTTTTAGGATGTCAAATAAATAACGACGACTTCTGTGGTGAAGTGGGTTATGGTCGGGCTGAGACGCAAAAGGGTGCGGGTTCGATTCCCGCCGTGGGACAAATGTTTGTGTGATCTGAAAGTATTTGTCTCGGGTCTGGGTGTTTCTATGTATAATATGTATGTATTTACATACAAAAAAAGAAAAAAGGTATATAATAAGTCGTATACCAGTAATGTGGTACCCATAACACAAGCTCTGCATACTTTGAGGCCAGATAATAATAATTATTATAATACTGAAAATTTTACACGCCTGACCCCAAAGTAAGCAGAGCTTGTGTTATGGGTACCACACACACATGACTGGTATACGACTTATTATTTACTTTCTTCCTTTATAAATACATACATACTATTATATTATATATAGACCCATACCCGAGACATAATACCTGCAGATCATACAAACATTTGCCCCACAGCCCATAACGGGAATCGTACCCGCACCTTGTTATGTTTTTATGGCTAAACAGCTGATCAGATTTCAATCAAATTTGGCTAGGAGATAGATCGTACCTTGATGAAAGACACAGGTTACTTTTAACGTAGGTACTACGCATGCAAAACCGCGGACAGAAGCTAATTATAAGTAAAATCTACATAGTATTTTTAAACACTATGTAGGTTTTATGTAATTAATATTCCGTCGGAAATAAACTTTTGTAAAATATTTACACATATCAAAGGAAACCACAACCACGTTTAAAATAAAAATACAATACAAAGCCGGTTATGGCGGCAATATAATCTGGTTTTTGCGGCGGGTATTACGCGTACATTCATTCAATGTACGTACTGTAAATTCATACTTATCCAGCCCAATTCGTGGAGTTACTAATACAAGCAGAGTCTAAAAACCAGAATTTCCCTACACCTCATGGCGCACAGTAACAATAAGCTGAACCTGGTCCTTTTTCCACCACGGTGCAGACCGCCTTGCCCCTACCTAGTTTCTTAACTACTTTGAGTGTTAGTTGTAACTCATGTCTTAAAATTTCACAGAAAATCATCTGGCCCCAAAGTAAGCAGAGCTTGTGTATGGGTACAACATGACTGATTTTTCACGAATTTCCGTCACGACCCTTTCTTTAGTGTCCATACGGTCCAGACGTTTATCCATAGGGTAACACGAATGAATGAATTAGATGAACGAATGAACTAGATGATTTGAATGATGTACAATAAAATATTTATTTTTGAAAAGATATTGTTAGAAATAATCAACGAAAAAGGGGCGGGGACTAGCATGGCGTGATTTGATTACGTCACGCGGCTGGCAAAACAGGCGACAGAGCGGCGGCCGCGCCGCTCTGTCGCCTGTTTTGCCTGTCGCCTGTTCACTTTTCGCTTAACTCTCGAACGTGGTGGACGATTAAAAAGACTTGTAGTTGCTCAATTTTGATTCCTTTGTTCTCATTTAATTTGTAACGAATATAATTTTGGATAAAGTTTTGTGTTTCTACTTTAGGTTTAAAATTTTTATTTTTAAAAAACTATTTGCAAGTCTGATTCATAATATTATATTAATTACGAAATTTCCTACCATTCCTTCAATTCATTAGTTATTTCTGCGTTTCATTTAATTGCTCTCAGGCGCTAGTAATTCATTCATTTATATTTAATCAATAATATAATACGTTTATCAATAATAATAAACTACGATAGGAACGTCGTTCCAACTGAATGTTCCACGACACTCACGGTTTTTTTTCTAAATGTACACGTATATACATAGTAACACCCAGACACACAGTTTATAAGTAATATATTTTCCTATTTTTTCTTTTACTGTTAGTCTTTAAATTTATTATATTATTTTGTACGTTGGTATGTGTCTATGTAATGCTATGTCAAATAAAGCTTTTATCAAACTATATAAATATATCCATTTAATGTAAAGTAGCATTTGGCCTCTGTTGCGCAGTGGGCCAAGGTCCGGCTGAGACGCAGAATGTTGCGGGTTCGATTTCCGCCGCAAGAGAATATTTTTGTATGATCTGCAAGTATATGTCTCGGCTCTGGGCGTTACTATGTATATTATATGTATGTATTTACAAAAAAAATATATAAGTAGTATATCAGTCATTTGGTACCCATAATACAAGCTCTGCTTACTTTGAGGCCAGGTGATGCTTTGTGAAATGTCAGGCGTTATTTATTATTTATAGATTTATTATTTTACAATCATACGCAACTCTAATTTCAATATGCTCTGTCATTTATAACAGCAAGTTAGATAATTGATTCAGGCGTGACCTTGCGGAAATCCATTACAAAACATTAAACAGATGGACAAATATTTAGTACAATTCCGCTAATCTATTCCTATAGAGTTACCTCCAAAAGAAATCTTTTTCGAATTTCTTTTGGAGGTAACTCTTTAGGAATAGATTAGCGGAATTGTACTAAATATTTGTCCATCTGTTTAATGTTTTTTAACAGCAAGTTATTCATTTACTGAACTATAATAGGGCCAATATAATAGATCAAATTTGACATATGTCTGTTTTAGCTTCATAGTGAGGTGACCTGTTTAGAAACATCGATTAAATTGAATTATCGATCGTTTTGCGATTTGCGTTTTGCGTTTTGCGATAAAAAAGTTTATTTTGATAAACTATACACACACAGATATAAATAAAACAATAAAAGATCATATATATGTGTCGCGCTGACTGTGTACAGCACATCAAAAAGGGTCAGTGTTCAGCTTAATGCTGCAGTAAACTGCAGCGCTGGTTTTCGACACAGACCGTGGTTGACGCACGGACCTGACACACGAACTAATTTAAAATAACAAAGCCTGCTTAAATACAGATTTAAAAAATAGAAAAGTACTTATCTTTGTATCCAAGTAAAGTGCATTAAACAGTTAGTACGTAACATTATAATATTATAAGCTAGATTATTAAATAGAATAATAAATAAATAATTGATCACGATGAGTTGAGCTATTTATAGATAGTCTTAAACGTTCCTTAGCCCAACTGTTTCACGTGTATTTTATATTATTCTGTAAATTCTAATAATAATTACAGGTATAGGTAATCTGTTATTATTTTTATAATAAAAAATGAGTAGGTAAATACAAACATAAAAGTTTATGGTAAGCAAGTGATCAAATATCTAAACACATAAAATATGGACAAATTTAAGAACTTTTTACTAGGTACAGATTTGTTGATAGTAGATATTTAATAAATATTTACTTTTATCTAGCCATCTTTATTAATTTATTGGTAACCTTACATTAAAATACATGCTTCTAGAATAAAAACTACACTAGGTACACTAACATAATTATGCAAGTACAATTTTAAATAAACTTACGTAATAATTGTAGATAGATAAACAATAAAGTAAAGATAAACTGACATAGTTATTGTAAATTTTATGTACTTAAGTATATACTCACGAACAGCCTAAAAAAATTGAAGCTAACTGCTTAAATTTTTGCACTACCTATTTGGAGTGTAGGTTTATAGAATTTTTTTTATAGAAAAACCACTGATAAGTCTTCCTCTATCTGAATACAAACTGCTGCCGACCCGTCTTCTTTTCTTAAGTAAATACCTTTGGTCCAGCAGTATCTCCATTGGTGAAGGCGACATTGTTCCCTAGACTTTGCGAGTAGTTGCCGGTTATATCTAGTTAACCGCTCGTTGACAAACAATCGTGCTGGCGGCCCCTCCAGTCCCAGCTCAGTGCTAGTGAGACCACGACGTTCGCGCGCCCTCTGCAGGCAGATGTCTCGAGTCAAGCGACGAGAGAACCGAATGAAAACTTTTCTGGGTTTGACAGGGAGTGTAGTGGTTTGGTGTTCTGTATGGTACAATCCAAAACGTTCGATGGAAATCACATCACGATTTTCTATGATGATACCGATTTTATCGGCTAAAAGTGGAATTAGATCCGACAGGTTTTCTTCTTTTTGCTCCGGAAGACCTGCAATCTCCAAGTCATATAGTAAGGTCTCCTGTTCACTATCGTTAAGTGCTGTCTTAAGGCCTACAACAGTTTTCTCAAGTTCACTAGCACTAACTGTATTTCTTGAGTTACCTAGATAGTTTTCTAAATCGGATACATTATTTTCTAAGACGCTGATTCGGCTCATTGCAACAGTCATATCCTTATTTATTGCTGTTATGTCGGATTTAAGTTCGCACATGACAGAACGCACTTCCCGTAAATCTTCTTTAAAAGACTGAAACTCCAACAATAACTCATGCTTTCAAATTGAGTGCGCATCTCAACGACGAACCAAGGAAACGCATCACGAGAAAAGAGCTCGCACTCAGTGCTCAGCGCACCAGCAGTAGGAAAAAAGTAGAATCCTGTATGCTACGGATCGGTGTAGCAGCAGAATAAGCAGAATAAGACAGGTACATAGTGTAACAAAAAATGCATTTATTCAGTTGAGCTATTCAAATAATAGCCTAGTGTTGTCGTCGTCATCATTGCGGTCCGTCCGATTAATTCATTTTGAACCATATTGTCTATCTTCACAATCTCGTTTAAAATCATCTGAAATTATTTTCTTTGTTTTCTCGACGTCTTTTCGCCAGTCTTCCGTAGTTACTTCTGCACACGCAGTTTGTAGCAATGCCAACATTTTTGCAGTACTGAAGGGTGGCTCAGTATTGTCGCGCGCTGCACGACTCTTTATTTGTGCGCAAATAAGCTCTGATTATGCATCACGGCGCTTAAACAATATACAATATTCAAATATACAATAAAAAAACAATAATGGTTTTTATCAGAAAAAACATTAATTGAAGCAGTTCCGATTAAAAGTTAATGGCTTGATCTGTTTTAGTTAGCTTAAATACATGGACGGCAACTTTGGAAGAAGATGATGGTTATTGAATAATTTACATTATTTCATAATAATTACATAATATAAAACAAAGTCGCTTCCCGCTGTCTGTCTGTCCTTTTGTATGTATCTTTAAAACTACGCAACAGATTTTGATGCGTTTTTTTTTAATAGATTCAAGAGGAAGGTTTATATGTATAATACATGGATAGTATAGTAGAGAACACTGATCATTTTAGAGGTTTCTAATGTGATGTCGTAAATAAACTCATTTTTTTGCGCTTACATTGCAAACGCTGGCTGAACCCTACGAGATAGATCTAATATTGTACACCTTAAAAGGGTCTACAAAAAAGTCCGCGATGGTATATGTCTATCTCTTAGGCTACGTTATTCTCTTAGATAACGTTGTACATAAAGACATTCTGTATTTAACATCGGCATGCACCCGTGCGAAGCCGGGGCGGGTCGCAAGAACAATTATAAAACTAACCTTGGATGGATAGGATAGACAAAAAACAAAAAGAAGTCGTATAATAAGTTACATAACATACCTAGTAGGTACTGTAGAAAGTTGTTTGTTTGTTTCAATTTGACTGAACTGTCAGCTCAGTTGGTAGCAAATCTTCTGCGCTGTAGGTTTAGGGTTCGATTCTCTCACAGGACAAACATTTGTGTGATGAACATAGATGTTTGTTCTGTGTCTGGGTGTTATAAATTGTCATTAAGTATGTAATTAAAAATATATACCTAAGTATTCTATCAGACAAGCTATGCTTAGTATGAGGCTAGATAGTGTTGCGTGTGTCAGAATCAAGATAAGGTAGAACTCTCATTTGTCAAAGAAATCTTAGAAGTTTATAATAAAAGTTAGTAAAATTACTGAAGCTAAATACCTACTATTCACACAACACAACACTTTTTTGTATGATCCTTTACAATTTTACACAACACAAGTACCCTCCTACAAAATAAACACCATAAGGAATATAAGGAAACAACGAGAGAATACCTAGGTAGGTACACAAAATGCACATGGAAATAATAAGTAATTTATGGTACATAGAATAAGATTCATATTACGTAAAGTTACAGAATTGGTACTTAACTTTGTAGTCTGGTCTGCTGTCTCACATGAAGTGCCACTAATCGCATCTACATCTGTTTATATACTCTTGCAATAACAATTTCATGGTGCCAACTTAGACCAATCACAGCCATGGAAACTTTCAGCCTGAATATCTTTTAACAACAGTAACAATCATAATGTTTTATTAAGTACAATTATGTTAAAACCTAAACAACATTTATTTAAAAACTAAAATAGGATCGACCAATGGCAGAGATTTAGTGAAATATCTTTGTACCTAGGAAATTATAATATAACCTTATTTAACAGATGTCTTTTAAAACTTACAAGAATAATTTTACAATTTTCATTATCAATAATCATAACTAAATCATTAAACAATACATCAACAATTTGTAAACACAAGCAGAAGTCTATTCATTTGTATACCTTAAATCTTAAACATAAAAAGTAACAATATTTCATATGTAATAACTATTTGACTTATCATTATTAGTTTAAACAATACAATTTTATCTTAGATATTACATAGAATGTAACAGTAAATAATGTCACATAACAAATAACAGTTTATTGATATTTTCGTTCAGAAATTGACTAGGACGTTTTAGTTGACATTGATATTTACACTAAAATGAAGTTTCTACAAACAAACCTTCATTTTTAACAGAATTATTATCTGTCACGTGCATTGTCCACCAATATTTATTTATATTGATTTATTTATATGAAATGATTACTTAATAATAGATCAATGTATTCTCCTTTATTAAGGCATGCAATGTCTTTAATAACAACAACATATCATGCACCAAATGACAGACTAAAACTAAATGAATAAATATTTATATAGTCATAAATTCATCTAACATCAGAGCTTTCTCTAACACATTAAATATAAGTTAAGTATCTCTTTCAGATACTTAGGGATCTTATTATAAATTAATGGTGCAAAAGATAATGTTGCGCATAATTGTAGTCTTTGGGTCACGAACACAGACTTTATCGTCATCTCGTCTGGTTCGAACCACAACATAAGAAAGCCGTGAAAATAAGTCTGGGTTATTTCTAACAAACAAAGCTGCCTCAGATATATACAGCGAGGAAATGGTATAATAATATCTAGTATTATGTTTAATAACTAATGGTTTACATGAATCTGACGTTTTGAGGTGGAAAATGGCTCCGACGCATAGTTTTTATTGTTTAGGTCTAAATAACGTTAGTTGAATTAGTATAATAATAATACCGGACATTTCACACAGCATCATCTGGCCCAAAAGTAAGCAGAGCTTGTGTTATGGGTAGCACATGACTGATATTCTAATTATATACTTTTTTTTTGTAAATACATACAAATTATACATATAAACACTCAGACCCGAGACATATACTTGCAGATCATACAAATATATGTCCCGCGCCGCGGCGGGAATCGAAACCGCAACCTTTTGCGTCTGAACATTGCTCCAGAACATTATACCAAATCGAATATTGGACGCAATCAGATCATAGTACGCAATAAGCAGAGTTTCCACGAGTACCTATAGGACAAAGTTTGTACAAAATAAATACAAAAATTTTTTAAATACAATTTGCAATTAAGTTTTAGTCAATACTTAGACCTACATGGTCAACTTTATAATTCGTTCGTATTGTTATTGTTAATTTTTTCGTAATTTATCCTATTGTTAAGGGAGATTATTATCCTAATCACACATGGTTTTAAATTAAAGTAATCTCATTGAGCTACTATCAATGATAGATACGAGTAGATGATTTATTTACCAATTTACAAAATACTGAGCTTAGTAATATCTTAAAACCTATGTTAAGTTCGACACACTAGGTTCTCGAAATATATATTTGGATAAAAAGTATGAGCAATACGTTACAGACAATAACAAAATTATACATTAAGAGACAATAAGAACATAAACATATATTATGTAGAACATGAACATATTTTTATTCCAGAGTTTTTGAATGAAACTATTTTTACCATATTCAATAATAAGAGGCACGCACACAATTAGACAATTATAGACCCATAACATTAATACCTGTAATATCTAAGGTCTTCGAGGTAGCCATGCAAAGACGCATACAAGCGTTCATTAATAAAAATAATATATTGAAACAGGAACAATACGGGTTCCAGCAAGGTAAATCCACAACGTTAGCTTGTTTTAATCTTGTTAAAAAAGTAATAGACGGCATCGATAACAAAGAATTAGTTACAGTTTTTTTTTTCGATATGTCAAAGGCGTTCGACTATGTCTCTCACGATATTTTGTTGACTAATCTAGAAATGTATAGTATCCGTGGACCTGCCCTTAGTTGGTTAAAAATGTACTTGGACAATCGACTACAGTGTGTCGAAATAACCAATCTGAATAACGATAATGAATTAGCATCTGTTCGCTCTACCTACAGACCTAACAAAGTTGGAGTACCTCAGGGAAGTGTCTTGGGACCTCTTCTTTTTCTTCTATATATTAACGATCTTCCTGACATCACTTTTAAGCCCTGTATATTATTTGCTGATGACATTTCTTTAATATTTACATCTAATCGCAACACTGACATTAATAATTACATAATTGACATAAATAATACTATAGAATGCATAATTAAATGGCTTGACATTAATAACTTGAATTTAAACTTGACAAAGACAAATTATATACAGTTTGGAACCTATGCACGTATAAACCAGCCTCTGAAAAACATTTCATATGGAAATATCAACATTTCAGAGGTCGATAGGACAACGTTTCTAGTTTCAACGTCTTAGATAAACATTTAAATTTTAAAATGCAGGTCGACAAAGTATGCTCCAAAGTAAACAGATTTGTTTATGCTCTGCGGAGATTGAGAAAAACGTCGTCCTTAGCCACAGTACTTCAAGCATATCATGGTTATGTAGCATTGGTACTCACATACGGTATAATTCTTTGGGGAAACTCAACAGACTTAAAAAGAGCATTTATCGCACAAAAAAAATGTGTAAGGGCCATTGGCGGGATACCGCCCTGGGAATCATGCAAACCACTCTTTAAACAATTAAATATTCTCACACTACCTTGTATGTATATCCTGGAGTCTGCTTTGTTTCTTAGAAAGCACAATCAACTGTTTGTTAAAGCTAGTGAGGTATATCATAGAAGCACAAGAAACCAGGACAGAATTGTATTGCCTAAAGTTCCAAAGACGAGTATGTATATAAATAGTAGTTATGCAATATGCGGAAATGTATATAATTCCATACCTGAATATATAAAAAAATTACCATTTAATAAATTTATTAAGGAACTCAAGACCTGGTTACAAGCTAAATGTTTTTATAACGTATCTGAATTAATAAAATGACATAAATTTAATTATGTAATATTTCTAAGTGACGTTTATATTGAATTATTATTATGTTACCTAGTTTTTTTTTTATAAATGTCTCACATTGTTAGAAAATATTGTACACCATTTATCAAATGGTAGCATAGCGAACTTACCAAATAATAAAACCTGTAATATACCTATGTTTCACAATAAATGAATTATGAATTATGAGGATTTCAGTTAATTTTTTTTTATGTTGTACTCACTTTCCAATTGGTGCTATAGAAATTTCATCAAAATCGGTTATGTAGTTGGGGTTTTAAATCAAAATAAGCTGGAACTAGAGCTGGAAAAAATATGTTATCAACTAAACGAAATATCGTATTTTGCTTCCCACACCACTTTTCCACTACTGTAGAAAGTCACACTTTCTACCACCACCACCACTTTTCCACTACTGTAGAAAGTCACACTTTCTACACTAGTGGAAAAGTGGTGTTTACAAATTTCCAGTGGTGTAAATGAATTTAGATAATGTACTAAAAAGCGTTAAATAAAAACTTTTTAAACCGACTTCAAAAAAAGGAGGAGGTTCTCAATTCGATTTTATTTATATGTTTGTTACCTCAAAACTTCGTCATTTAAAAACCGTTTTTTTTTTTGAAATTGTAACAAAATTAAGTCCCCCTAAGGGTTAAAAGATAGGGGGTGATTTTTATGGCTCGAATTTTCACAATGAAATCGATTTTATTTTTAGTTCTTCAAACGTAATTATGTCAATAAATGTCAATTAGAAATCATTAAATGCATTAAAAAACCGACGCGCAAAAGATACAAGAGAAGTGTCAGGAACTTAGAAAGTAAAAATCCGTAGTCGTTGCCTATTGGGAAAAACAGACGTGGTTTTCTGCATGTATGAAAGTTGAGTCATTAATCATTTCACTTAAATCTTACGTCACCGACTCTTCTTATTAAACGACTCAAAACAATTCTAAAGATTTCCTTTTAACGATCATTAAATTCGTCTCGCGTAGGAGTGAGTGCCAAAGTAAATGAAATTAGCGCCAACTGTACACCGTTCTTTGATCTACTGCCAGTAATTTCCAAGTCTTGGAACTCTTGAGAACGGCTGTGTACACTACGCCAATGTACACACGTGTACGTCTAGGTATCATACCATACCATACTCGTAGTTGAAAAGCCTTCTGAAATAAAGTCCACATATATTTCTTGGTAGCTTAGAACGGTCAGTACCTATTCACTTATATAAATAATAAATAAATAAATAAATAATCCCGGACATTTCACACAGCTTCATCTGGCCCTAAAGTAAGCAGAGCTTGTATTATAGGCACATGACTAATTACACCACTTACATACATTATTTTTCTTTTTGTAAATACATACATTAAGAGTGAACAAGTCGATAATCTTTCTATACAAACGGCGAAGGGTGATCACTCCACCGCCTGATGTTAAACAATCAAAATGAAGAGTGATATAAATTTATCTCATCATAATCTACGCTTGTATCGCAACAGAATCTAAAAAAAGGTTCGGGTTTGAAAGATACAAGCCTCAAAAAAACGTATTTCAACACTGATTTTAGCACACCTTTAGGCGTAAATATGTAGCATAAGGAGCACGTAAACTCCAAAATGATTCCGATACAAGCATAGTTTATTTATTCAAGGGCTCAAATAACTTTATTTAGAATAGATACATTCAGTAGTTTTTTCATGAGAACCCTTCAGCTAAAAGACTGTTCACGATTTTTACGCGGTTGTTTTATGCACAAATCGTAGTCTTATCTGATCATATGGTTAGAAATCACTATAACACCATTTCCTTACTGCTTATCACTATCTTTCGTGCACGTCTATCCTTGTCTCGCACTGTGCTAGGTGAAATAGCATACATTTTATCCGCCCCCACTGATGAGTTTGTGCCGCTGACTTGTGTATTCTTAATATACATATAAACAACCAGATCCGAGACAAGTACTTACAGATCATACAAACATTTGTCCCGCAGGGAGAATAGAACCCGCAACCTTTTATTTTTTCAGCAGGGCCTTGGCCCTAAAGAGGTCAATAAAGAGTTATCGATCTATATATTTATATATGTCTCACTTTCAAAACTTTCGTGAGTTGTACTATACATTTTGATAAACACGGGCTTTACTCACGTATTATTTTGTCGATGGAGGCACCGACAATGTTTCGATTCATCTAGAGAATCTTCATCAGGGTGAGTTTGATCCGCGGTCCGCTCGTTGCCGCTCGAGTTCACGGTTCGCTCTGATTCTCTAAATAAAGATTCTCTAGATGAATCGAAACATTGTCAGTGCCTCCATCGACAAAATAATACGTGAGTAAAGCCCGTGTTTATCAAAATGTTTATATATGTCTTTCATACTGTTGAGATAAGGAATCGTAAAGATCTTCAGAATTCGAGACATCTTCGTTTTTTCTTGTTCTAGAAGTTTCAGCTTCCTCATAATATTTTTCTGCACATTTTGTGAGTTTCACCACTGACATTTCACACATACATTATCCGAAAGGTAAAATGTATTGGTGCATGACCAGGTTTGAACCCCTTATGATCGGAAGACGGTTCTACGAGTACCTACAGTACCTACACAAATATCTTACTTCCTTATTTCTTAAGTCGAAACCGTTTAGCGAAGTAATTCTAGTTTTACAACTTCATGTTAAACATAAAATAAATTAACGATGCTATAACTCTTTAACGTCAACGACAGATAATTAAATGTACGAACCATTGTATCGGTAATGCTCGTGTGTTTCACGAACAGTCAGGTGTCATATTAATACTACTAAATTACTTTACTATAAGTTAGTGACGCAGTTAATCAGTCGCCGAAGGTCTTGTTGTGGGCTAATAACTTGATTTAAGTTAGATACAAAATTGGAAAAATGATTCTATGACATGCAAGTATTTGTATCGGATCTGGGTGTTTCTATAATATATACGTATTTACAAAAAAGTATATGAGTATATGAGGCATTTGGTACACTTAACACAAGCTCTGCTTTCTTTAGGGCTAGATGATGTTGTGTGAGATGTCCATTATTTATTTATTTATTAAGACTATTAGATAGATAATACGATGTAGAATAACGTAAAATAATAAAAAATGAATTTGAAATTAAATTTTACAATTACTGGAAAACATTATGAAAGTAAAGCTGATTTACAAAATATTAATTTTCAATTGAAGTTTTTTCAGTTTTTTCTCCTAATTTTAATTTGATAAGGAGCTCTTGATATTTCTAATCCTTCCTATTTTGTTTCATCGTAATAGATCTTACTTAAAATGTTAACTTAAGAAGTGACACCGTTTTGTTAAGATGGCCATAATTTTGTTTTTATGAATTTTTTGCCATAAAATAATTTGAAGAAAAATAGATTTTAAACTTTTTGCCGTCTTTCACTTTCAAAACTCGTGAGTTGTACTGTACATTTTGATAAACACGGGCTTTACTCATGTATTATTTTCTCGATGGAGGCACCCATTTGACTGGCCTGTCAGCTCAGTTGATAGTAGCTCTGCTTTCTGTGCTGTAGCGGGTTCGATTCCCCCTCAGAACATAGGTGTTTGTTCTGTGTCTGAGTGTTATAAAATATCATAAATATGTATTTAAAAATATGTGTGTATTCTATCAGTCATCTAGTCACCATAATACAAGGCATGCTTAATTTGGGACTAGATGGTGATGTGTGCATTGTCCAGCAATATTTATTTATTTGTAAAGAAAAATAAAGTTTGTATGAATTACTTACAATGAGTGTGTGCGTGTAGTGTGTGTGGTGCAGTGTGTGTGTTAGGGGCGAGAGGAGGAGGGTTGCATGTGTGTTAGTGCGTTTGCGTGTTATAGTGATAACACCTCTTTGACGACCTCTGTGGCGTATTGGGTTGAGACGCAGAAGGTTGCGGGTTCGATTCCCGCTTCGAGACAATTATTTTAACAATAAATTAACTTTAAATTTTGAAGTTGTTTTATTACTGCTAAAAATTTCATGAAGATGAAGGAGCTTAAAAAAGGTATCTGACGCGTATAATAATATTATACTAAAATTATACTGATTTCATATTTCTGTATTATAGTAATGTACAGAATAATATACATAAAAAAAATACCCGTGAAGGAGTTAAGCTATCTACGAAGCGTTTAAGACAATAACTTAACTGATTCAGATCACAACCAGAGGCCAGCGTCCCTAAGACACAGGCGCGACCAAAAAGCTGGCTTTTATCTGGCTCAGCGTATTAGTATCGCCATTTAGCGTTCAATGCCGTTAGTGTCTCTCGCAGTAACCTAAAGGACGATGCCCTCTCGCAGTAATCTGAATCAATTGAACTATTTTTAGATCGTTTTAAAATAAATAGAGCATTCATAATATTGTTTGAAATCAACTCCATAAACAAAATAGGAAACCTGGCGAGATAAAAAGGCAATCATCCTCATTCACGAACCGTCTAATCGAAACTTAATTAGAGAACTGAACTGATGATGACAAAGAATGAAGATTGAATATAAGGCAGTGATCTGGATCAGTTGAACTATCTATAGATCGTTTTAAACGGTCCTTAGATAGCCCAACTGTTTCACGTGTATTTTATGTTATTGTATATTGTTCTGTACATTTCTGTAATTATTATTTTTTGATTATTTTGATAATACATGAAGTTTTGTTGTACAGATCCCTGACCCTTCAACGCCAACGCCTGATAATTAGATAAACCTACCCTCTATTAGATTAGTCGGAACATTCCCTAAATGACTACGATAAAACGCCATTAGCATCAGAGATCTTGTAATTTCGACAAGCTAATGTTAGGAACGAGAGGTACTTACTTCTTCTTCTCTCTATACGCCATCTGTCTTGATGTCTTTTTTGTCAATGTCAGTGTTTTTTTTGTTATAGAGTCGTAGTCGTAACATCCATCCATTTCGCTTTCCTGCAATCTGTAAGAGTGATTTCGTGAAAAGGGACGGTAAAGTGATTGTAAACCAATGAGCGTGTGGTATTTGATTTGACTAATGAGTACGCACGATTTTAGAGTTGGCCGTCAGATCGTACCAACCCATTTTTCTGAGATGTCAGATGTATGCGATTACTGTTCAATGCGACTACTGTCCAATGCAATCATTTAACATTGGCAAAATTATCAACATTAATAATACAAATGCCCAATGTTTAAAATAATACATTTTTACGTGACTGGCTGATTGAATGACATACTGACTGACACTCAATAGTTACAGCCTTCTTCACTTTTAAATCTTTCTTGGATAAAAACATTTCAGAAACACAGTTCTTACTCACGTACCTTTAATACGTGAGTAAAACCCGTGTTTCTAAAAATGTATAAGTATCAGTTTAGTCCCTATACCATACTCAGTAAACGAATTAATTATTGAATAAACTCGTACGTATATAGCTGTAGGTATAACGAGCTTTTTGACAGTTCTTCTTAAATCCTTTAATCATTTATTAACCAGCACTAAATTAACACTGTCGTTTCTTAAGCAGCATATTAGGTCCAGCTGAGACGCAAAAGGTTGCGCAAAGGTTGGGTTCGATTACCGCCGCGGGACAAATGTTTGTATAATCTGCAAGTATTTGTCTCGGGTCTGGGTGTTGCTATGTATAATATGTATGTATTTACAAAAAAAAAGTATATAAGTAGTATATCAGTCACGTGGTACACATAACACAAGCTCTGCTTACTTTGGGGCCAGATGATGCTGTGTGAAATGTCCGGTATTATTATTATTATTATTTCGAACGTTTGTTAGTAGTTTGCCAGCAGTGGTGCTTAGCAAATCTTCGTACAGCACGTGTGTATTATGAATGTTGGGCAGCAATAGCACCGCTAGAGCCACAGCATGATCCGCAGCAACATCCGCAACAATAGCCACTGCCAGGTCCGCAGCACATCTTGAAATATTCATTGAATATGTCCCCAGTGGAATGATAGGAAATTTTGCCGAAATTCGGTGCAGCGTGAAACTTAAAAAAGTCTAAAAAATACATATATATATGTATATTTTTAAATAATGTTTATTTTTGTTTTATTTTATTTTATTATATAAATCACATGTGATTGTTTCAATAGAATGAGCATGGACTCGGACTTGGGTTAGGAGGAATTGGCACCTAAATTCTCCTAGAATGTCAGTCGTTTCAAAGTGATCCTTGTGATTGTATCAAACAAAATATTAGATTTTGACTCTTTTTTTTTCTGCTGTACTTATACAGTCTCTCTTATAAACACAACAAACAGTTAACGTTACTGACTGACTGACCTGTCACCGCAGTTGGTAGTTGTTCTGCCTTTTGCGATGTAGGTTACCCCTCACCTACCTAACCTTCGATTTTCTCCCAGGACTGAATAAAGATGCTATAAATTTTAATAAAACAAAAAAAAAGTGGTTGTATGTAAAGTCGGTTTACGGACGACAATTTTACGTGATACCGTCATAAGAAAACTTGATGAAAAATTGCATACTTTTTAAGATGGCCGAACGCATAAGCTGATCCTGCCATTACACCACTTGTTCCGCGCTCTCGCTTGAACGATCGGCTCAGGCGGAACGTGACAACTTTTCGTGAGTGCAGCCGGCGTTCATCGATTTATAAGACGTTTTTGTACGTGTCTAGGTATGTTATAGAATGTTGATCTGTTGAGGTGCTAGCTAGGTAGCGTGCGATAATGAAATAATAATCCGATCACTTTAATAGCTTGTATTGAATATAGGTACACATTACATTTATATATAAACGACGGCGTATGTACCTATCGCGGATGCCTTCTAGGCATGTGTTCCCGGGGAGAGGAATCGCCAAATGCGCTTTACAAGCGAACGCTTACTTAAACTGTGTCACCACAACGGTATCACGTCAAAAAATCATGGTTACGACTGTAATCTCCAGGCTTGGTAAACTCTTCCTCAGATCTCTAGATCTTTTAGGATATTTAAAGGTAGTTACATATCCAAACATTAAAAGAGTATTTGACACTTGTTCACATTTTACCCAAACATTGTACTATTCAGAGACGTGATGTATGATCTTTGAGGATGTGTGAATGATGTAAAGTAAAACCTTTACATCATTCACACATCCTTAAAGATCCTCATTAGCTAATGCTATTAACAAAATACAAGTTAAACTCATTTAGTTTAGCTCTCAAACATACGAACATACATTCAGTGGCGGCTGAATGTGTCGAGGACCTCAGAAGGCGCATTTATGCTGGTTTGTATAAGGCCTACTATATTTGGGTCTTTTGTAGTCGATACCCTGGGCTCGTGGAGAACAGGAGCTCATCGCGTTTTCAAAACTATTGCACAGCGTCAGAACATTGCGTGACCCAAGAGCTGGCTCCTATCTTGCTCAGCGTATTAGCATTGCCATTCAACGTGACAATGCCGGCTGTTTCTTGGGAACGCAATGCATGCATAATACAATGCTATGCTTAGTTTGGCATTAGACAGTGTTGTGTGCATTGTCCAATATTTATTTATGTAATACAATCACAAAGACAACTTTGAATCGTCTTCCAAGCCGTTTACTTAGGTGCCGGTTTATCCGAAACCAAGTTCGAGTCAACCAGCTACTGATTTAAATAAATGTCACTGAAAATATAATTCATATCAATCAACAAAAGCTTTACAAGTGAAAATTCTCGTCTTAGAGTAACCATCGCATTCATTTTCGTTCAACTGATGTTGAACTCTATACACGTATTCTCAAGGTATTAAACCGTGTAGCGACAATGAGAAGCTTTTGAGTAATCAGAAGTTGATTGTGACTTTTGCAAGCAAATCCTCTGAATAGGACCCAGTTAATTGAGACTGCCTCTCATTGAGGACACTCGATTCGGCTATACAACCTTGAGTTACCATGGCAACATTAAAATATTTTACAGCGTCTAGTAGAAATATCGTGTGACCCAAGAGCTAGCTTCTATCAAGCCCAGTGTATAAGCATTGCCATTCAACGTGGTAATGCCGCGAGTGTCTTGGGGACGCTGCCCTGTGGCTGTGATCTGGGTTAGTTGAGCTATCTTTAGTTTTAAATGGTCTTTAGATAGTTCACATGTATTTTATATTATTGTATATTAATCTGTACATTTCTGTAATATTGAAATTTCCATATTTTCAAACAAACTTAATGATACATTAAGAAACAAAATTTCAATAATTTTTTATGTGAGAGCTACGCGGCAGTGGCGCGGGACGAGGGGAAGGGCGGTACAGCTTTTATATACAGGCTGCTCGGATATGATAACAAAGACATGTCATAACATGTCCTTACAATTGTAGCATCAATTGTATACCTTTTTGAGGGAAAATAAATATTAAATTATTATAGTTGTCAAAAAGAAAATGGTTTTATTTCGATAAAATAAATAAAAATAAATTTAAAAACAGGAATAAAACATGCTTTTCTATATACACAGTGTTGGCTTCTGCCCGTTTTCAGACAGGGCCTAAAAAGAATGACCCCGCAATTCATACAAAGGATCATACAAAAAAATGCTAGAATAAATAAAATAAATAAATAAATAATCCCGGACATTTCACACAGCATCATCTGGCCCCAAAGTAGGCAGAGCTTGTGTTATGGGTACCACATGACTGATATACTACTAATATACTTTTTTTTGTAAATACATACATATTATACATAGAAACACCCAGACCCGAGACAAATACTTGCAGATCATACAAACATTTGTCCCGCGGCGGGAATCGAACCCGCAGCCTTCTGCGTCTCAGCCGGACCTAAGCCCACTGCGCTACAGAGGTCGTCTGAATAGAATCAAGATGAGTTTCTAGTCAATTCTTGTCAGACTTAAGTTAACAAGAATTGGCATATAAATTATATTGCATGTACGGCGGCGGCGGTTCAAACGGATGCCTGTGATTGTATTAAATAAAATTTATATTAATTTGATTATGATTAAACTTTAACGATACCTACTCTAATTATCCTTACTAATATTAAAACGCGAAAGTAACTCTGTCTGTCTGTCTGCTGTCTGCCTGTCTCGCTACTGAACCGATATAAATGAAATTTGGTACACACATAGTCTAAAGCCTGAGAAAGAACATAGGCTACTTTTTAATTAGAAAAAAAGTGTTGTAAAGGGTTGAAAAGGAGGATCATTTTCAGAACTAGAAGCATTAATTTGTAGGCTGTTGATTCCTACTAATATTATAAATGTGAAAGTAACTCTGTCTGTCTGTCTGCTACGTTTTTACGTCTAAACCGCTGAACCGATTTTGATGAATTTTGGTATAGAGATTGATGGAGCCTTGGAGAAGGACATAGGCTACTTTTTATGTAGATAGCATGCGTGCGAAGCCGCGGGTAGCAGCTAGTGTGAATATAATGAAAGAAAAAAAGAATGAAAGAAAATTCATTTATTTGTTACATCATATGTACACATAAAAAAACAATATGAAAGTACACTCAAAATAAAAACAAAAAAGACAACTAGACTAAAGATTGAGAGTCTCGCAATCGTCCAAGTGTGCTGTTACAAATTGATGTCCGGAACAACCGGAACTATACAACGCAAGGCTGATCTTCCATCGGAACCAGGAGGTTGAGCTACGGGTAAATATACAATAATAAAGAACTGTACAAAATACTAATCGTAAAATAATAATAAAGATAATGGGATATCACTCTAAGGAAGTAGAGCGCGGGCAAAGAAAAATCAGTAGAGCCATGTGTACAAAGATACTGGATACTAGTAGGTGCATAAAGTCTAAAAGGTGTGGGATTCGATATTGTTTTATAAGTAACATGTAAAAATATAAAGAGTTCAATTATTTTTTGATGTTTATACATTATTTAAATACATTATTCAATCACTTTTAGGGTTCGTACCTCGAAAGGAAAAAACGGAACCCTTATAGGATCACTTTGTTGTCCGTCCGTCCGTCCGTCTGTCTGTCAAGACACTTTTTCTCAGGAACGCGTGGAGGTATTAAGCTGAAATTTTTATCAAATACTCAAGTCTACTGTCCCTTAAAGTTGTGAAAAAATAAAACTTCTAAGCCAACGCAATCAAAAGATACAGCCATTTATGCCGCAAATTTTCGACACTCGCAAGGTAATCAAAACCTACAGGGTACTTCCCGTGAACTCAGAATCTTGAAATTTGGTACGAAATAACGTCTTATAGCACAGATAAAGGATAAAATGCGATAACCGTACATTTTTAGTTACATCATGTAATAAAAATATTTTTAATAATTTTAAACTTACTACCCCTTTTCTCATGAACGCGTAAAGTTATTAAATTGAAATTCATATAAAATACTCAGGTTTATTATACATTTAAGCTGTAACAAAATCAAACTTCTATGTCAACGCAATCAAGAGAAACAGCAATTTAAGTCGCATATATTAAAACTCGCAACTCGCAAGGGAATCAAAACCTATAGGGTACTTCCCGTGAACTCAGAATCTTGAAATTTGGTACTAAGTAACGTCTTATAGCATAGATAAAGGATAAATTGCGATAATCGTACATTTTTAGTTACATCATACAATAAAAATATTTTTAATAATTTTGAACTTACTACCCCTTTTTTCATAAACGCGTAGAGTTATTAAATTGAAATTCATATAAAATACTCAAGTTTATAATACCTTTAAGCTGTAACAAAATCAAACTTCTATGTCAACGCAATCAAGAGAAACAGCAATTTAAGTCGCATATATTCAAACTTGCGAGTTGCGCGCAAGGGAATCAAAACCTACAGGGTACTTTCCGTGAACTCAGAATCTTGAAATTTGGTACGAAGCAACGTCTTATAGCACAGATAAAGGAAAAACTGCGAAAACTGTAAATTTTTTGTTACATCATCCAACTATAACTCGATTGTCGTGATGGGTAAAATTTTACTTATATACCTATAGGTTTGTACGGAACCCTCGAAGCGCGAGTCCGACTTGTACTTGGCTGATTTTTTTAGATTTAAGTAGCACAGAAGTAAAAAAGAGATAAGGTTCTCTCAGATAAGGAGATCTCATTTCTGAGAGCTTTATCCTCTTTTTGAGAATCCGTAAGAAACTTTTTGAGTTTAAATTTGAAACTAGTGACGCTTTGTCTCCACTCAAGAACTCGTTTACCCCAACGGTTATCCGGTTCTTCTGCAGATATAGCCAGCTCACTGCCACTTCAGCTTACTAAGTCTCTGAGCTATATCGACAATTTTAGTTCTATGTCGAATAGTCTCGTTCCGGATTCTATCCTTCAAAGAAACCCCTGGCATAGCTCGTTCCATAGCTCCATAGCTAGTGGACTAGCCGTACTGTGGGAGTCTACGTTTCTTCAGTGGAAACCGCGGCTCGGCAAACGTAGTGTAGGACGCCCTCCAGCAAGGTCGAGTGACGATCTGTGAATAGCTGCCGGCAGAAGCTGGATGCGTCGAACTTAAGACAGGGCGCAATGGCGCTCATTAGGGGAGGTCTATGTCCAGCAGTGGACTACTATGGGCGATGATGATGATGATGATGATGACGCTTTGTAGGTTTATTATAAGGTCTGGCTTAGTGACTATGTAACTACCGACCAAGTTCGGTTCACAGTCGAGTCGTGTGGTCTCGAATCGGAAGACTAAATTGACAGTGAGCTGAATGGATTGGACAGATCAAAGGTTGAAAAAATTCGAGTTTTTCAAACTGTAATTGGTTCAGACAAAAATGATATTTAAAAGCTCCAGTATTACGTTTATACGTACGTACGTTACGTATTTTTTAAGCTACGTTTACATTAAATCATAATTCCGGACATTTCACACAACGTCATCTGATCCCAAAGTAACCAGAGCTTGTGTTATGGATACCTCATGACTTATGTACTTCTTATATACTTTCTTTTTTTATATACATATATATTATTCATAGAAACACTCGGACCCAAGACAAATACTTGTAGATCATACAAATATTTGTCCCGCGGCGGGAATCAAACCCGCGACCTTTTGCGTCTCAGCCGGGCGCCACAGAGGTCTTCATTAGAACGTGCACACGTTTTTATTCTCAAACCTTGGAGGGAAACATTCAAGAGGTTCGCACCCTAGAATCTCAAATCTAACTGTATCATCGGTTTGTATTTCTTAAACTACAAAGGGCTCGCAACCTGTCACGTACGGAATTCATTATAGTCTGTGCATAATGTATAGGAGATATGCAGAGGAAACGCAGAGCGCTGGAGAAACATGCTTGCACTCAGGTTCGCTCGCTGCTCGAGGGAAGTGAAAATCACTCTTTTCATGATTTACTGCCAGTTAGTAAGACTGGCCATGAAAATAAATTTTGCATTTTTTTTGTTTGTATATACCAACTTTAATTATTTCTTTTTTTTTCTTATTTTATGTATGTGTGTGTTTGTAGCTATTACAAATAAATAGCTTTATTTATCTATCTACCATGCAAAATATGAGAATGTGCCATATGTTATGTTTAAACGTGCCACTGACTAACCCCCTAAGTTATCCATAAAAAGATCTAAGTAACTAAAGATCAGAGGAGGTGAGCTTGGAGTTTATAGTTGCTATATTTTTATTGTGTTTCGTATAATTTGCTGTCTTATCGCGGATACGATTTCTAGTAGACAACCGTTTTTACTTATTTGTCAATCTTAAGTAAAACCAGTAAGTAATATAAATTAAGTTATGAATTTATTTGTAGGTACTTGTACTACCTACTTATAGACATTTAAATAAAGAAATAAATATTGGTGGACAATGCACACAACAACATCTGGCCTCAAACTAAACATAGCTTGTATTATGGTGACCAGATGGCTGATAGAATACTTATATAATTTTAAATACATTTTTTTTATAACATCTAGACCCAGAATCTAACCCTCAACCTATAACCCAAAAGGCAGAGCAACTACCAACTGAGTGGATAGGCTAGTCAATTTAATTATTATTATTATGAGTCTGTATGTCCTACTGCAGGGCAGAGGCCTACTCTTTCACTTCCGTCATTTATATCAACTGATGGAAATTTAATCTAATTTTATATTTTTATTATGTCCTAAATATTTTCTTGATTTTGTTATTTTAATAGCAGCTTCGAAAAGCTCCATGTAAAATAACCCTTATAATCGAAGAGCCTTACATAAAGTTATACAAGGTATATACGAGATATAAATTATTCAATCGTAAGGGGAGTGGAATCAGATCAGCAATCGAATGAACAGGTGGTGAATCTTAATGTGGCTCGAAGTGAATGTCGTTGTACAATATAAAACATTTTCAAATCAATGTAGAGCTCGCCCGAGGTTAATATTATTTTTCTTATCTTCCTATAATGTCATCTGTCTTGTTGACAATTTTACTAATGTCAAGTGATTGATTGATAATAAAGTCTTAGTCGATGGTCATTTGTCTATTCTAAACGTCATCGCGGAATGGCCGTCTAGAACTTTATCGGGATTCCCCGTCGTACAAATCACATTGCACCATAATACAGTTATAATTAGTCTACAATCGTCTTATATAGTCACAATTTATTCATTAAAATTCCGCTAAGATTACTGAATAAAACATGCAGTAAAACAAGTAAAAAATATTTAATTAGAAGTGTTATATTCATGAAATGTTAAATGAAGAGTCTCGAATGGTTAAAATATGGTTGAAGATATTTCATTACTTATGTGAATTAATAAAGTCAAATAAGTCTAATAAGGAGTTTAATATAAGTAACACATATACTTACTAAATGATGTACCTAATAAAAAAAACTGACGAGAAACTGATTACGATTGATTGTGTGAACCATGTGTTACAGCTATTCATGTGTTTTCTTTTTCAATAAACAATTTCATTTCATTTCAAAGTCAAAAGATATTCGTATTTAATTCAATACAATCACAAGGATCACTTTGAAACGTCTTACCTACATACTAGGTGAATTTAGGTGTCAATTCCTTCTAACGCAAGCCCAAAAAGAACTGGCAAGAAACTCGTCCTGGTCCTAGCGCTTTTTTTTAATTTACTAACAATATAAAACATAGAAGTATATGTCATAATCTCGTCCACTAAATAAATTTGATTGAATTTACATATTATTATAAATACAGTTTCGACAGGTTTACACTCTGTCGTGGTCACGGGATGACGGGATGACGGGATGACGGGATCACGGGATCACGGGATGTAGTCATCCCGTGACCACGACAGAGTGTAAACCTGTCGAAACGTCGGGAAAAATAGGTAAATAAACGCGATAAATACCCGTAAGTATTTATAATAATGTGTTCTGATCGCGTAAGTTTAAAAAACTGAATTTACATAATATATTTACATCACTTAGATATAATTTTATTTATTGGTATATTTATCTCTTTGTAATTTTAGTTTTACTGAACAGTAAGTTTATGTTTTCTTTTTAATATATTTTTATTGTATTGTGTTTTTGAATTCTATTTATATAACTTGTCTACTGCTATACATATAGCTGTTACCCGCGACTTCGTACGCGTATGCTTAGAACTTTTTTTTATTTTTGCACAGAATACATTCTGCATTCTGTGCATCTAAAGAACATATCATAAGTTTAATCCCCTATTTTACCCCCTTCGGGAATTATTTTGCAAAAACGTTGGAACACATATTTCTTTATTTCTTACCAAAAGCCTAAATATGAATTTTCAGATTCCTAACTTAAGGAAATATGAGTTGCCCAAACAAACTTTCATCCTCTATTTTACCCCTTCAAGGTGGTTTTTGAGACAAAAAGTTGCCTATGTTCTTCCCCGAATGCAATACATTTTCTTACCAAGTTTCATCAAGATCCGTTCAGTTTCAGAAAGGGAAAGTGTCTCAGACAGAATCACTTTCGCATTTTTTATATTAGTATAGATTTATACGATATTTATTTTACTCTTACCATACATAATAACTCGCTTTCGCTTTCTAGCTGTGTCTCTTGTAATTAATAGTTTCAAGTTTATTTAATGAAAATAATAAGTCCTAATTTATTTTCAAATAAGATTACATACAAAGGGGTTTTTTTAACTAGCTCTCTATCGAGATCGCCGACCATCCTCTCTCAAAGGTGTCAAGATCGCTTCTACAACTATTTTCCGGCTGACAGCGACGCTGTTGTCCATCAGGCTGCCAGGGTATTATCATGTTAGCCTATCTATATTAATACATACATGCGACTCACATGACCTATCTAGTCCCACTTAAACCTGACCGATTCTCTATCCACAGCAGCAATTCACTGGAATTATTCAATACTCAATTACTGAATTGAGCTAATGATTCTGTTTCGTATCCATATCTTTATAAGGCGATGTGTGTATGTATGTATGTTCCTTACAGACTCCAAAACGGCAGCACATTTTTAGGAAATCTTTAGATTAGTCTAGCGGGTGCTCCTGTGAAGTTTGGTAGCGATCGGATCATAATAACTTTTTTTTTTATTAATCAAATTTGGTATGGATTGTATCTCAGGAACCGACATAGGCTACTTTTTATGTATGTAAGTCGCAGGATAAAGCTACAATTTATTTATAATTATTATAAATAGTACAAATTAGATGTTATTAGATGCATACCTACTACTTATGTACTTAACTTAGTTACTATCGATGAATACATTTCTATTTTCAATAATATCAGTAATAAAACGTTTATTGTGCGCCACAAAAAGTTAAACTTTGGTTAATAAATAATAGTTATTAAATGGGAGCAAAAAGGATACCACTCAGCATAATTTGACAGTGGCGTATTAGCCACTTTTGTATCATGTACCTAGTTATCAAATCATACAAACGTTTATCCCACGGCGGGAAACAAATCTGCAACCTTACACGTCTCAAGTGGAACTTCGCCAACTGCGTCACAGAGGTCGTCAAATTACAGGTGATTTTATCGTTATTGAGGGGAGTGAAATTTACATTCAATTTATAACATGTTATCCGTGTATATTTAGCCAATTGAACTTCGATCTCATTTACTCAAATCCTAATCAAATAAGAAATGGCTCACGACCGTAATCCCCAGGCGTACCCTCACCCCCAGGCGTTCAGGTTTCTATTAGACCCTTGAAGCAACTAGAAGCAGGGTAGCCAAAGGCTTGTCCATTATTATGCGGCACATATACTTTTTTTTAAAGCCCATCACCGTTCTAAGCCGTCAACTCACACCGAAAATTTCGAACCACATGAGTTGACGGAACTTATTTAAACTACCTATGAAGGTATAATTTTGGAGAGTACTACACTGGTACGATTAAAATCACGAGCCTGTTTTTCAAAAAAAAACACATACTCAGATCGGTATAAAGGTATGACAGGCAGCTTAGTACTCAATCTTTAATATACGGGCCTAAATACGCTTGAAATACAAATGCTAGAAATTATACTTCATATATTCTAAAATATTGCGATTGTGTTGTTATCAGTGCACTATAAAAACCTTCTTTCTACATGATTTTCTACGGAACCAGAAATATATTCATAAAACAAATTATATTCTCGGCCATTAGCGAGCTCACCAAAATATCTTATTCCAACAATTAACCTCAGAAAATACAACCTCAAAATGTTAAAGAAAGAAATAAATGAACAAAATGGAAAATGGGCAATGTTTTTTGTTGTAATAAATACACGCTGAAGGTTGTAAGCACACCAAGTTTATAAATGAATAAATACGAAGAAAAATCAAATACGAAGACAATCTTGCATTATTTGTATATATAATAACTAACGCTTTTCATTACATTGACTTCAATGTAAACTTAACGCCAGAACAATAAAAATAACATAAGTGA
The DNA here is from genome assembly GCA_948098915.1 of Lampropteryx suffumata. Lineage (NCBI taxonomy): Eukaryota > Metazoa > Arthropoda > Insecta > Lepidoptera > Geometridae > Lampropteryx > Lampropteryx suffumata. Next base: position 2,494,012 of record OX402550.1, on the reverse strand, counting down.
ACATTGTTATTGTTTCAGGATAGTCGGCGCTGAAGCCGGCCTGGCATGACGCGGCTACTACACCCCTCTCCCCACCTCTGCTCACCCCTCGAACCTCCCTTGTTAATACCCTTCCTTTTGACCCTCAGCCTTCTTCTACCAACCACAAGCCAAATGACTCACATGTTCGAAAGTGAACATGTAACAATCAAAAATGATACAGCTGATGATAACACACTAATTAATAATGATATTCGAATTAGTATTGATAACAATAACGTTCCAGCTGTCACAACCAAACATACAGTAGACAAAATCACAAATATAAAATATCAAACACTTTTGAATAGGTTTCGTAGAAAACCTTTTGGATCTAAAATCACTCCAAAAGATATACTTAATGATAATGATAATTTAGACAGTATTGTATACGAGAATATGAAATACGATGAGAAAGAGATAGACAACTCAATGGATAAGCTAAGAGTAGACGAGGAAACGAGAACAAAGATATTTCACGATTTCTCCACCACTGTTAGTAAATACCCAGACAGAAATACTTCTATTGAAATAGCCGATGATAAGGTGCCCTTAAATGAGACGGGTTTTATTGATAGAGTTGATACGTATGGGGCATATCATGACGATATATTTGGTGATGATAATGAGTCTACTGTGAGTCCAGTTGATAGACTTATATCCTTTCCTTCTAATCCTACTACCACTGTGATGAAAACTATGATGCCGCGGATTGATGGTAAGTCAAAACCTTATGATACAATGCGGAGAGAATTAAGGTGGTCCAATAGGTGTTTATGCATAAGACTGAGTACTCGTCATGTCTACATTACACGACGCTTTACAGGTCACATTACACGTCTCGGCCGTGTTTGTAACGTGTATTCTATTGACCCATTAGTTTTACTAAGCTAGGATTAATTTTGTTTGTTTTGTTATGCTTAGGAATGCCCTAGAGCCTTGTATGAGTTAGCCTATAATTTATACAATAATTGAAGAGTTGCAAATCATAGAATTTTGAATCTTATGTCTTTGAACAGTCTCTAAAGCTAAAGTAAGCGAACGAACGCTGACTTGATGTATGTCGAATCACTCTGAGTTTTGATAAATGGAAAAATTAGTTCGAGCTTAGTTTCGTCTCCGTCTTACTAAAGCCTATGCCTATGCCCATGTAGAAGGCTATGTTGCCTGGAAGAGATCGCTTTTAGCGATAAGGCCGCCTATTGTACAACTGTATTGCTAATCATTGTTGTGTGTATTCTCTTTGTGTATATTAAAAAGTTTATCTCTCTATCTATGTATAGATTGTCACACAATCAAAGAAACAGATGTCATACCTATGACCTTAGACTTCTTACGTATCTTTTTGCCTATGACGATGCAATTCTATAGTCCATTTGCTAAAAGTGGAAAGCTGAAGTGATATTTATGTCAATGGCATAACATCTTGGCATGGTTTACGAATCTATTCATAGTGTATACTTTGAAGAATTAAGTACGATTGACTATGTAATTTTTTGACAAACATAACACTAGGAACCACATAATATATTTGAACCATACAACTGCAAACCGGCTGTGAAAACCTGATCTCATGTAACCCATACAATACCTACTCACATTAATTATTCAATAAAATTACAAGGATCAATTTGCGATTGATAATTGACTAAAAAGGTGTCTTAGGCCACTAATTGACTGACTCAGAAACACCATATCGTCAGCATAGCTTTAATACCGTCATGGAGCATCCCACATGGCTGTTGCTGAGTTCAAGAATCAGTTGATTCAAATACAGGTTGAAAAGTTTGGGAGATGTAAGGCCCCCTCACCCCGCATTCCAACCAATATGTGTCTGAATGTGCACTTGACCACCTTAATCTATTCACCTGATTTCCATACCATAATGTTTGAAAATACCAACGAGTTCTGGTGGCAAAATATTTTTCAGCTTTTAAATCATATAGTAAAGCCTTTCTAGTGATAATGTTTCTTCTTCTTCTTATCCTCACTAGTTTTTAGAGCCAGTGTGTGAAAGGGTCAATTACACCAGGGAGGCTATTTTCGTGCACTTGGCACATGAGTTTTTTTTTGTAAATACGTATCTATATATACTAGTGGCCGCCCATTGGTCAAAATTACCATAATTAATGTATTTTTTATGCATAATTTAACAAAAATATTAGCATTCTGCAATCCTTCTCTATATAAACTATACAAGCGAAACTATTGTATGGGATATATCATCCTCTGTTTGCGCAATTTTAGTAAAAAGGGGTACAAAGTTTTTGCTTCAAGTATTCATATTGGTATAATAATAATAACAATAATAAAAGGCGATGTGATGTATGTTCCATAAAGACTCTGAAACATCTGGACCGATTTCGATGAAATTTTTAGGAAAACTGCAGATTGGCCTAGTAATCTTGTGATGTTTGGTAGCGATCGGATCAACAGAACTTAGGAACGGCGTGCGAAGCCGCGGGCAGAAGCTAGTTATACATAAAAATACTCATCAAAACATAATAAGAATAGCCTGCTAGAAGAGCTCCTAGATTAGAGGACAGACAGACAGACAGACAGACAGACAGTCAGAAAAAGATCGGTGACTTCTCGCACAACAACGACAATATTCTATTCCGTAAACCCAAACAAGTTTTAATTAGTAAACCCAAAGCAAACACTCTTCAGTAACATACCAGTACATAAAATAAACATTCAGTGTTTTGAACAAATAACCGCGAGTTACGATAGCATATTCAAGTTTGTAACTAAAATCAAACTTATGGATAGTTACAAGGTTATATATAAGGCTTCTTAGAAGTATAATATCCGAAAAGGAAAATTCATTGGTACACGACCGGAAACGAACCCACGACCTTAAGATCAGAAGGGATGCTACCACACTAACAATGCTATTTACGTGCGCAGTGTGCTATTAAACAGTAATAAAAAACATCGTTAGAAAATTGGAACTTCGTAGAAAGTACACGAAAGAAACATTAATCTTTTCATCACACTGGTTCGATATAACTAGTATAAATTTATATATCTATCTATCTATCTGTGACGACCTCTGTGACGCAGTGGGCCTAGGCTCGGCTGAGACGCAAAAGGTTGCGGGTTCGATTCCCGCCGCGGGACAAATTTTTGTATGATCTGCAAGTATTTGTCTTAGGTCTGGGTGTTTCTATGTATAATACGTATTTATTTACAAAAAAAAAGTATTTAAGTAGTATATCAGTCATGTGGTACCCATAACACAAGCTCTGCTTACTTTGGGGCCAGATGATGTTGTGTGAAATGTCCGGAATTATTATTATTATTATTATTATCTAATCTAATTCTAAAAATTCTTGTATATACTCGTATGTATGTATATAATCTGAATCACGGAAACGGCTTCAACGATTTTCATGAAATTTTGTATGCAGGGGGTTTTCGAGGCGATAAATCGATCTAGCTTGGTTTCATTTTTAGAAAACGTCGTTTTATCCGTGTTTTATACCAAGCAAAGCGAGCAAAACTCGGTCATCCAGGTACTAAATATTGATGATCAATGCACACAACATTATCTAATGTATATCTCAAAAGCCTATACCTAAGCCTATATTCGATTCTCTCCATGGACAAAATTTGTGAGATATACTCACAAATTTTGTCCATGGAGAGAATCGAATCCTCAACCAATGGTTTAGAAGGTAGATCTACTACCAATTGAGCTAACAGGCTATCACAATATATATATCATGTTACGATAAGAAGCTAGTATGTTGTACAAATTGCTTGTAATCCAAACCTGCCCGTTGCCTAAAGCCATATTGAATGTATGCAGAATACAAGTCAAAATAACTGTAAATTTTATTTAAAATTTAAGGTAAATAGGTCATAAAGGCTCTGAGACACGGCGTTTATAAGAACCCAATTACCGCGACCGACGCCAGGAAGATTATCTATTAGCAGAAGGGTGAGAAATGGGAAAATTTAACAAAAACAAATATCTCAAGGGGATTGTTTGTGTTGGGGTAGACGTAAAATATCACTCATTATTATCTACGACGTTATTATATTGTAAAAAAATGGTTGTCTGTCAAGTCGTTTTATGGACGATAATTTCACGTGATAACGTCATAATTGCATACTTTTAACCTATTAAGATGAGTCACAAGCCGAACGCTTAGGCCGATCGGGCCTCTCTATCGCTTGTTGTTTGCAGCTGTCGTTCATCGATTTGTAAGACGTTATCACGTCAAATATTATATTTTTTCTTAAAATAGAAAACAACTACCATTATTTTGTTGTTTTCTGTTTTTTGTAAGAATATCTTTATTATACGAGTTACCTCCACGTCACAGCTTTGCTTAGCTTGTAGCTAAATTAGTAGTATGGGGGCTATTAGTAGTATTGCATAATTAATTATTAATGTATTTGTTTTTGTATATATTTTATTTTCTCTTTTATAACATCTGTTTGTTTATTTCTTAATATATAGATATCGTTTCATATCCGTTCCGTTGGTTCTAACGGAGGACTAGTGCGGATTGTTGACACTGCAATCCGCATATGCTGAGTTTGGGTCCATTTGACGGCAACCATTAATTATGTTAGTATGTATAAGTTATTGTATTTGTCTATTCGTCTCAAAGTCAAAGTCAAAGTCAATAAGAACTGGCAAGAAACTCGTCTTGGTCCTAGCGCGTTTTTACATGATTCATCTCATAACTTCCTTTATTACGAAATACTAATACAAGAGAGTTTATAAAGTTCAAGTGTGTTGGTTAACTGTCTGACGGCAGAGCGACATGAGGCCCATGCCTTCTTATCAATAATATAGTCATCTATTTTATATTACTATATCTATTATTATTACTGCCGTGGCCGCTCTCCGATCAGATGGGCAGATCTGATTAAATCTCTCACCAAATTCACCATGACCGACTGCTCCCATAATGCCTCAATAATAGAGACGCATTCAATAGGATTCACCCATAACCACGACCACTCTGCCAATAGTGCCCGACTGAGAAGAGAGAAGGAAGTTTACTATTAATTTTCAGTTTATTTTTCGTTGCCGTAATTTTTTGTCTGTTTCGCTGCCTGTAATATTCAATGACCCATTGTTTCGCCAGGTTAACTAAAATTTTTGTAAAATACGAACGATCATAATTTGTTTACACTAAAAACTTAATATGAGTTACAGTTTTATATAAGTATATTTTAATCATTATTTTAATTAAATTCTTGTCCTCTGGCAGTGAGCTGTTTCAGTTGAGCTATCTTCAGATCGTTTTAAACTGTCTTTAGATAACTCAACTGTTTAATTTTTTTCTATTATTGAATAATAATATGTACGTTTTTGTTAATTTTTATAAATAATTGTTTTAAAACAGGTTAAAATTTTCATTTTTAATGAATTAATTAATTAATCAAAATTATACACATTAAAACTAGCTAATAAATAATTTGACACTAAGTTTATTATAGAAAATTATAAACAATGGGCGGTCTTATCAATTGATTCGACTTTAATTAATTTTCTTAGAATTTTACACAATATTATTTTATGCCAATATGATTAAAATTTAAATGCTAATAGATAAGTACAAAATAATAATAGATTTGACCATTTTACGTACAATTCTATTTGAATCCGGCACCGAAACCACGGTGTTGACGCGGATCCGACAGGCGGCTTAACCGCAACGAATTTACTGAAAATGTTTATCCCATGAGCGATGCTGACTTGAGGGTTAAACAAATTAGAAATAATAATACGCAGAACTTCGCTCCTACTAATGTTTCAGTTTGTCGGATAAAATCAAAATTAAATTGACTAAGGGTATATATAAACACGAACAGTGAAGGCTAATGACTAGTGGTGAGGTACCAAAACAATTTGACACCATCAAATTAGCATAAGAAAAAAAATGTACCCTATACATATTTTTTTGAATGTTACTAATTTATTTATTTATTTTGTTTTATTTTAATATATTCAGGAAATTAACAGCTAACTTATAGAATAGGTAAACAAATAGGTGCTGATGGCTAATTACAAATTTCCACAAAAAGTAACTGAAGTTTTTTAAACTTACGCGATCAGAACACATTATTATAAATACTTACGGGTATTTATCGCGTTTATTTACCTATTTTTCCCGACGTTTCGACAGGATTACACTCTGTCGTGGTCACGGGATGACTCTAGGACTAGGATAGGTCTAGGATGACGGGATAGGTAAATAAACGCGATAAATACCCGTAAGTATTTATAATAAAAGTAACTGAATTAATTTAAACAAAGTTTTAGGACGACTATGATTAAGGTAGGTAGGTAATTAAGAAGATATACTTATTGGCTAAGTTATGACACAGAAAAGGAAGTATTACCAAGAAATTTACCACTCAATATATTTTTTAATTTAGCAGGGGAGTTTTAAAAAATATCCAGGGTAACCTCTCTGGAAAGAACATTAAAACATCTGCATGCCCTGATCAAAAATGTGTTCTGCCTATAGTTAGTTTTAACCATTGGTACATTTTCGGATTTCTGTGAGTTCTAAAGTTAGTGTTCAGTCCGAGTTGTTGCAGCAGCCCCGAGCAGTCCACCGAGCCATTCACAATGCCAGACAGATAACAAAGATCCGCTATAGTTCTTCGTTCCTGAAGAGGCAAAAAATGAAATTTTCTACATCTTGTGTAAAAATCTGGTAAGCAGATTTTTGTGCAAAACTGAAGGTACCGTAGGAATCTTTTCTGAATACGTTCCAAGCGCGAAACGTAAATATCGTATTGAGGGTTCCACACCTGCGAACAGTACTCCAGGTGACTGCGTACATATGAACAGTACTGGATCTTAAAGGTTTTGACGTTTGAAAATTTGCGAGACATTCGAAGTATAAAGCCTAACGCCTTCGATGCTTTGCCGACTATCGAGTTAAAATGTTCGTCAAACAGGAGTTTGCTGTCAAACGTTACTCCTAAATCTTTTATCTGAGCCACCCTTGTCAGCGGCGTGTTTTGTAATTAATAATTGAATTTCAGAATATGAGCTTTTCGGGTAAATTAACAAATATAGCGTTTTGAAAAATTTAAATTAAATGGACTGACCTCTATCAATTTATATTTTTTAAACGAAAATCTGTATCTGAAAACTATTTAAGAAACCTTATAGTATCTTTAAAAACCCTATCCAACGATATATCAAAAAATCAACCCCACTTTAAATGTATGTACATGTAGGTACGAGTAATTCAACTTTACTTTACTCGTACCTACAAACCAAATTTTTTCAGCTTTTATATCTTAACTTTTTAAGGTTCACTAATACTTATATCGTGCAAAATTTAATCACAAAAAAACTAATTATCTGCGAGCAAGAGCTCTGATCAGGGGCGGACTAACAGACAGACGGACATAGCGAAACTATAAGGGTTCCTTGTGGACTCTGGAAACCTAAAAATAACATTGCCATTCAATGTGGGATGAACCGAATTACTAATATTTTCGTAATCTTAATGTATGTGTTTTTAATCGGGGCGGCTGGTGACCAACGATCTGGCGCCTATCTGGCTCAGTGTTTTAGCATTGCTATTCAATGTGGCAGTTATCAGATTTCTACAGTTTGTTTTAAACGATATAACTTCAAAAACTATCAGTTTATTAGTTTATCTCGTGATCAATGGCGCATGCAAGTGTGCCGAAATTTCGGGAAGCAGAAAAACTCATATATCATGAACCGTTTAAATCATTTATTAAAAACGGGATATTTACCGTTTTTAATAAATTATTTAAACGGTTCTTAGATACATTTTGATAAACATGTATTTTAATCACGTATTATTTTTGTCGACGAAGGCACCGATACTGTTTCAATTTATCTAGAGAATCTTTATTAGGGTGAGATTGATTCGCGGTCCGCTCGTTGCCGCTCGTGTTCACGATTCCCACTTCTTAGATAGGTCAACTAATTCAGCATTATAAATCATTGTTAGTTATTTTTCTATACAAATCTGTAAAATTAAAATAAAATATTATATATTCAATAAAATTACAATGACCATTGTGAATCTATTAGGGAAGGTGTATGTAGACGTCGTCGGTTCCTGCTAGCTCCTTCCTCCTTAACTTTATCGTCATCATCATCGACTTGATTGCAATCCACTACTGGCTGTCGGTCTCAAACTCTTTTAAAGCACGTCATTGAACCTGAACTTAGGCTTTTATAATTCAGTCATGCCAGCAACATTGCTCCTCATGTTTGAAGCATAAACGTCCCTAACTAAAACAAAGCTTTGACTTAACAAATCCATCGAAATACCAAAGTGGTCAACTTCGGCACTTCGAATGTACTCACCAATTAAACGTTGAGAGTCGACCGAGCACGTCACTCGTCTCTCGAACTTTACCACAACCAATTAAAATTTGTTCAACTAATACCACGAAATAATTAACAAATTATTTCGATTTAGATGACAAAATGACTTGGGTTTGAATCTGCTCCAACTTTATTCGGCATCCGTAATTAAGTTAGGATGGATCATACTAAAAAGCATTAAGATCAGACGAGTTTTTTCCCAGGTTCGTATTGAACTGGACGTCGATAAGCAATGACGTGAAAAAAAGAAGGTTCTTAACATTAAAGAAATCGTTCTACTCCACTAACATTGATTGTCTTTTTGTGGGTTGACAAATTATTGCATATCAGCATCCGACTGGGGTTAGGTGGAACTGGCACCTTCGTTCACTTGGCATGTAGACGAAGACGCTTTAAAATGGTTCTTGGGTGTCTACTCCTCTATACGATAAAGTCGATGAAATATACGTCGAATTCAGTCGAATTGACAGATGTTTCGATATAACTTTTAAAACTATCATGGTTTTGCACATAATTTTCACTCAAAACGGGATATTTAAATATCGAGAAGCTGAAAAACTCATATATCATGGTAAATATCCCGTTTTGAGTGAAAATTAGATGTTTCGATATTAAATTCAAAATATCGTAGGTATTGTTTGTTATGGAGGATTACGATATTGATTGTCAAAAATAATGTCGGTCGTTCCATCCACTGTAAACAGGTCAAAACGATGGCGCTAAGAGTAGGATTTTGCACGATTTTAGACCCGTTATATCGTTTATCGATTTCAAGAGTAGGCCCCCTGTAGTGTTATTGAATAACAAAAAATCGGTTATGATTTTTACTACTGCTTTTTCTAATAGTTTATCGTCGAAATCTTAATCTAAATGATTAAGGTAACTATTAACTTACCTACAAATGAGTTAAATACTTCTTAGTGGACCAAGGTCCGGCTGAGACGCAGGGCGTTGCGAGAGCAACAAATGTTTAATCTGCAAGTATTTGTATTGGTCTGGGTGTTTCTATCCTCACTTTTCATAACATATCAAAACAGAACCTCTGCTTACTTAAGGGTTAGATGATGCTGTGTGAAATATCCGGCATTTTTTTTTAATTATTTAAGTGTAATTTTATGTTACAAAGCAACGAGCTCGGCTGTGACGCAGAAAGTTGTGGAACAAATGTTTGTATGATCTGCAAGTATTTATCTCGGGTCTGGGTGTTTCTATGTATAATATGTATGTATTTACAGAAAAAAGTATGTAAGTAGAATATCAGTCTTGTGATACCCCTAACACAGGCTCTGCTTACTTTGGGACAAGATGATGCTGTGTGAAATGTCCGGCATTATTTATTATTCATTTATTTCCTTTCCCTTATATATATGTGGACTTGGATTAAGTTATACTACACGATATCTAAATAGTTTTAAGTATCGACGCGCGTCACTAGAAATACAAATATCTATCAAGTCTTAAAGAAAAACTGTCTATAATTATGATGTCGTTAGAATCGTTATAAACTAAGCTAACCTTATTATTACCATAAATTTATTATTATAGTATTAGTATAGTATATTATACAACTAGTGAATAAAGGACGGATTTATAGCGTGGGCCATAGAACTCACGAGGGATATAAAAAGGATTTATATCAAATCACTCGTGTTGCTTAGGATCCTAACACTTGAATCACTCGCTACGCTCGTGATTCAATCATCATGTATCCTTACCGTCGTGTTTCAGTCGTTAGAATCCTTTACTTGCTCGTGACTCATATATATGGCCCTCGCTTTAAATCCGCCCTTTATTCAGTAGTTGCCTAATATACTAGTTTTTTCTAAGATGGCCGGCCCAAATGACGCGCGGCCCAGAGAGGACCGATTGTTTTCCGTTTCTATGTTACATTAAATGGCTGATACGTATTTATTCACTTATTTGAAGAATATCAATAACTACAGGTTACAGCACCTACATAAGTGTATTTTTGAAGTACATCATCTTTCCTCTCGCTTTCCTGCAATCTGCGGGTTTGATTCCGTCAAGAGGGACGGAAGTGAGTAACAGGAAACCAGTGAAGTGTGCGCTATTTTATTTGACCAATGAGCGCGCGCGGTGGTAGAGTTGACCGACAGATGGTACCAACCCGAGAGATTTTTTCCGAGAGATACTGTCAGCCAACAGTGTGTGAGTGTGTGTGACGAGAAAGAGAAAGGGAAATAGAGAAGGCAGTTGTGCGCCCCACTTACAGTGTTGTGTATAAAGAGTGCTGTTATATAAACTAATTCAGAATTTAACGTTATTGTTGCTTATTACCAAGGTGAGATATCAGCTTATACATATCATATGCGACTACTGAAAGGCTCGCTCTTTTTTTGACGTGACAACGTCTAATAAATCGATGAACGCCGGCTGCACGTGACAGAATAATTGAAATTATACTCGTAAGAATTCAATAAAAATCCACCTGTCATTCAATTAGTTCACAGCTAAAAGCACAGATGGTGTTTTGATAAACAGTTAAACAGTTTTATACTTATATTATTATTTTATAGTTGGTTTAAATTAACATATGTTTTAATAAATATTATTGTAATAAAAATGATTATACCATCACACACATTTGAGAACGAAATTAGGATTTCAGAACGAAAGTATCCGATGATTGTTATATATTGTAAATTTAGTTGTTCGATACATACTTTCTTACTATTTTTCAGTTATTAATTAGTTTGGATTTATTAATGAATGTTTCACTTTATTATTTTCTGTTCTCATTATTCTGATATTTACAAGTCCTTCATTTGATTGTTTACTAAATCGGTAAATTCGTTATAATTCTTTTATTAAGACATATATAGCAAAACTATGAATCCATTGTTAATTGAATTATATTTTAACATCTTTTTATTGTTATTAAGTAAATAACTTTCATTATTATACTTAGATTCTTAATAGGGCTGTGGATAGTGCTGTGGATAGGGCTGTGGATAGGTCTGTGTATAGCGCTGTGGATAGGGCTGTGGATAGGGCTGTGGATAGGGCTGTGGATAGGGCTGTGGATAGGGCTGTGGATAGGGCTGTGGATAGCGCTGTGGATAGGGCTGTGGATAGGTCTGTGTATAGCGCTGTGGATAGGGCTGTGGATAGGGCAGTGGATAAAGCTGTGGATAGCGCTGTGGATAGGGCTGTGGATAGGTCTGTGTATAAGCGCTGTGGATAGGGCTGTGGATAGGGCAGTGGATAAAGCTAAGGATAGGGCTGAGGATAGGCATGTGCTTTCAAGATGTGGTCAGTTCAAATACATAATGTGAAATCATATTTAAAAAAAAATGATAAAAATGTGTACATACAAAATTATATAATAATTTTAATATTGTGTTAAATGCCTACCTATAATTAAATATTGTAAGTAGGTACTTCGGGACGAAGTACATGTCAGAATGGCCGTGACAGAATAATTGAAATTATACTCGTAAGAATTCAATAACAATCCACCTGTCATTCAATTAGTTCACAGCTAAAAGCACAGATGGTGTTTTGATAAACAGTTAAACAGTTTTATACTTATATTATTATTTTATAGTTGGTTTAAATTAACATATGCTTTAATAAATATTATTGTAATAAAAATGATTATACCATCACACACATTTGAGAACGAAATTAGGATTTCAGAACGAAAGTATCCAATGATTGTTATATATTGTAAATTTAATTGTTCGATACATACTTTCTTACTATTTTTCAGTTATTAATTAGTTTGGATTTATTAATGAATGTTTCACTTTATTATTTTCTGTTCTCATTATTCTGATATTTACAAGTCCTTCATTTGATTGTTTACTAAATCGATAAATTCGTTATAATTCTTTTATTAAGACATATATAGCAAAACTATGAATCCATTGTTAATTGAATTATATTTTAACATCTTTTTATTGTTATTAAGTAAATAACTTTCATTATTATACTTAGATTCTTAATAGGCTTCTGTGATTGGTTGAATAATGAATATGGTGTGATGTTTTGTATATATTTCAAAAATGTATAAAAGGCGAGGTTAAAGCCTAAGACGGGTAGATTGGGAGTGACCACCGAACTAGAAAGATAAGTGCCTTGCAATAATATTGTACTATAATATATATTTGTGTATTTAATATGTGTACAGTTAATTTTATGTGTTATTCTCTGTTTGGTTATTTGGTAACTTTAAAACTATATTATGTTTGTGAACTACATACATTTGTATCAGTTAATTATTCTGTCATTGTTTCCTTATATTCCTTATGGTGTTTATTTTGTAGGAGGGTACTTGTGTTGTGTAAAATTGTAAAGGATCATACAAAAAAGTGTTAGGACCAGACAAGTTTCTTGCCGGATTCTTCTTGAACTGGGGTTAGGAGGAACCGGCACCTAGATTCACTAGCATGTAAGAAGACGATTCTAAGTGGTCCTTGTAATTTTATTGAATAAAGAAAATTGAATATACTATGGTAAATTTGTTATTCTCTCTTCTTATTGAATTTATCCTTGCTTACATTTAGCTTTAATTCCTCATGTGAGAAGTAGGTATTTAACTTCAGTAATTTTACTAACTTTCATTATAAACTTCTAAATCTTGATATTAGGTGTAATATATTATACTAATTAGAGCAGGTATTTATATGAATCTAACACACGCATGAAAAAGAATGACTCATTGTCCCGTTACGCTCATTGTCCTGTTATGCTCATTGTCCCGTTGCGATCGTAGCGAGAGCGCATAGATGCGGCGGATAATTATGACGTTGTCACGTTATACTATCGTCCGTAAACCGATTTCACAGACAACCATTTTTTTATTATTACAGATAGATGTGGACATATCAGATTTTTTTGTAATACTAGCTCACCCGGCAAACGTTGTTTTGCCAGATAAATATTTTTCGTAAGAAATTTTTTTTTTTTTCATAAAAAGTATCCTATGTGTACCAAGTTTCATGATGATCGGTTAAATAGTTTTCGCGTGAAAGCGTAACAAACAAACTTACATTCACATTTATAATATTAGTAGGGATGTACTTTTTATCATTGTACCACGCCAGCAGCTAGAGTAAAATAACATTAGATTAGCGAACAAAGTCGCGAAAAGTTCCACTAGTAGTTGGTATAAGCAGTGATTTAAGTAGCGTGACTCAGTGGATCCTCGCTCAGCTGACTTGCACTCAGCATTACTTATTTAGACTCACTCTGCGACTTATTTTTAAAACGTCAGTTCAGACCCACATCAGGCATTCCGTCTCCGAGCTAGATACCTTTAAATAGAACTGTCACTTCATCTGCCACTTTATACCTTCTCACTTTATAACTTATGATGCAAAAGAGGCTTAGAATATGAGATTTTATTCATAAACTTTTTGACATATCTGTGAATTTAAAAAGCTTTTAATACATGACATTGAATTTATGAATAAATACAACCTTGAGAGTTTTTGATGTACTTGTATCTGCAGGGCTTATGTAAGATCGTTGACCGTTGAAGATTGTTGAGCAGAGAATAAATGAGTAAAATGGTATAAAAATGTTATTATAGTAATGACGATACGTAACATTTTCATTATGAATATCTTTAAATAAACGGTACCATTCATTTTAGAGAATTTGATACGGACTCGTGTTGAGGGTACGAATGGTGAAGTCGAAGGTCCAGTACCAACACCAAATTTATTACCGCCTGCTGTGACAACGCTTCCCCCTTTCTCGCGGCGAGAGTCGTGCGTGGAGGACGCACGACTCGCGCCGCGAGATACGTCACCCGCAGTGCGAAACGTCTTCTAGAGCGGCAATTTTTTTGATAGAGGTCAGTGTCCCCCTCTACCTGCTAAACTGCTGTTTGGAGAAGATAAGATAATATTTATTTACCAAAATAAATTTCACACACCTATTATTACATGCTACCTACTGGTGATCCTCGCACCAGGCCAGGCCTGTATCGCAGGAGATCGGTCAAGCAAAACGTGATTACCAATCGTTATATACACATACGTTACGTGATTACCTATAATGTGTACAAAAAACACATTACTGGGCAGATAAACAATAAAAACAAAAGTAGAGTAAAATAAAAAAAATAACCAAAGTTAACATTACTACTTGCAAAAACTAAAACTACGATACCTACCATTATATACATATTGTATGATGTAAAGAAGTGCGGTGTAGGTAGAATGCATACAAAGGACAAAGAAATCCGAAATGTTTTGTGTAGTTGGATAAATAATGAAATGGCTTTATATATTAATACGTGCAGCAAAAACTTTGTACCCCTTTTTACCTATATTGCGCGGACGGAGGAGTATGAAATTTCGCACACATGTAGTTTATATAGAGAAGGAGTGCAGAATGCTAATATTTTTTTTAATTATGCATGAAAAATACATTAATTATTAATTAATTATGGTTGAATTTCAACCTGCGGGCGACCACCAGTATAATGAAATGGCTTTAATAATATTTTAGGTATCACCTTGATTTGTAAATCTTACAAAAATATTATTATTATGTTGTAAGTTCGATCTTTAGGACATACTTACGTTTGTATGATGGTCATTGATGTTTCTTCTGTATCTGGGTGATGTATAATTACGTTTTAAAAACTAAAAAGAAAACCGACTTCATAGGATGCAATTTGAGAGCATAATTTTTGAAGTGAAAACTTATTTTATCACGGTACTCATATTTTTAAATGTGGTAAAACCTCTGAATTTGCGACACCGTTACCGTCTGGGGCGAGACGCAGCCGGCTGCCGCGCTCGCCCCATTTGATTATAAACCTTAAATCACATGTTTACAGTCTACTTTTGTATGGAGAAGTTTACTGAGTTAGGTTCTTTGATATATTATCTACATTCTGAACAAAAAATATTGCATCTTCTGTGTTCGTTCAGTATTTGATTGGAAGTCGCCATAATTACTGATTTTGAAGTGATTTATTACTAAACTCTAACGCGCCAAAATAAGTTTTCACTTCTGTCGCCACTCCCGTAGTGCCCGTAGAAATTTTTAGTGGAAAGTACATGTATTTTGTTCATAAATAATATGGGTAGACCAACTAAACGCACTGATTTTCACTGCACGTAACGAAAATATCATCTATGTATAAAATTTTTAGGTTTTAAATTCAACAGTTAGGCTTGTTTTCAAAAATTCTGAAGCACGTATCTATTTATATGCCATTTTAATTATTCAAATCAAGTTTCAAGCAAATCGGACCACGCGTTAAAAAGTTTCATACATTCGTTTACACCCCCTTTTTCACCCTCCTAGAGGTTGAATTTCAAAAAACCTTGCCTTAATGGGTGGTTTTGCTGTAAAAGGAAGCTACCTTCCAAATTTCAGCTTTCTAGCTTCAGCGGTTTCGGCTCGGCGATGATGAATCAGTCAGGTTAAGCTCGTTCTACCTATAGGTATAGATTGATTACGAATGCCTTAATTCGTTGTAAATAAAGCATTGCAACCTACTGCTTGGTCTTTGGCATTTATAAGGTCATCCAACATGGCAGGATAGCCAATAAGGCCACGTGGCTAACTTAAATGATGGATATTTCATATAAGGCAAACCAAAAGCAACCGTCATAGATTTAGACAGACAGCTTACCGAACGACGTGTGATGGAAGCTCTCAGATGAAAATGCCACTTAGGTCACCCATCCAAATACTGACTCCGCAGTGTTGCATAGCTTCGTTGGTTTTATAAATGAGTTAGCTATGAGAGTTTCATATATAATATGTGATTGGTAGATACTTGATAAATAATAATAATAATAATAATACTGCACATTTCACACTCCGTCATCTGGCCCCAAAGTAAGCAGAGCTTGTGTTATGGGTACCACGTGACTGATATACTACTTATAACCTTTTTTTGTATATACATACATATTATACATAGAAACACCCAGACCCGAGACAAATACTTGTAGATCATAAACATTGGTCCCGCGGTGAGAATCGAACGTGCAACCTTTTGCGTCTCAGCCTCACTGCGCCACAAAAGTCGTCAAATAATCAAAGCTGACAGTTATCACCATTGGAAACTATCGTGGTTACATAATTTCCACAATAACCGGGATATTTGGCCATGATTTGTTAGTTGCTTAACTGTTTCCCGATATTTTGAAGCTATAAAATATCGGGAAACAATAAACTCGTAAATGGTAAATCTCTCGATTATCAATAGACATTTTGATAAGTAAATTGTGTTAAATGATTCGAGTGAATCTAGTCTGTTCATCTGACAAAAACAGACCAGCTATGATAAGTATTATTAATTTGAATTGTCTAAGTCGTCAGTTCAAATTAATAATAATAAAAAGTCTTTTCAAGATTATAATTTTATTTATTACTAGAAATATTTACAGAAATGTACAAAATAATATACAATTATATATAATACACGTGAAACAATTGAGCTATCTAAGGACCGTTTAAAACGATCTATAGATATCTCAACTGATCCAGATCACTGCCAGAGGGCAGCGTTCCCAAGATACTGGCGGCATCACCACGTTGAATGGCAATGCTAATACGCTGAGCCAGATAGGAGCCAGCTCTTGGGTCATGCAACGTATCTACCAGACGCCGAGAAATAATTTTGAAACGCGGTGGGCTCCTGTTCCCCACGGGCCCAGGGTCTCGACTCCAAAAGGCTCAAATATGTAGGCCTTATCCAAACCAGCATATTTGCGGTTTTTGAGGTCCTCGGCACATTCAGCCGCCGCACCAGCGCTAACGGAAGTCCCCGACAGATGGGATGCGGCCAGGGTGTCTACGCAAGTAGCATCCCACACTACCCATCTCCCAAGGGACAAGAGTCATACCATCAGGCCTCCTACCATCATCACGTATCAGACCGTTTGGTTCGAGAACAGCTAGTACGTTGACGCTGGTGAGTGCCCGACGAATGATATCGTTAAGACTGGCATGGCGGGCAATCCTACCGGCGGCCCTATGACACAATAACCCATGGAGACCAAGCTGGTCGACCACTGTACCACACTGGCACTGATGAGGGGCGCAGCACCGCGCATCCAACCGCAGACAAATTGCAACTCGAAATGTTGTAGGATCTAATAATGTTCCAATGTTAGATGATGGTAGTGCTTGTAACCAATGTTCTGACTCCCATTTCGAAACGGCTAGGAGACGGGCGCGATCTACGGAGCTTGAGCATGTTTCTAACAGATGACTCCATGTAAGCTCACATAGAGGCCCGTCCCATTGCCGTTAGGCCGAAAGGTTCTTGGGGGGAGCGGAATTAGGGCAAGCATTGTTCCAAGCGTTTCTTGCTTCGTCAAGATATGAAATTTTATGAGTGATGCCAGAACTAGCCGGAAAAGAAGGAATTAGAATTTTTCAACCAAATTACTAGTACTGTAGACAGAAGACAAGAACGCCGGTAGGGCAACACTTGAAATTTTGCGAATACCTAAGCCTCCCAATTTGACAGGTAGGGAGGCCTGCAGCCATGCCTTGTCATCCAGGTTAATGTTCAAAACCAACAATAAAGTGTCCTTTATTATGTTGTCTAAGCCTTCCACCAGCTCGCTGTGTTTCCACAATTGACAACATCTTAAAGGTTAAGTAAATTTTGGAACAAAAAGACAAAACTTGATAATTGTAAAAGCCATATGACTATTAATTTTAAACAATCTGTCCGAGGTTTTGCTAAAATTTTGAATTTTCGCATCTATGAAGGTCGGAAAAGACTCATCAAGAATTGGTGAACCGAGGAGGCGAAGTGAATATTTATCAACAACTGTAATATTTGAGGCCAAACTGTTGAATTTTGAAACAATTGAATTTTTATCCAAACAACTGTCCGAAACGTAAAGCTCGCATTTTGAATAATTTAGCTCTAAACCAATTTGCCGAAATTCATCACTGAGCTTTAGATCACCAAAAACAGTGTCCACATCTCCACCTAAAGTTCCGTCATCCAAGTACCAAACATTGAGTTTAGATTGGACACGTTTAATAATCGGATGGATGGCACGGCTGAAAATGGCTGGACCAAGGGGGTCGCCTTGCTGACATCCAACGGCAGACGAAATAATATTGTCACGATAGATCAATTTAGACGGTGAACTATAACACTGCCAAAGAATAAATAAATTTTGTTTGTAATTTCTTTGAGCAAGACACCCCCTGTCTACGGAATTGAAGGCGTTTTCAATATCCACCTTTAAAATTACCTCCCCGCAATTTTGATCCAAAAATGTACGAAGAGAATGGCGGCTGTGAAGCCGCAGTAGGCTTCATAGCCGCCACGCGAACCAAATCCTAGCTGAACAGGTCGGAAAAAGTCACCGAGATATGCAGCTTTTTTCCGACAGCAGACTTTAGCTGCTAGGCGGCGGTAGGTGAGACCCACGGCTATGGGTCTAATTCCGCCGTCTTTCTTTTTGAGTGCGCATAGGTTTGCACCGTACAGGAGCTCAGTGATCTCGCTGTTAACTCGACCTGACAACATCAGGTTGATCAGGGCCGTCATATCTTCCAGAAGAACTTCAACGGCATGGCCCAAACCGCCAGACAGCAGGTCCTTTAGATGTTGTGGAGTCACAGCATCCAGGCCGCCGGCAGAGCCATTCTGGAATGACATGACGGCACCGAGCACGTCCTGGCTGGTTGCATCAACAGCGTCATCACTCTCTTGCGGTGGATCGGGGAGTTGAAAGTTGGGCCCTGGAAGAGGGTGCTTAATTTCAAGAGATTTGAGAGTTTCATTAGAATTTGGGCTATCGTGTTACTAGAAAATAAAACACGCGAGGCACCCTTAACATCACCATCGCTAAGTTTACTTTCTACAAGTTTGTAGATAGCAGACTCGGAGACTAGTTTGGAAGATTTTGAATTTATTTGTGGGTCCAAATAATTTTTGAAATTTTGAGGTGTGCACTCAATGCTTGCAGTATACCACTATTCAACATTTTATTTTAATCAATTCACTGATTGTGATGTTAAGAAGAGCATTGCATCTATTCCGTCTAAAGCCATTGGTAATGATGGTATTAGTCGGAATATGATCATCCCCATCCACGATCAAATAGTCCCCGTGATCCGTCACATCCTCAATTCTTCTATCTCCACTGGGGAATTCCCTAGTTACTGGAAAGAAGCACAGGTTACTCCACTTCGAAAAAAATCCAATCCAGCTTCTTTCTCAGAGTTTCGTCCAATTTCCATTCTTCCTTTCCTATCCAAAGTCTTAGAACGTCTTGTACATCAGCAACTCAGTATCTTCCTAACCAGAAACAATCTCCTTAATCCTTTCCAATCCGGTTTCCGTTCTGGTCACAGTACTGTTTCAGCATTAGTTAAGATAACTGATGATGTACGTAATGGTATGGATAATGGTAAAGTGACTGTCCTGTCTTTACTAGATTTCAGCAATGCTTTTAACAATGTTGATTATGACATTCTTCTAGGTCTCCTCCGTTCTCTTAACATATCTCCAACAGTGGTTGAATGGTTTCGTAGTTACCTGTATGGGCGTCGGCAACGTATACGGATCGATGATACTTACTCATCATGGTGCACTATATCAGCTGGCGTTCCTCAGGGCGGCGTTTTATCACCTCTACTTTTTGCCATTTTCATAAACTCAATCTCCCAACATTTAACTTCATCGTACCACCTCTATGCAGACGATCTACAAATCTACACGCAAGCTCCGGTGGCGTTGTTGCCTGGTGCTATAACATGTATCAACCAGGATCTAAATCGTATTTTGCGTTGGAGTAGGGCTTACGGTCTTAAAATTAATCCCACGAAAACCCAAGCCATTGTCATTAAGGGTTCACGGATGGTGTCCAAAATTGACTGGTCCAGCCTTCCACATATTATTTTTGATGGAGTTCACATACAGCAGAGTGAGACGGTAAAAAATTTAGGTGTTCTCATGGACAGAAATCTGTCATGGGAACAACAGCTAACTGAAGTCAGCCGAAAAACTTTTGCCTCAGTCGGTTCTATTCGGAGACTGCGTAACTTTTTTCCGATTGCCACTAAAATTTCGCTTGCACAGTCACTCCTTCTTCCAATATTAGACTATGCTGATGCCTGCTACTTAGATTTGACTGAACAGCAACTTAACAAACTTGAGCGCCTTCAAAATCTCTCCATTAGATTTATATTTGGGCTGCGCAAATATGACCATGTCTCCGAATTCCGAAAAAAGCTTAAGTGGTTACCAATTCGCTTTCGTCGGAATTTGCATTCTCTGAACGTTTTATATAATATTCTTTTTAATCCCACAACACCTTCCTATCTCAAAGAACGTTTCCAATTTCTCCACCTCACCCACTCTCGATCCTTGCGCTCCTCTGATACTCTCCTACTCGCGACACCTGTCCACACCTCCTCATACTATGCCAATTCTTTCTCAGTACAGGCTGTTCAATTATGGAACGCACTGCCTTATGCTATTAGACGCGCCAAATCACATAGTATCTTTAAATCTATGGTCAAGGAACACTTTTTGTCATGTTGTTAACTATGTATTGTTTGTTTCTTTACGTTATATTGGTATATTTATTTATGTATGTATTAGTTTATTTAGTTTATCTTATTGTATTATTATTATTTAATTTATTTTTGTAGGTAATATTAGGTATTGATGTATTTCACTTTTTGTTATCCTGTAAATATGTATGTACATATAATTTTTATCATAAATCACGCATAGTATTTTCATCACCCCCGATTCAGCTATGTTGATTTCTATCCATCCAAAGGTTGTCTGGCAGAGATCGCTATCTAGCGATAAGACCGCCCATTGTACTACCGTGTAGCTAAACATTGTTTCTTATTACAGTCTAATGTATTTGTGGTGTGCAATAAAGTATTTTCTATTCTATTCTATTCTATACCTAACACAATTTTGCTTTATCCTAATAGTAAGCGATGATTTGTTTCCTAAATCTTTCTATACATGAAGTACATTATAGGGGAAAATTTGTAAATGTTCCCATGCTTGCTTCGTATATTTAGATACAACATTCCTAATGGCTTGAGACAGAACAGTAGCGACAGAGATGCGAGCACCGCGAGGAATACGTTTCAAAATTGGGGTTGTAGTTTTACATTGGCTAATCACTTTCCAAAAGGGTCGTAAATCAGACGTAGAATTAGAATTTACTAACGAATTATCTACCGCTCCTGCAACCGGGGCAGACAGCGGAATAGTAAAGTTGTGTATTCTTTTTTGGTGAATTTTGAAGAAGCGAGGCTGGGAACATATCGTGCACTCAACAAGTTCGGGCACGGACACGACAGCATTATTCACATTTCTACTTGCATTTGGCGGTTGTGTGCATAGTGCCATCAGAATTTTTCCTTACAAATCTAATTAAAATAAAATAATCAAACAAATTACAGTGGCAGACAGGTGAAGCGCACGCGTGGTAGCTCTTAGGTCAAGCAGTCTGCCACTGCGAACTATGACAATCACTACACATAACTGTTCCGCAGGCCAATCAACTTGTTCTTGCCCATTCATATCACGAACTGACCGCGTGAAATATCTACGTGTGACCATTGATCAGACCCTATCCTTCCAGTCCCACATAGACGCCCTAGTCACTAGATTGCGATAGTTGATTTATATCTTCAGGGAGCTCAGGCATGTATCAGACCACGAAATCATAAAGATGACATATCTTGCTCTATGCCAAGCGATCTTTGGCTACTGCATCACCTCTTGGGTTGTGCGGCTAAGACATGCTTGATTGAGCTTGAAAGGGCCCAAAGAGCTATCTTGAAAGCCAGCGCTAGATTTCCCGGCGTTATCCAACTACCAAACTGTACTTAACCTGAGATGTTCTGACGATCAGACAGTATTTTACCCTCTAAACTATACTTCTACAACATTCCAAATTGACATATGACAAAAATGTTATGAAGGCGAGCGGAGGAAAGGATCCGTCTGCCCTGTTCAAACGTTTAAGACAAGCTCAGCCCAGAAATTCACCTGCTTTTTTGCCCCCTTCATTAACAACAAGTTAAATAGTACCCACTCTATCTACCCCCTAACGAAACTTAAATGTAAGTCGGGAACAATAAAATGGCTGAAAGCCCTAGACCAGCAAACTTAGAAAGTTCTGACTCCTATAACAAGAACAACTTCCCGCCTCTTAACCTCCTGTTCCTACCCCTTTCCGCCGACTGTATCCATACAATATATATATATTTTTTTAGTATAGCGTAAGTTCACTTACTGTTTATAATTTTAGTACCTATTTCACTAAGTGACTCTCCTGTCATCCTACAAGCAATCCAAACCAAGTTAGATCCGTGGAGCAAGAGCCATGGTTGCCTGTCATACAGATCTTCGAACCTTTCTCAGGCATCAGTCTCTCACAAAACAGATTAACAGAAGTTTTAGGACCATTGCTTTAATGATACAAAAGCCTGTTATTGTTTACAACCTTTGTGAGAAAAAATAAATAAATATCATGGATTTGGATTCCGGTTCCACTATGGACGAAAATCAGTGGCCACATTTGGGTGACTATATTAGTTTTGTATCCAGATCGGGAGAACAAATACTTTTTGAGTGTAAACGATGCTTACCTAAACAAGCAAAAATAAAAGCTTACATATCGAGTCTCAACAATCTTAAACAACACATAAAAAGAGTACATTAGTCTAATCGAGCTAAGCCAAAGCGGAGAATCGGTATAACGGATAACGGTGACACCAGGAGCAGTTATATAAAAAATAAAATTTTAATCACGTGTTAACGGATTAACGATTAACGTTAACCTGCGTTTGAAAATCCGAAATGTAACGCTTTAACGTTTAACGAAGTTAACTTTTTCAGTAACGGATTAGCGATTAACGAAATTAATTATTTGCGTAACGGTGCCCAGCTATGAGTACAACCTTACTAATAAGCTAAGTATTTAAGTACTTACCTCTCAAAATTACGATAAGGTATCTAAATGTGGGTATACCAAAAACAAATTGCTTACGCATTCCAACACTTTCACTATAAAAGGTAGTCTTTTGAAGAAAGCTTATTATAATATAAATGACTATATTATTGATAAGAATACATGGCCTGATGTCGCTCTGCCCTCAGACAGTTAACCGACACACTTGATATGTATAAATTCTCTTGTATTAGTATTTCGTGGTTAAGGTTGTCACAAGATGGATCATGTAAAAAAGCGCTAGGACCAGGACGAGTTTCTTGCCAGTTCTTCTCGGGCTTGGGTTAGGATGAATTGACACCTAAATTCACCTAGAATGTATGACGTTTCAAAGTGATCCTTGTGATTGTATTGAATAAAGCATCTTCTGACTTCTGACTAGGCTATACCTGTATTGTGTAGCGGCAGCGGCCTTCGATGTTCCAGAATAATGTTGTTCATCTTTTGAGATATTCCGGAGATAAAATATAAACTACATGGTATGTCATGGACTGTACAAAATCTATACATTTAAACACGGGTGGTACTCACTTATTATTTTGTCGATGGAGGCACTGACATCGTATAGACTCCAGAGAATTTTCAACAAGGTGAGTTTGATCCGCGGTCTGTTTTTTTTATTCGTTATTTTAGTGCACAATATTTATAATGCTCTAAAATATTACAATCTAGCCAAATAAGCTAATGAGAATCTATGTCAAAGCAAAATTTGCTTTGACATAGTTTTATAAAATAAATTATACCTAAGAATGTGTCCAATAGCACTTTTCTTACAGACTCTAGTTAAGGGGAAGACACTTTTTTCTTGTGTTTTATATAGTTACTTATCACTTCACTATTGTTAAACTACACTAACTCAAATGGCTTTTTCTGTTTGAGCTTTCTTACAATGTCCGTGATGTCGAGGAGCTGGATTGCCTCGACGTTCACATGTTGAAGAAGCCTCTAGCCTTTCTTGAGCTTCTGCATACTTTTGTATTACCTTATCGACGAACTCTATTCTATAGTCTCTATGGAGATTGTCATTTCATATGTACCTTCACATTTCATTCATCATCCGCGGTCTGTGAGTTGCCGCTCACGTTCACAGTTCGCACTGAAAATGAAATATACAAAATCAGAGATGTCCAGGTCCAGATGTTCTGTTCAGCTGAGAATCTGTCCAAATGCTTCGGAAGAGTAACAAAATTGTACTTTACGAATCTGTCAGTTTCAGTTGAGGGTAGAGCATTACGAGACCGTGCATTCATACTGGTATTAACAATACATAATTATATATTTTTTTATTTAACAGCATCATCTGGCTCCAAAGTAAGCAGAGCTCGTGTTATGGGTACCACATGACTGATATACTACTCATATAAGTATATTTTTTTTTGTAAATACATACATATTATACATAGAAACACCCAGACCTGAGACAAATACTTGCAGATTATACAAACATTTGTCCCGCGGCGGGAATCGAACCCGCAATCTTCTGCGTCTCAGGTGGACCTTAGCCCACTGCGCCACAGAGGTTGTCATGTGTATATTGCTGTCCCGTTTGTTCCCGTTTAATACCAAACAAACACACGGAAGATTTATATACATAAAGATACGCTTTCTTCACAAGACTACCCTTTATGCAGTAGCTTGAAAGTTTGCCAAAATTCTGTTAAAAGATAGATTAGTTTTCATCTCTGCATCTCAAGCCACAGCAAATTTACTATTGTTTAATAACTATTGTTGAATAATAGTTTTTTCAACACACTTGCTCATTAAGTGGCTCTATGGTCACCGCAATTAGGCACAGAATGACACCCATAAACAAACTGTGACTTTTTCATTGCTTCATTCATAGTTTTTTATTAAATTTTATTGGTTGAGGTGCTTTGTTCTTAAAAAAGTTTTTATTCAAAAAAAGATCGTGTTTAATAGAACAAATAAATTAATGTTCCTATTGCTTGCTCATTTCATGCAACTTCTTATTTAAATAGATAATTTTAACTCGTACGTGTTTAATAAATAAAACTGTCACTCAAATATAAATTTTGTTTTCTCTGTAATAAAAGAAAACTTTAAATTCCCCATTTTGTACGTGGCAGAATAGGCGCAAACACTATGCGCGGAAAATAAAAAAAATCCTCATCCCTTTACTCTGTGGCTGATCGCAATGCGCGCTCACAGGAAAACTGATTAATTTTTCCCGCCATAGCGAATCATTTTTCACAACTCGTTTTCACTGTTGAAATTAAACTTTTTATCTACTAAATAAAATGAGTTTTTATCGTTATTTTATTCACAAGTGTGTTGAAAAACTTCGTATGATACACGTGTGTATTGATGATTACCGTCCTCGGCTCTCTTAAGACCCTCACCTCTCGGCTCTGGACTCAATGGCGCCTCAGCGGTAATCACCAACATTACACACTAGTACCATAATGTACTATAAAAGAAATATAGTATGTAATTTAAATATTTTGCCTCAAAGTAAGAGGCAAATTGTTTTTAAGGTAATTATTTAATTATTAGCTGATGCCCGCGACTCAGCGCAAGATTAGTACTTCGTGTAATTTTAACGGTTTTTGCAGCGCACGCCAGAATAGCTCGAAGATTTTATTCCTACTTACTTGACACGTATCGTTATATTTTGGACAATTCACACAATATCTCTATAAGTTATAACCTTTGTGTTTTTCTAATGTCTATGCTATATTATTGTCAAGTTTCATTAAAATCCATTGAGTATTGAGTATTATTGCGTGAAACAGTAAAAAAAGTAAAATGCATGTTGCATACAAACTTTTGCGTTTATAATATTAAGTAAGGATTTAGTTATGATAAATTTTAATGTTTTCTGATTTAAAAAATTGCCGTTAATACGCATCATATCATCTAATCAGGAAGTCACATTGACGAAGATTGGTATCATGAGCTATTGAATTTTAAATCTTATGTGATCGACATAAATGGCACCCCAGCACTTTTTTCGACTTTATTATAATATCGAACAAGCATTACTGAACACTGTGTAGGTGTACAAGTACCTACCTACCTATATGGACAGACTCAGCCTCCCATTGATTTTTGCACCGTAATTGCCGTTGAGTGCGTACAACCAATATCTTCAGTGCCTTTACACATGTAAATTGTAACCGGATGCTGTATAAACAGACGCGGTTTTTGTAAGAGCTTAATGTTAGCGCGCTCGTTGAGAACGTTATGATAGACAGTACAGCAAATATCCATACTAATGTTATAAAAAGGAATCTGTCTTTGTCTATCTGTCTATTTATTTATCAGGTATTCACGGGTGTGACGGCTAAGCGCATACCCGTGCGAAACCACGAAACAAAACCTGCAATAGGTAATAAATAAATATTGATGGACAATGCACACAACATTATCTAGCACCTAAACTAAGTATAGCTTGTATAATGGCAAGATGACAGATGGCTTATAACAAGGCAAAGTAATTTTGTGACACATCACACAAGTGTTTAACCCAGATGAATGCCTTGTCCCCCGGTTAAACATTTGTGTGATGTGTCACAAAATTACATCTGTTTCTGTGTTGTGTTTTTTCTATGTCTGCATGTTATAAGTCATCAGTTATCTGGTCGAACCCCCAACCTATAGCGCAGAAGGCAGAGCTACTACCAACTAAGCGGACAGACCAGGTAAATGTGAATGTTTGAAAATTTACATGCTAAGATATTGATTACTCGATCACTTCGTAACAGTAGAATTAATTTCCATTTAGTTTGGTATAGAGACAGGTTGTGATCTGGGATAAGATATAATAAACTTTTATTCCGAATATAAGTATTGTAGGCGACACACGTCGTACTTAGTTATTTTTAGTATCTAATTGCTACCTACTTATTCTTAAATTGGTACAGGTAACGCCATCTGTGGGCAAAGTTTATGCTTTTCTGTTTTTTAATAAATAAGTCGGATTAGTGAGGGTGGATGCGAACTTTATTTTTTTATATATATTTTTTTATGGTCAATGAGTCGTCGCGAACCTTTGGACTGAGCACGACGCGGCTGGCTCAGTAATCGTAGTTTTACAAGCATAACATTGAATTTCGCCTGCACCCCAACTACCGGCTGCTATAACTCCAAAACGGTGTTATCATTTTCTGACCCATCCTCTACAAGTATATTATATCATAAATTTAATGAGCATTAAATCAGGTGTCAAAGTTTGAACGCAAACGAAGTTCGAAGAACTAGGTTAAATTGTAAAATTGTAATGTTTACTGTTATTGTTATTTTGAATTTTAAATTTTGAATTTTGATATTTGAATTTTGAATTTTGAATTTTGAATTTTGAATTTTGAACTTTGAATTTAGAATTTAGAATTTAGAATTTAGAATTTAGAATTTTGAATTTTGAATTTTGAATATCGAATTTTGAATTTTGAATTGCTTGTATTTTGTATCTTGGGCAGAAGCTCGTAATTAATATTACCTTTACATTTTTCCCGATGATTCAATTACGATGCAGCAAACGTCGGAACGACGGAATCGATTAAAATTGAGTTATATAGGTGACAGCCGGATGCATATCAGCAGGCACTAATTCAATATACCCGCATTTTCCCTCCATCGATCGCTACGATTGGTGATTAGGTAGAGAACGATGTAATTTGAATTACGTTCCATTTTGCGCTTTGAATTTAAACTGTCCAAATATATATCCATCCACAATCCATACTTATATAATAAATTTGAAAGTGTATATATCGGTGAGCGTATCTTGATTAGATTTGGTAAAGCTTAGATTATATCTTGTGGAAGGATAAAGGCTACTTTAATTATAATAATAATAATAATAATAATAATAATAATAATCCCGGACATTTCACACAACGTCATTTGGCCCCAAAGTAAGCAGAGCTTGTGTTATGGGTACCACATGACTGATATACCTCTTATATACCTTTTTTTTTGTAAATACATACATATTATACATAGAAACACCCACACCCGAGACAAATACATGCAGATCATACAAACATTTGCCCCGTGGCAGGAATCGAACCCGCAACCATCTGCGTCTCAGCCAGACCTTAGCCCACTGCACCACAGAGGTTGTTCAAAAAACTTCAGACTTCAAAAAAAGAGAAGGTTATCAATTCGTAGGAATCTTTTTTTTTATGAGTATGTTTACCGATTGCTGTAGGACGCCTGGACCGATTTAGAAAATAATTTTTTGTTGCAAAGGGTATACTTTCGAGGTGGTCCCTTCTAAATTTTATCGAAATCAGTCGAGTTTTTAAAAAATCAACAGAATTTAAAAATTGTATAATGATAAAAAAAATTATACTTACATGAAGTCGGTTTTCTTTTTAGTTTTGAAAACGTAATTATATGACTGTACCAAACGTACGAAGCCGCGGTTATCACCTAGTGCTACTATGTATATGAAACACCTGTTTCAATACGACTTAATATATCCTGTTTTTGGTATCAATTCTATCACCCAATTACTTCGAAGTAGCCGAACAAAATACGATAATTTCGCAGCTTAGAAGACAAATAACGATCGTAAAAGATTACTGTAATTTGAAAGTGATTAGTTAAGTACAACAGAACCCAATTATTCTATGCTGCTAAATATTCATTTTCAATTCAAATCCATTGAAATTTAAAATCGATTGATTTGTCAGAATTAAAGAACTGCTTCTTCTTGTCGTGTCACAAGTTATTTAGAACAAGTGTGGTGAAAGGATTAAAGTGTGCCTAAAATGCTCCTGCATGTACATTTGGTTCATGTCTTGGTACTTTTCAAGTTTTACGGCATGCAGGATACTTCACAATGTTTTCCCTCGTCGTTTAAGAGTATATATATACTCATACGAACACTACTGCCAACAAATAACATCAACGCAGTTTGCGATATAAAATAAGCTCTAGTGTGTAGATGTATTATAATTCTTAACCGACTTTATCAAAAAGGAGAAGGTTCTCAATTCGTCGGAATCATTTTTTTTATGTATGTTCACCGATTACTCGAAAACGGCTGAACCAATTCAACGAAAATCAAAAAATTGTATACATTGATGATGTTTCCATGTACTTCGATACCTCGCTGTCTCATTGGAGCGGTGCGTTTATTTGGCCTAACCATATTATATATATACAATATACATGTACTTTCCACTAAAAATGTATTATAGGCTCAAATTGCATTCAATGAAGTCGGTTTCTTTTTAGTTTTTAAAACGTAATTATCTCGGATAAAATTAGTGAATGTCCCTGTGCATTTACTTTCGGTGAACACGTTCGTCGAAAAGCAAACTAAATTATGCTGTAATCTACTGGCTTTATGCTCTAATTTTGTATACAGAAAGCCTAAAACCAGAACTTCTCACCGATGTTTTTATAACGCCGTAACTAGTACAGTTTACAACCACAGATTTTACATTTACTTTCGGTGGACACGTTCATCGCACGTTAGTCAAACCAAATTTATATATATTGTGCTAGCTTTATCCTTTAATTTTGTATACAGGCAGTCTAACACCAGTCAGGACTTCTCACTGGCGTTTCTATAACGCTGAAACTAGTGCCGTGTACAACTACAGATAAGAAATCGCTCAACTGAAAACGCACGAAACCCATAAATAAAGATGATAACATAATATTTATAACTGCCTTTTACTATACAGCTGCTGTAAATAAATCATTTCTAGAACTCGTTCAGTGCTGAAGCTTTTCTCTCATTTTATATTTCATACAAACTGGGTGTTATAAAATATCATGTGTTTATTTTACAGAATAATACAGTTTTATAAAATACATGAGAAATAGTTGAGCTATCTAAGAACGGTTTAAAACGATCTGTAGATAGCTCAACTGATCCAGATCACAGCCATAGCTCAGCGTACCCAAGATACTTGCGGCATTGACACTTTGAATGGCAATGCTAATACGTTATATTGTCACGCGATGTAGCTACATGACCGACCGACGCGACGCCGTGAAATAATTTTGAGAGCGCAATGGTCTCTTGTTTCTCACGGGATCAGGGTATCGACCCGTATTCAAAGTGTTACAAGTTTAATAAGTATTCTATCATTTTGATAAACACCGGCTTTACTCACGTATTATTTTGTCGATGGAGGCACCATCACTGTTTCGATTCATCTAGAGAATCTTCATCAAGGTGAGTTTGATCCGCGGTCCGCTCGTTGCCGCTCGAGCAGGTCGGAGTGTTCGAACAGTGAGTCATCTAGTTCTCATAAACAAGTTTTCTTTTGTTTGCGGCTAGATGATCTTGTGTCAACTGTCGTCTAATCCCTACTATAATATATAATATTATAAATGCGAAAGTAACTCTGTCTGTCTGTCACCTGTCTGTCACGTTTTCACGCCGAAACCGCTGAACCGATTTTGTTGAATTTTGGTAAGGAGATAGATGGGACCTTGGAGAAGGACACTTTAGTTTTTTGTACTTTTTATGTAGGTACCACGCGCGCGAAGCTGCGGGCAGCACCTAGTATTTCCTTTTAATTTGTTCCCGACGTTTCAGTTATGTTGCAGTATAGTCGTTGGCTGACTGGATGGTTAGAGAGTTACAGTCAAGAAGCATAGGCAGTTTTTGAACTTGGCTCACTTGGTCTTCAGATTCCGTAATATCCACCTTCACAGTAAGGCACACCACTCTAACTCTACGCACTGAGAAATGAAACAAATACGGTGGTATGGAGCCACACGAAGATACATACATTCTTCTCCAACTCTCTTTATCCAGGTTTTGAGTCACTGGAGATCACTGGAGAAGGTCTCTCGCACTAGCTAAATTCAGTCTTGACCTATTGAAAGGTAAAATAGACTGCGTAGCACTCGTCGGAGTGTTTTTGAGATAGTCTGTACCAAATGTCCACACGCAGAGCTACCTGCGAGCGCGTGCCCCGCGGACCCTGGGGCATGGCGCGCGCCTCGGGACGTACTCTCCACCGCCGCCGGAGCCCCGCGGAGCACGCTCTCTCTGCTCGAATCCGTCCACACCGGGGCTCCATACTGTGATCTAATCGCGAGTGGGATGACTGGCTTGATGCACGAGTGTAAGAGGATGTTTGAAGTGTGGGCTAGGAAGTCTAGTATAAGTTTCTTACCTGGCATAGATTGGCATTCATCAAATTATAAATAATTATTGACTTAAATACTTTTTGACATTACCTATACAATTGATGCAATTCTGTAAATAATCTTGACTAATTTATTTACAACGCTTTGGTTGATGTAATGTTATGCTATAAATTATATGAATAAATTGAATTTAATTAGAAATAAATTGAATAAATTGAACTGAAATATAACTAGAATAAATTGAACTAGAATAAATTGAATTTAAATAGAAAAAGAATGAGACGCGCACACCTACTAAAAATAGGATTCCACAACAAAGAGAGCAACTCTATGGCGACTGTCCCTCTGAAATTCAACATTTCGTTATATCGACTCGTTGCTAACTTCGAAAAAACATAGTTTGACAAGTCATTATTTCGACAGAACATACTTCGACAAAACACATCTGCAAAAGACTACTACTACGACATGCACTTGTTGGGCAGATATTAATTTTGACAGAAACATACCGAACATAAGATGCGATGCCCTCTGATAGCCTTTGTCGAAGGCATCAGAGGACGTAGTGAGGATTCAAGACGTCAAATGAAAAATAAAAACTAAAAAATCTAACCTGATCTAACGTAATTAAATTAGTTTTGTTACATTTTAGAGCAGTATTATGTCGAAGGTATGTTTCTGTCGAAATAATTATTTGCCGAACAAGTGCATGTCGCAGTATTGTCTGTCGAAGGTGTGTCTTGTCGAAGTATGTTCTGTCGAATAATGTCAAACATGTCAAACTATGTTTTTTGAAGTTAGCGAAGAGTCGAAATAACGAACCGTCGAAATTTTGTGGGACATTGCTCTATGGCATCTCCCTAGCATCCTGTCAGCCAACGACCACGGCTATTGCTACATAACCTAAGAGGTAAAAGGCTAAATTTAAAATTAGGCAGAATTTTAAACAATATTAATTCTGATCTTGAACGTGTAAAAATATATTAATATATATTTATTTAGGTATTCAACTTTCAGGGCTAGATCATTCAGGGCTGTTCTCGTGTGATTGTTTGACAGTGTGATTTCAAGTTCTGAAACCACACTGTCTGCGGTTTCATGTTCTGACAGATATCCGATCCTCATCATATTTTTCATGTGAAACAGGTATCGGCGCGGTATGGGAATAAGGACGAAGATTATTTTTGGCTGTCATTGTGCTTTATGTGATTTATTTTTCCCGAGTTATTTCGGGTTTTATTTGTAACTAGGTTCTGCCCGCGGCTTCGAACGCCATTTCTAAGTTTTGTTGTTCCGATCGCTACCAAACTTCACAGGATCACCCGTGGAAATTATTAATACCTTTCTTATTGCACATTACACTGTAAAAAATACTTCCTCTAAATTTCAAGTCTCTACGACCATCGGCTTCGACCGTGCGTTATCCCTACATCAGTGATTCAAAACATTTGTTTATTTAACGACGAGTATACTCGCTTGTACTTTTTTTTTATTTCTGTTTGTACAAAAGAGGGAAGATTTTTTACAAATGAGATACAAAACAATTAAACAAATAGTAGGTATTATAAACCTAAATATTAATGCTTGAATTGTGTAGACACTTATATAATATAATTACTTATTATAACAATGTTAAAGTGCCCTAGGAAAACCTGTGTTGTGGGTAGCAAGTTCTCTTTCATTCATACAAGTGTGAATATGTGTACGCCATGAGAAAGTGCGACAATAATTTAGACTATGACTGTATTAAATTATTTTTAGTTAAGTTATTAGGTACCTACTCAAATACGTATATACAGTTATATAGGAGAAACTCATAGTATAAAATTATGAATAAAATCAGATACTATAACTGCAGTACTTATTTACAAATAAAATGAAATTGACTGAAAATAATACTTATGCGTATAATTACTAATAAACTATGGTAAACAAGTCCTCCGTTTTTGAATATGTTAGTTTTAACCAGTCCGAAACTACTTTCATACTTTCAACTGTAAGAGAGTACAGTGTATAAGAACGTACACTTACAATTAATGTACCCATGTACATTATATTTAATTTCAAAGGTACTATATTATTGTACCCTCAAAACATCTTAATTACGAAAAGAGGGTTGATGTAAATAAATAAATAACCTGCGTATTTGGGGCCTACGAGTATCACAAGTACCACTTTTTATGTAAAGTGAAAAGCAAAAGCAAAAGTAACAGCAAGCGACTTTCGACCCTATATGAGGTTGTTATGGTCCAGGAAACATGCAAATGGATTTTATAACATACTTGAAGCCAGTCGCGGATATGTTATTTATTGCTATGAAGCTGCGATCGCTATTTTGCGGGCGTATATATAACTCTAATAAAAAAAAATGGTTGTCTGTAAAGTCGGTTTATTGACGATAGTTTAACGTTACAATGAGCGTAACGTTACAACGTTTTTCGTGCGTGCAGCCGGCGCGTTCATCGATTTATTAGACGTTGTCACATCAAAACTTGTGGGTCTCGGGACGCCCAAAAGAAGTGATAACTTAAACTAATCTAACTAGCGCTGTGGGTTAGAGTGAGATACGAGGAGCCTGCCTACCGTTGTCGTATGCGTGAGAAAGCCAGACAGACTGGCACCGTAATGCGTTACGTAACGAAGCAGTTCACCCTCAGAAGTTATCACTTTAATAACATACATAGTTTAAATTGAAGGTGGCCTATATTCAGCAATGGGTGATGGTGTTAGACTGCAGTTGATGATGTTGATGATAACATATAGAAGCATAAATTAACGTTTTAAGAGGTCCTTAAACATTTAACTGTTTTGCATATTGTATTAATATTTTGTAAATTATTCAGTGAGTTTCTGTAAATAACAGAATTTAACTATATGCATGTAGTTAAATTGGTCAAGCACGTGACGGTCCACGAACAGATTCGAAAGTCAGCGAGGATAAGTATGACTAATGGTCAGGTCCTAAACAAATTAAATAGTTAGCAAACTACAAAAAAATATTTTGATTTTAAGGTTTTTAAAACTTGTAAGGACCATCCATAAAGTACGTCACACGTTAAGGGGGGTAGAGGGTCGACAAAGTGTGTCATTGTGTGACAAAGTGGGAGGGGTATTATATTTCATGATGTCACATTTCAAAATTTTGACAAATGCTTTTTTTATTTTTTTTTGGAATTCCGTCTACATCAACATCACGAATAAACTATAAATAAAACTTATTTCGGAACTTCAGTTTTAATATAATAATTTCTAGCTATGTAAAATTGCAAAATATGGGACACACTAGGGAGGGTCTCACAAATATGACCAACTGTGACAAGGACGGGGGAGGGGTCAAAATATCACGAAATTTGTATGACGTACTTTAATGGATAACCCTAACTTTTCAGGTTACCCTAAGCAGTGACATAGCCGGAGGGACAAAATACAAATTCATAATCAAGTATTTTCATTTAATACAATCACAAGGACCACTTTAAAACGTCTTACATTCTAGATTAATTTAGGTGCTAATTCCTCCTAACCCAAGTTCGACAAGAGCTATCAAGAAACTCCTCCTGGTCCTAGCGCTTTTTGTATGATCCTTCTTATAACTATCTTAACTACGAAAAACTAATACAAGATTACAATTGTTTATACATTGCACTGTCTGAGGACTAAACGAAATGAGGCCATGCCTTCTTATTAACAATATAAACATTTATATTACAATACGCTTTCTTTACAAGACTGGACTTTACGTATGCTTTAAATATATTAATAGGTAGTTTAGTTGCATTTTCAGGAAGCTTATTATACAAACACACCGTGTAATAAGTTCTTTATGGGGAATTAAAGGACTTATTTACTTTTTCAAGTCAAAACTTAGGGATGTACACTGGACTCTATCAAAAATAGCAGACACACAGACATACAGACGGACATAGTGAAACTATAAAAGTCCATTGGGCACTTCGGACCCATAAAAAGGCAAGATTTTAAAGATATTAAAAATCTACTGAGGTAGCAGGATACCCTCCTGTTGATAGCATAAACCTATGTCAAAGTCTTCTTCTTCTTCTTCGTTAATGGCATGCGTCATATGATGTCAATTTTGCGAATGTCAAGACAGTGTTTAGATTGTTTATAGTAACACGTTATTTTATAGAAATTGGTGTCTCTATAAAATGTTTATACGGTTTATTTTTGCTCGAATCAAAGGAACACAATTCATTTCAATTATTCACACCCGAGTCTTTATATGAATAAAATCACCAAAATATCAAATAAACCCCGAAATAACTCGGGAAAAATAAATAATTATAAGAGCACAAAGTTTACTTTGCAAAACGGGCAAAAATAATCTACGTCAAAGTCATTAAACAACTGGTTTTATTTCTGTATTATTTGACACTTTTTGAATATAACGTCTATCATGTAACGGTCACTAATGTTTAGAGAAGCAAAACGTACCGATGTATATCTACAATACTTTTTACAAGCATTTATTTTGCCAGTTTTT
Source organism: Lampropteryx suffumata (assembly GCA_948098915.1). NCBI lineage: Eukaryota > Metazoa > Arthropoda > Insecta > Lepidoptera > Geometridae > Lampropteryx > Lampropteryx suffumata. The sequence goes on along the minus strand of OX402550.1, from coordinate 2,458,092 downwards.
TGTTTATGATTTATTTTATCGCATTTTCACGCAGAATTTTCGTTATAATGGTTTTTGTTATGATATGGTATTTTTTTTAATGAAGCATCATTTGATACCTTTTATAACTTTACATTTCCCCCTTTTGTAACCCCATATCTTTACAACCTATTGTTCAATTTGGCTCAATTACTTACCAGCCTATTTCTTAATTCCAATCCGTCAACCTACTGAGTTTCATGCAGATTGAAGTAACGGTTTGAAAGTTATCTTCAAAATAAACATAGAAATATACAAAGCCAAATCGCCCAAGTTGCCTGTTTTTATTAACATTGGATCATGATAGGATAATAAGATACTCAGGCTACCCCCAAATAAAACCGCGTTATTCCACAAAAGCGTGTTAGCTATAGCTATTTGTGTCTACAATCGTCTACCTTCATTTTTATTAAGATGTTCTAGCCCTCTAGTGTTTAAAGCAAGACCAAAAAAATATTATTAGAAAAGACGTATTATTCTTCCCATGATTATTTAAATAATAAAAATATTGACATTATTATTTTAGAACATTCTCATGAAACATTTACTATGTCTTACATTAGTTTAATTTAATTAAAATCATGTTTGTACCTACCTACTTAATTTTATTAATAATGTACAATAAAATATTGCATCCGGACCACGCTGATTACGTATGGCTGCTCTAAAATGTATCAAAAAATAGCTGTTACATAACCATATTAAACAATAAATTTCTTTAATTTGATTTGAGATCTTATATTATCAATTTATAATAAAAAATCTAAACCCTGACTATCATAACATAACGCATAGCTCAAACTTCTGGTCGTAAAGACTTAAAACATGGAATGTATCATATTCACAGTGTAAACGCGCACGATGAAAAGAATTCCCGAAATTCAACCCTTAAGGAAGTAAGGACGTCAAAGCTAAAAATAATTACGGAAACGAAACGAACGTCCTATATTAGTTATAAATATTAGCTGTCAAATGCGTGTCAGACAACGAACAGTAGAGGGTTTCGTAGTAATTTATCTTGACGTAGCTATATTTTCGCCCGACAAGGGCTAAACTAAAAAAGGACTCATTTATGCTGACCGAGAAGCACTTTGTATTGGTGTATTCGTTGTTTTCTCGTAAGAAATTATCCCGTGCACGTCATGTTCCCGTCTTTCCGTCAAATGGTTTTTCCCGTTGCGTATGTTATGACCTCGGCTTTAACGAATGGTTCCCTGTATTCAAAGACTTTTTAACCCTCTAAGCTAACAGAGGGTGTTACAAGTTAAACGAGTGTATCTGTGTGTCTGTGTATCTGAGTGTATGTTTGTGGCATCGTACGGATAAACCGATTTTGATTTCGTTTTTTAGTATGAAAGATGACTTGATCAAGAGTGTTCTGAGCTATGATTTAAGACAATCTGATCAACCATTTGCAGATCGTCAGCTCTTTTCTAAATTACTTATTATAATTTATTTAGGTATCAATTAGAACGGCGAAAACACCAATTACACTTATTAATTAAATTTAAGCAACCAATGAAACTTATGAAACTACATTAAATTAAAATTATATAAATTAAATAAATAAATGTCACAGTAAAATTATGCATGATAAAATTGTTAATATTATTTTATACAATAGAGAAAAATATAATAATAATAATAATCGGTCATCCATCCCTCCCACAAAAGAGCAGACAAACTAACATTAGCTCCTTCCATTCGTCCGCAAATATGTCAACGTCTGGTAAAGCCGTTAAACCGTTGAGGGCGTCGAGAGCGCGAGGCAGCGGCGACCGATGGTGCCCTAGATGATGATACAAGTTGAGCAAATTCCTCAATTCAAAGCTTGGTATCCTGTTACTTCAATAAATCTTATCAAATCTAAATAATCTTTATTCAATAAAATAACAGGACAACTTTGAATCGTCAACTTACATGCTAGTGAATCTAGGTGCCGGTTCCTCAACAGGAACAGATTAATCCCAAGCTTTTTTGTCATCTAAATAATCTGATATATTACAATTTGCTTTAATATGCTTTAATTTAATACATTAATAATAAATAATAATAATAAATTAAAATTTATTTCAGGCAACAACATTAAATGTAAGAAATACAATAACAAGGGCCCATAGAAAATAAATACCTTATAGACTAACATATATATACATATAAACTTATAAACTACACAAAAAAAAAGTCAGGGCACTTTCTTCGTAAACGGTGCTTCCCTATACCGTCGGTAGACAACTCCTGCTGACCAGAAGTCGGGTGCGAGAAATACGTCCTTATACTTAGCAGCTACCCGGAGCACATACGACTTGAAGTTGGTCTCTCTATTTGATTCTAACCGCTTCAAGCCATGCACAAGTACAGCGGGCGGCTCCCTGATCCGGCATCGGCCTCTCTCGTCCACGTACCGGAGAATACTCTCCCCCGTAGTGGTCGGGTCTAACCGAGACACATAAATCGACACGGTAGGCTCCACCGTGTGCAGAGTGAGCCCAGCAGATAGCGGAGCGGTACCTTGCCGATTTCGGGACGATTTCGGTCGACGTTTAATCTCCATGATAGTGAAGCCTTCATCGTCGACCTTATGCAAGCCACCGCTAGGCTTCTTCGGCCGTGCCTGACTCATATTTATATTTTGCGCTGATTGCGGCGAAATAGCTGGCACTGCATTTACATTGCGCAATACCACAATTTCGAGCTTCAACTCGGATACAGTTTGCTCCGAAAGTTGAAGTTGCGCCTGGATGCTGGAGACATCTGCCTTCAGCTGTGTTATCTGTTTAAGGACACACGTAACGTCCACGTGTTCCCAAGTCAGCGGCGGAAGAGAGGTGAGGTCTCGACAAACAAACGTCGGGACGTCATCAGGATCGGTCTCCAGGAACACCTTGAAGATATCCTCGATGTCCTTTATGCCACGCCCTTCCCTTTGCCTGGTTATCAGGCGGATGGTGGTCGCCGCTGTATCGTGTAGTACTTTTTTGGCGTCTGCGAAGTCAGGATTTGGGTCAGACTGACCTGGTCCATAACGTCCAGCTTGCATTGTATAAATGCAAGAACAGTGTCAATCACAATAGTGTCTGATCTTTTTGGACTAGCCATTTTACGTCGCGTTTACTCACGCGTATAATCTAGGTCAACATTGAGGTAGCCACTACGAAGCGACCGTTCAAGCTGATGGAAACGATGCGACTCCTAATATTACAAAGCTCAGTAACCTTGACCTGGTGCTGCAGTATCTTCTTGAATATGCAGGATACCCAACTCCTCACCCACTTACTGCAGTAGTAGCGTGTTTGAGCTTATCAATGGTCACAATAAATAGGTTACAGATATTTTTTTTTTGGGACGGGGTTCTTTTTATCTAGTTATTTATATTGAATGGATTTGTTTTACAATGACGTTGCTATGACATAAAGTATAAAGTGCTATGACAAGAGTTTAAACGTATATAAAAAGTGTTCGTCGTGCAAATAACATTCCAGTCCAGCGATCCAACACTGCGCTGGATTGGAATGGCGATTGTCTTCATTATGGCCAGTTTACATTATTCCAGTCTAGTAACCTTTTAGCGCTGGACTGGAATGGACCGGGCTGCCGATATTGTCTACATGATTCCAGTCATTTAAAAGCTGTCGAATCGTCAAGACCACAGTAACAATGAGTTCGAGGAAGCGTTTTAGAGTTTCCTGTACAATTGGCCTGTCACCACTCGATTGGCACTGGATTGGCCGTCTACATGATCCCAGTAGCGCTGGAATGGCCATGCTGGATTCAAAAGTAGACCGCCAATCTAGTTTCTTCACTGGATTGCTAACTGGATTCAGTGCATTCCAGTGCCGGTTTACATTACTCCAGTAGTAATCCAGCGCTGGATTCGATCGCTGGACTGGAATAATGTAAACCGGCCATTAGTCTAGCCATAAAAAGCCGTGTTTACACAGTTGATTACACCAATTCTCCAACATCAACATTCAACACTCCAGTGCAGAAGTCTGAACTAGCGCTGCATTTCTACTGGTATATTGTAAATGCAATTGAGAATGCACTGGATCCAGTTTGAGATCGACCTTGCTTCGATCACTGTCACTCAGATGATGACCGCACAAATTTTTACCCAATAGTTTAACGAGTACACGCAAATATTTTAACGATAGTGTATCTAACACTAGCTTTATTCTAACTATAAAGGTGAAATTGGACTATCTACTATTAATTATAAATAATAAATAAATATTGCTGACATTTCACACAGCATCAAAGTAAGCAGAGCTTGTGTTATGGGTACCACATGACTACTTATGTACCAAAATACATATATATTATACAATGAAAAGCCCAGACCCGAGACAAATACTAGCAGCTCATACAAATATTAGTCCCGCGGCGGGAATCGAACCAGCAACCTTCTGCGTCTCAGTCGGACGCAGAAGGTTCGATTGTCAAATTGTCCTGCAGTGGTGTGTAATGCTCAATCAAAACTTGCAAGTATTAAGTAACTACTTAATTACTCAGCAAGTAAGTATATAGTTAAACCCATAACGAAACTATTATGTCTCGTATTTAGCATGTGATTTATAATTACAATAGTTTTGTGAAGCGTTTAAGCTTAATTAACGTGTTAATGTATGTTTGTTACATTCTAAGATTAAACTTACACTGTGCTTTGTACTATTTAAGAACTATGAAAGCAAATAAAGATCTTACTGGTCCAGTAACTGGTTTGGCGGTCTGATCATCAATCAAGCGCGCTCATTTAAGTGGCCAATCCATTGTTATTCTAGTACTGTTTATATATTGCCTTAACTGTTTTCTTCTGGAAATCATTGTCACTGATACATGAATGGTTTCTAATGACACTGGAATATAAAATGATTGCCATTCCAGTTCAACGCAGGTTGCCTCACTGGACTAGAGTACTAATGGAATTATTATATTATTACGTGAAGCAAAAACATTGTAACCCTTTTCACGAAAATTGCGCGGACGGAGGAGTGTAAAAGTCCGCACACTTATAGTTTATATAGAGAAAGAGTACAGAAAGCATTTTTTTTAAATATGCATAAAAATACATTAATTATTAATTAATTAGGGTCGAATTTCGACCAGTTGGCGAACACTAGTAAATATAAACGGGCATTAGCAAAACTTGTTGATAAGAGACGCGACGAGCAGAGACGCTGCATTTTAATAAATTAATAATTCTGGACATTTCACAGCATCATCTGGCCTCAAAGTAAGCGGAGCTTGTGTTATAGGTACCACATGACGAATTTACTACTTATATACTTTTTTTGTAAATACATAAATGTTATATTATAGAAACACCCAGACCTGGACAAATACTTACAGATCATACTAACATTTGCGCCGCGGCGGCAAATAAACCTATCTTTTTTATGTCTTTAAAGCAACATATGCGGTCAGCTCACAACAAGAACTTGTGGCATAACATAGAGGAGGATAAACCTGCACAGGCTGATAATGATGATGATGAAATCCATGGAAACATTTAGTCAAACAAACAAATTACAGTCAGATTCTGGTTATTATGAAACTAGCCGTATTATTTCGATGATTAGAATGACAATACCAGAACATGCTAGTAGATATTGATCAATAATTATGTACATTGCGTGTTATTATAGACTAGTTAGGTATACGCTTCAATTACGGGCGGTATTGGATATTCTAATTGATACGTTTGATTTCATCATCATTATAATCATTCATGCAAAGCTTTCGTGAGTTGAATTACACATATTGCAATTTGTTAATTTACGTGCCAATTCTTTCTAACCCAAGCCCGAGAAGAAAAACAATGTTTAAACAATTTAAAAACTGAATTAAGTATCTTTGTCTTAACCTACGCTACGTGATTTGGATCAGTTGAACTATCTATAGAACGCTTTAAACGGTCCTTAGCTCGTAGCTCAACCGTTTCAGATGAATTTTATACTATTGTTTATTAGTGTTTACATTTCTATAATTATTCGCCTAGATATTCTTATTGTAAAATTTGTCTCCGGGAATACATGCTAAGCCTGTCATCTCAGTTGATAGTAGCTCTAACTTCTGCGCTGTAGGTTGGGGGTACAATTCCCTCCAGGACAAACACTTGTTTGAACATAAAATATGTGTTTGTTCTGTGTCTGGGTGCTTATAAAGTATCATTATATATGTAATATGTAAGTATGCTATCTGTCATCTGGGCACCATAATACTAAGTAAGCTTAGCTTGGGGCTTGTTGTGCATTGTTCACTAATATATATTTATTTATTTGTTCTGACATTATTTTCATCAACAAAATAATAGATACGAGTAGATACATATCAGATCTTGAATATGAGTAGGAGCCGAGTTTCCCATAATGTATCCAAAGTCCTTACTGGCATATAGATAAAGCACAGCCTCACAGCCAAAACCGTTAGTCGTAGAGACTCGAAATTAGGAGGGTGTGTTCATCACAGTATCCAAACGCAAAAGAAAATATTTTCCAAAACTTAACCCCTAAAGGGAGCTAGGAGTCAATGTTTGAAATAAACACTACGCAAACAAAGTTGCGGGGTTTTTTAATAGTGTACTGCTTCTTATACTGTCGCTCGTTTTTTCGAACCAGTGTGGTGAAAGGATTAAAGTGCGCCTCAGAGGTTCCTTTCGTGCACTTGGTACTCGTCTTCAAGCTCTGTAAGTTCTATCTACGATATGATGTTATTCTTCACCGTTTGTGAGTACGAGTACAGCGCACATCATTTTTTGATCTAAAAAAACCATTAAATACTCTCCTACGACTGTATTTGAACCCACGACTGTAAGGCGGTAGGTGGGATCAGTACTACTAAACAACTTCTTGTAGTATACCTACTATGAATAACTATACATACCATAAACGTACATCGGCAAATGCTGGGGGACTGTATCATAAAACTATTTCAACTATTTGAAAACTATTTTACTTTGAGTTGTAATTTACTAGAATGCGAACCGTGAACTCGAGCGGCAACGAGCGGACCGCGGATCACTCGTTCAACTTAACTTAATATGAGCCAGATTTACTCGCTCAGCGATAACGTGCCTGATACACTCTCTACGATAAATTAAAATAAATGTATTTACTGCATTTCGTAAGGTTGAGTTACGTCTATGTCTATGTAAAATTTGCTAGATAATATCTTAGATAACGTAAAATGTGCCAGATACACTCTCTCTACGATAACTAAAAATGTGCCTGATACACTTGCTTTACAATAACTCTTCTAATTGCGTGTCAATGATACAAGTAAATTAGTTTTTAATAAAATACTACCACCCTCACTTCAACGTCCGTGGCGTCCATTAGGTCATCCATTATGCAGGTGTAAGGGCACAAGGGCAGACGAAGAGATGTGACATTGTTTTTTTAAATAAATACATACTTTTAAATAATACCGTACATTTCACACCACATCATCTGGCCCCCAAATAAGCAAAGCTGTGTTATGGGTACCACATGACTGATATACTACTTATATACTTTTTATTTTTTTGTAAACACTTACATATTATACAAAGAAAAATACCCAGACCCGAGACAAATACTTGCAGATCATACAGACATTTAGCCCGCGGCGGGAATCGAACCCGCCGAAATCGAACAAACTACCTTCTGCGTCTCAGACAGGCCATCGCCCACTGTGCCACAGATGTTTGGATGGAAGCTCCGCAGTCACATTAGGCACAAGCAGAATTGCGTAAGCCCCATTTGCACATACTTTCTCTTCAAAAACTAAAAACGTATCTGATCCACTTGCTTCACATTAACTAATAACATGCCAGATACACTTTCCCTACACTAACGTAAAATGTACCAGATACACTCTCGCTACGATAACGTTCAATGTACCAGAAACACTCTCTTTGCGATAACGTAAAATGTACCAGATACACTCTCTTTACGATAACGTTAAATGTACCAGATACATTCTCTTTACTATAACGTAAAATGTACCAGATACTCTCTTTATGATAACGTAAAATGTATCAGATACATTTGCTCTAAGAACATAAAATATGCCAGATACAGGGCCCACTCGTTGATATTCAGCACATTATCTGCACCTCAGCGCCTCCCCGCGGATATTGGCTTCGCTACAAAGGATGCCGATTGCGCGCGCTCTCCGTTTTATCGAACATTCTAAACTGGTTGAGTGATGCAAGTGACAAGTAAACGTTAAGTGTTTAACAGCACCTCTGTGTTGCGTAACGAACTACAAAATCCAATATATTGGCAGCTTGCATTAATTAACAAGCCTTTGACAGTTTGGTTATATTATCTAGACGAATAATATAAAGAGTTTGTACATTTGTTTGTAATGGATAAACTCAAAAACTGTCTAATTATTATTGTGAAGTACAGATTTCGCACAAACGTGCGAACGCAGTCACAGGCGTTCCGACTAATCTAAATAAATAACTATATAATGTTTAAATTTATTGATATCATTATTCCTCATTATGGACCCACAGGAAAGATGAATCAATACATGCGGTGTTGGTTCAGTTGCAGGTGCATAACAGCTAGCACCGAGCTGGGTTTGTTTCAAGTTTTCCTTCTCTATTGCTAGCTCTTCTGTTAGTCAGCAGGGGGACTAATCCCCAATAATTTGAAGACTATCGCAGTCGTCTCCATCATCAGTCTCCAAGCAGAACTGATCTGGGATCAGTTCCACGTAGAAATCCTCACTCGAAGTGTTATATAATTCAGCGAAAATTACCAACGCAAGTTAATTTATAATAACTAGTGGTCGTCCACTGGTCCAAATTCCACCATAATTAATTAATAATTAAGGTATTTTTTATGCAGAATTAAAAAATAATAATTGCATTTTCTACTCCTTCTCTATATAAACAATAAGTGTATGAATTGCATACTCCTCCGTACGCGCAATTTTCGTAATAATTACGTTTTAAAAACTAAAAAGAAACCGACTTCATTAAATGAAATTTGAGCCTATAATACATTTTTAGTGGAAAGTAGATGCATTTTGTATATATATATAATACGGGTAGGCCAAACAAACGCACCGCTCCAATGAGAATTCACGTATTAATATAATAGTACATTATGGTACTAGTGTGTAATGTTGGTGATTACCGCTGAGGCGCCATTGAGACCCGAGCCGTTAGGTGAGGGTCTTAAGAGAGCCGAGGACGGTAATCATCAATACACACGTGTATCATACGACGTTTTTCAACACACTTGTGAATAAAATAACAATAAAAACTCATTTTATTTAGTGGATAAAAAGTTTATTTAGAGAAACAATTAGTAAATGTGCAGTTAGGGTTTTTTTTTATTTTCCGCGCATAGGGTTTGCGCCTATTCTGCCACGTACTGAATGGGGAATTTAAAGTTTTCTTTTATTACAGAGAAAACAAAATTTATATTTGAGTGAAAGTTTTATTTATTAAACACGTACGAGTTAAAATTATCTATTTATTTGTTCCATTAAACACGATCTTTTTTTGAATAAAAACTTTTTTAAGTGACAGACAGACAGACAGGGTTACTTTCAAATTTATAATATTAGTGAGGAAGTAAAGATTAAAGTTTATATATAGAATAATTTTAACACATGACATCCGCATAATTGAGGATTGAGGATTGATCCGAATTGAGGGTGATTGGTGAGCAGCTAAAAGCTGAGACTAAGTTCCAGAGTCTCGAACACCGGCGTAAAGTGGCTTGCCTTTCGATCTTTTATAGAATACATTAATATAAATAAAATATAAATAAAATACATAGAAACAAAGCACCTCAACCAATAAAATTAAAAAAAAAACTATAACTCACTAGTGAGTTATAGCAATGAAAAAGTCACAGTTTGATTATGGGTGTCATTATGTGCCTAATTGCGGTGACCATAGAGCCACTTTATGAGCAAGTGTGTTGAAAAGATAATTATTTATATTCCTTGACATTACAATGACATAGACCTTATTAAACTAAATTAATTTATTATTAGTTTCTCTAATGAAAAAGGTTATAACTATGTTAAAAGACTAACCTGTCTCTACTCGGACCCTGATGATAAATGATTCGCTCTTATGGGAGAGTATAGTCTTAAGATCTTACCGCCTCGTCTTACGTATATTATTTTTGGTTTATTATTGGATGATGATGTTGATGTTAGATGACTTACCCACATCTCTTCTTCTCCTTCGTGAATGGCATGTGTCATAATGATGACAATTTTTTTTTTAAATCATAGATAGACCTACGTTTGACCACGAACTCGCCTGATGTTAAGCGACGATGTGGCCGACGACGGGGCACGCAGGTCTAGAAGATACATATTTACTCTTGACTTGAAGAGACACAAATTGTAGTTTTCAGGAAAGACAGATGACGGCAAATCATTCCAATCCTTGGCTGTACGCATTATAAATATGGAAGCAAAGCGCTTTATTCGTAAGGGTGGTTACTGACAAAGTATGGATGGTATTGAGCGGTACGCCTGCTTGTCCTGTTGAAAAGGAGATGGTGGAATGAGATCATGCAATTCCTGGGCACATTATCTGAAATGTATTCTATAAAAGATCGAAAGGCAAGCAACTTTACGCCAGTGTTCGAGACTCTGGAACTTAGTCTCAGCTCTTAGCTGCTCACCAATCACCCTCAATTCGGATCAATCCTCAATCCTCAATTATGCGGATGTCAAGTGTTAAAATTATTCTATATATAAACTTTAATCTTTACTTCCTCACTAATATTATAAATTTGAAAGTAACCCTGTCTGTCTGTCTGTCACGTTTTCACGCCTAAACCGCTGAACCTATTTTGATGAATTTTAGCATAAGGATAGATGGGATCTTGGAGAAGGACATAAGCTACTTTTTATGTACTTTTTATTCACGCGTGCGAAGCCGCGGGCAGCAACTAGTATAAAATAATTACGTTTTAAAATCTAAAAATAAAACAGACTTCATTGAATGAAATTTTAGCCTATAATAAATTTTAGTGGAAAGTAGATGTATTGAGATAGATAGATAGATTGATAGATATATAGATATATTTATTTTCATAGAAATTGTAACAAACATTGGTTAATAGTGTTTCTAAGCCTATGGTTAGCTTTGACTTAACACTACATTATCGTTTAAAAAATATATAAGGTAACATATGCAAGTATAATAATTACGTTTTAAAAACTAAAAAGAAAACCGACTTCATTGAATGAAATTTGAGCCTATAATACATTTTTAGTGGAAAGTAGATATTTTGTATATATATAATATGGGTAGGCCAAATAAACGCACCGCTCCAATGAGACAGCGAGGTATCGAAGTACACGAAAACATCATCGATGTATACAATTTTTTGATTTTGCGTTGATTTTTGAGCTCGACCGATTTTGATAAAATTTTAATGGGACCACCTGTGAACACCCTTTTAAACAAAAAAAATTTTCCAAATCGGTTCAGGCGTGAACATACACAAAAAACGAATTGAGAACCTCCTCCTTTTTTGAAGTCGGTTAATAATTATACGGATTATTTTTGCTTACAGAAAGCAAATGAACATAAGAAACACAAAGAAACATAAAACTTTTCAATTATTCAGCCGAGTCAATAACTCCAGCTTTATTTGAATGAAATCATCAAAAATACTAATAAAACCCGAAGGGCCTCGAGAAAAGTAAACATTATATGAACCGCAATAATTACTTCCCAAGACGGCCTAAAGCAATCCCTCTCTGTTTCATAGTCATTGGATGAAATTTATGTCATAAGATACACAAAATGCAATCACGACTTTATTATTGAACAGACTGTTGTTCACTTATTTTTAAAATTAAGAACAAAATGCAATATAAAAATGACTGGTCTGGTCCGTCAATTTTCATCTGGCAGATCTAGGTCATCGTGGGCTTCAAATATCAAACATTAAGCTGACGTCGGTTATTACCGCCACTATGGTGACGAACTCTGAGGCTCAGTTGGCGAAGGCCCGCCTGAAACGCAAAAGGTTGATCTTTAAATATTTGTCTTTCGTATGGGTGTTTTTCTATGTATAACTAGCTGCTGTCTGCGACTTTGAACGCATAGTAGATACATAAAAAGTAGCCTATGTTCGTTCCTAAAATACAATCTATATCCATCAAAAAAAATGTTTCTTTGAGCTGATCGCTACCAAACTTCACAGGATCACCCGCTAGACTAATCTGAAGATTTCCTAAAAATGTCATCGAAATCGGTCCAGCCGTTTCGGAGTCTATGGGAACATACATACACACATCGCCTTTTATGTTGAGTATCTGGATGACTAAGCTTTGCACGGTATAAAACACGGATCAAACGACGTTTTCTAAAAATGAAACCTAGCTACGAGTAGATAGATTTATCGCCCTCGAGATAAATCCATCTAATCGTAGCTCGGCTCTAACGATTTTCATGAAATTTAGTATACAGAGGGCTGTATACTAAATTTCGTTAAAATCGTTAGAGCCGTTTCCGAGATTCAGATTATATATATACACATATACTAAAATTGTTTCATACATAGATTATGTATGTAATTCAAAAAAGTCATGTCATAACTCTGCTTACTATGGGGCTAGATGATGCTGTATGAAATGTCCAGCAAAACAAATACATACAAATGAAATGTGTATTATTTAATTAGTTTATATAGGTAATGTTCAAGAATAAAATATTACATATAAGTACATTTATATATAAAAAAGATTTAAATAAACATTACGCGCCAGTACCTATTGAGTGAAACCATTCGATCACGCGTTCATTCAATTCAGACAATCGTTTACAGTAGGTAGGTAATTTGTTCCTTTCTCGGATATTGGATTTGCGACAAGAAAAGATATAGATTGAGAGTCCACAGATAATAACAAAACGAACGCCTTTTAATGTTTCCTACACACTGCAATGTTTCACTAATCGTTTTTGTTTACATCGACTATTTTTAACCTACTTTAAAACAGGAGAATGTTCTCAATTAGTTTTTTATATATATTCACCGATTACTCAGACGTCTGAACCAATTTGAAAAATTATTTTTGTGTTTCAATTGGTTTACTTCCCAGGTAATTAGGAATGTTTTTAAAAAATCAACAAAAATCTAAAAATTGTACACATCGATTCTATTCTATTCTATTTTTTAAATGACTTCATCAAAAAGGGGTTTTCAATTCGTCGGAATCTTTTTTGTGTATTTAATTGTTAAAATCAAATTTGATATGAATATAAATTGTATCTTAGGAACGGACATAGGCTACTTTTTATGTATGTACTATGCGTGCGAAGCCGCGGGCAGAAGCTAGTTCATTTATATTTTCAAAATAATTAATAGTTATTTACTAACCTTCGACGAAAAAGTGGGGTGTTATACATTTTGATAAAACACGGGCTTTACTCACGTATTATTTAGTCGATGGAGGCACCGACACTGTTTCGATTCATCTAGAGAATCTTCATCAGGGTGAGTTTGATCCGCGGTCCGCTCGTTGCCGCTCGAGTTCACGGTTCGCACACAACATTGTCGGTGCCTCCATCGACAAAATAATACGTGAGTATAGCCCGTGCTTATTAAAATGTATAGTACAACTCACGAAAGATTTGAAAGTGAAATGGGGTGTTATACGTTTGTAGTGTGTTTCTGCGTGTCTGTCTACGACATCGTAGCTCCGTAGCTCCGGCGTAGCTCCGTAGCCGTCTTAAAATACATTCGAAATCCTTATGCTACTAAATGATAGTTTAAAACGATCTATAAACTAAACTGTCGGGATCCAGCGTTTGTTATTAAAATAAATTGTCTTTTCTCTAGACTCCGATAAACTAAGGTTTTCTTTTGTAACACAAGAGAAATAGCAAACTATTAGTAATATGAATGTGGTGGACGTAATGGTTACATAGATTTCCTTTTACCCTGCCTTATATTGTGTTAGCACAGTAAACAGTTCTTTAAGACATGTATCTTAGATACGTATACACGGGCAATTTATATTTGACGACCTCTGAGGAGCAGTGGGCTAAGACACGGCTGAGACACAGAAGGTTGCGGGTTCGATTCCCGCCGTGGGACAAATGTTTGTACAATCTGCAAGTATTTGTCTCGAGTCTGGGTGTTTCTATGTATAATATGTAAGTATTTACATAAAAATATGTAAGTAGCATATCAGTCGCGTGGTACCCATAACACAAGCTCTGCTTACTTTGGGGCCAGATGATGTTGTGTGAAATGTCCGGGATTATTTATTTCAACAACATCAAGCGATTTACTGCAAAGTCAACATTTTGCAATTGTATACCGACTGACGCTACACCATTGCTCAAAAAATATTACTCTGAAAATATACTGGGTTAAGATTCTGGGTGAAATATTTTGTTTTTTGGTTTACAAATAATGTCAGTGTATTTTTTATATATTTAACCAAATGCACGAAAGGAGCCTCTGAGGCGCACTTTAATCCTTTCACCACACTGGGTCTAAATAACGAAGAAGAATATATTTAACGATTGAATTTTTTAAGTATTATGCCACACATTTAAATGTAACACTAACGATACAGCTACAGTACATGACTTGATCACTGAGCTCGCGTACTGACTTAACTTTGGGCATAATACTTGTTCTTAGAGCTACGTAAACTAACTCTCGATTCTGTTCTCGAATCTATTTCCCCTTTTGTTTCTCATCACACACACGAATACACTATTGGCTGACAGTACCAACCTCTCAAAAAATGGGTTGGTACCATCTAACTCTACGAGCTCATTGCTCAAATCAAAATCACGAGCGCTCATTGTTCTAATGAAATAGCCCGCGATTCCCCGACTTATGTTACACACTTCCGTCCCTTTTCACGAAATCACTTCCACAGATTGGATAAAAGCCAGAGAAAATATGTTACCAATCAAAAAGTAACAGACGGATGTACCAACAGCTGTTTCCTTAGAATAGAAACATGTTTTAAAAGCTAAGCCGTAGCACCTGCTATGGTGCTGTAGCGTATGTATGCTACGAACACAACCGTAGCACCAGTTACGTATATAAACATTTAACGTATAATTTTTATATATTTTACCATTATATTAGTATTTTAACAGTCATCTGGTTTCCATAGTAAAAGCTTTGCTTTGTTTGGGGCTAGACGGTGCTGTGTCTAAATATATTGGTGGTCTACCAATATATTTTATATAATTATTAAAATATCAAACGTATTTT
This sequence comes from Lampropteryx suffumata, assembly GCA_948098915.1. NCBI lineage: Eukaryota > Metazoa > Arthropoda > Insecta > Lepidoptera > Geometridae > Lampropteryx > Lampropteryx suffumata. The sequence goes on along the minus strand of OX402550.1, from coordinate 2,442,853 downwards.
GATTGCGAAATACCTATCTCTTTTCCGATAAGGTCCTCATCATTTTATGCTGACAGTATCTAATTTACCAACAACCCACTAAAAGGCCCTATACCATATTATATGATAGAACATCAAACAAAATGGATAACATAGTATACAATATCGGAGACACGAACCGGTGTTTGTCTCCACACCACGTTTTTGGCTTTTTTCTCATTAGTACTACTCGCTTTAACGCAATTTATTTCCTATATGGATATACATAAAGTCTACTTTTAGATGATTCAATTTTAGATTTTCAAGGTACGTTTTATACGTAAATTAAATATACCTTGTAAAGAGGATTTTTTTTTTTATTCTTTGGTGAGTTTTGTTTTTGTGAATGAGAAATGTAAGTCCCGTATCTTTGTTCACAATATGCTTAAAGATTTTACATATTTATGTAAATAAATATTTAATGCCGAACATTTAACACAGCCAATAAGCAGAGCTTTTGTTATGGGTACCATATATTAAAGTTTTTTAAACTTACGCGATCAGAACACATTATTATAAATACTTACGGGTATTTATCGCGTTTATTTACCTATTTTTCCCGACGTTTCGACAGGTTTACACTCTGTCGTGGTCACGGGATGACATCCCGTCGTCGGGAAAAATAGGTAAATAAACGCGATAAATACCCGTTAGTATTTATAATAATACCATATATTACTAATCTACTTATATACATAATTTATACTAGCTGCTGCCCGCGGCTTCGCACGCGTGGTACTTACATAAAAAAATCTCATTTATCTCAATACCAAAACCATAAAAATCGGTTCAACGGTTTACTGGACTCTTCGGTCCATTGAAACCCATTTGTATTTATTTATGTTTTCTTGGGATATAATTGATTTAAATTTGTAACTATGAACTTTACGATTCCCTATATTATTGAATTACTTTCTTAACTTTGACTGTCAGCTGTCAGCTCAGTTGGTAGCTCTGTCTTTTCGGCTGTAGGTTGGGTCGATTCCTACCAGGACAAACATTTGTGTGCAAAGCATAATATGTGTTTATTCTATGGGTGGGTGTAAGTATCATAAGTATTTATTTACAAATATCTTATAAATTTCAAAATACATATTCAATCAGTCATTTAGTCAACATCATACAAGCTATGCTCAGTTAGGGCTAGATGGTGTTGTGTGCATTGTCCACCATTTTTTATTTGCATAATTTGAGTAACTATTTTTCAGTAAAAGCAATAAAATTAATATAAAATGTAATGACTTATGAATATATTATTACCTCGCTGGCTAAAAAGATTTGCTCAGAGCTGCCATTCGCGCTGAGAACGGTAAATCTTGCATCTTTCATAATTAAAGGTCAGAGCTAATCTTGCTAATACTTGTACCAAAATGCAGCAAAATAAAGTAAGGAAGTAGGCCGTGTCGTCTGCTAATTATTAAGTTCACTAATCACAGAAGATCATCTAAAGGTTAGTACAGTTCAGTTTTAGTTTCAGAATTTTTGAATTCTACTTCTTATTATGTCAATAGTTATTTCGAAACAGTGTGGTGAAAGGATTAAACTGCGTAACAAAGACTCCTTTCGTGCTTGACTTGACACATGTTTTTGAACGTTTGTGGGTTTCCTCGCGATTCCTCGCTTTCTTTTACTATAAGTATAGCGCACAGGTTTAAATAATACCTTATAATTGTTTTAAATTTGTTAGGAACATTGCTTATTTAAGGCACATTTTGAATTTGCACCTATTAATATCAAATTGAACAGACTTTGCATCGTTTAAGAATAAATAAATAATGCCGGACATTTCACACAGCATCATCTGGCCCCAAAGTAAGGAGCTTGTGTTATACCACATGATTCCTATACTACTTTTATAATTATTTATTTTATAAATACGTACATATTATACATAGTAACACCCAGATCAGAGACAAATACTTGCAGATCATACAAACATTTGTCCCGCGACGGGTATTGACCAGCAATCCTCTGCGTCTCAGCCGGACCTAGACCCACTGCGCCACTTAGATCAAATAGCTGCACTATTTGATGAAGACAAATACAAATACAAAATGTTTTATTTCCAATAATTTTTTTCAGTAACAGAGTTAGTGATGCATTAGTTTCTGTGTTAATTTACACTGTGTTACAGAAAACCAGTAACTTCCCTAATGTGTATTATAATCAGTAATAATCATTTTATTGGTAAATTGTATCTTTACAGGTCAGTTTAAATTAAAAACTAAAAATACAGGATAACAATATCTATTATAGCCCCCCCTCTGCTCCGTACTGTAAGAGCGTAAGAAACTGTAAGAACACATCCGAAACAGTTGAACTATCTAAGGCACGTTTAAAACGATGTATAGATAGCTCAACTGATCCAGATCACAGCCAAAGGGCAGCGTTCCCAAGATACTGGCGGCATTGCCACGTCTAATGGCAATGCAATACGCTGAGCCAGATAGCAGCCAGCTCTTGGGTCACGCAATGTATCTACCAGACAAACGACAATGTATCCTGAAATAATTTTGAAAACGCGGTAGGCTCCTGTTTCCGACGGGCCCGGGGTCTCGTTTAAAAGTAATGATCGTGCAATCCACATCTATAATAATAATAATACTGGACATTTAACACAGCATCATCTGGGCCCAAAGTAAGCAGAGCTTGTGTTATAGGTACCACATGACTGATATACTACTTATATACTTTTTTTTATAAATACATACATTTTATACATAGAAACACCCAGACCCGAGACGAATACTTGCAGATCATACATTTGTCCCGCGGCGTGAATCGAACCCGCAACCTTTTGCGTTTCAGCCGAACCTAAGCCCACTGCCAGTGGTTGTCAAACATCTATTGCAATTTATCGCGAGCTACGTTACTTTTACACTCTCACTCAACATTATGTTGCAATAGGGACGAGTATAATGTAACACAAGAGATCTTACGTTGAAGTGGGGTAAGCACAGGATACACTGAGGATGGTACTGTTGGTTTAGGATCTATGCTGAGGAGGATAGCGTGCGGGTGAATATGAATAGAGCATGAGCACGTTGTACTCAACTAACTGTTTTTTAACCGACTTCAAAAAAGGAGAAGGTTCTCGATTCGGTTGTTTTATTATTTTTATATGTTAAAGGATATACTTTCCGATTGGTCCCGTATAATCAAAATCGCCTCAGTGTTTTGGTTTTTTAATCAAAAAAGCTGGATAAAAAGATGTCATCGAAGCGAATTAAATTTCGTATTTTCCTTTCCTGTGACTTTCCAGTGGTGTTTACAAATTTCGAAAATATCTAAACAACGTAAATTTTTTTTTTTTATAACCGACTTCTAAGAAGAAGGAGGTTCTCAATTCGGTTGTACTTTAATGGGCTCAATTTAATTAAATTAAGTCGGTTTTCGTATTAGTTTTTAAAACGTAATTATTTTCATAGCGGATGTGTGACCAGAAATTAACTAATGTACGTTAAAACCAAAATCATATTATAGATGAAACACAAATCCCATACTAATTTATAATAATACTAGCTGTTGCTCACGACTTCGTCAGCATTTTTTTTTGAAAGGAATTGTAGCCTAAATCCTTCCCCAGGATGCAATTTATCTCCTGGCCAATTTTATTGATAAGTTTCAAACCGATCACACCCACCACCCATTAAAAAGTTTCCATACAAACATTCAGTCAGTCAGTCAGGTTAAGCTTTTTTATACATATGGATTAAAGATATAAAAGTTTATGTAAATATTTTAATGTTCATATTTTTGTATGTTATAGCTAAAGGGATTTGGATGAAACTTTATACAAATATATTCTATGGCTTGAAATAGCATTTAGGCTACTTTTATTTATGTTAAAATAATAATAATAATGTCGGACATTTCACACAGCCCTAAAGTAAGCAGAGCTTTTGTTATAGGTACCAGTTTTTGTTTACTTTTTGTATAAATACATATCTTACGTAGAAACACCCAGACCCGGGACAAATACTTGCAGATCATACAAACATTTGTCCCGCGGCGGGAATCGAACCCGCAACCTTTTGCGTCTCAGCCGGGCCTTGGCCCACTGCGTCACAGAGGTCGTCGTTAACAATTTTAATCAATAAATCAATGTATCGATAAAAACCGATAACTCCACACCTTTCTCAGAAAAAGGGTAGTTACATACAGACAGGCAGACAAACAACGAGGTAATCATATAATGCTTTTTTTTTATGGATAGAGATGATTATTTTTCTCAAAAAAGATATATACATATTACTAATTATAAGAAACATTTATAGTTATTAAGGAAGTGCTTCGAACAGAATTTTCTAATATAATCTAATAACTATATCAAACTTAGGATTTTATACATTTTATAAAGTGTGGAAATGATTTAAAATGGTAGACATGATAATAAATTTAAATAAACTCAAGTGGCGATACAAACTATTGCGATTAACAACCTAAATGTTTGAACTGAATAGGTTTTCAGGCCGGTTAATATAAATAATGTGGAAAAACATGAAAAGGGTCCTAAAGGTTTTCTGAGGGAGTATGTTATGATATATTCATGTTTTTAGAGTCCTTTCATAATTGTGTACATTTATTTACAGAGTGGATTTTAAACTTTAACCACATCATCATCATCATCATCATCATCATCATCATCACATCAACAAGCAAAACCTTAAATACAAATCTATGCTTATATTATAAATGTGAAAGTAACTATTTCTGTCTGTCTATTTATTACTTTTTCAGGCCTAAGCCGCTTAACCGAATTTGATGAATTCGGGTATAGAGATAGATGGGACCTTGAAGAAGGACGTAGGCTACTTTTTATGTTGGTACCACACGTTCGAAGCCGCGGGCAGCAGCTAGTATTTATATATATAACAGAGTCATGTTAGTTACACCATTTATAGCTCGAGAACGGCTGGACCGATTTTCATGATATTTGATTTGTTGCATTTGTCTTCGCACTGAATAGCAAGATAACAATTAATACAACATTAAAAAACGCGCGGACGAAGTGGACAGCTAGTTCTGCAGATTTTTTGCTTCGCCGAACGCTGGATTGAAATAGTGCAATGGATCAGTTTCAATACAGTCTCCGGCGAAGCAACAAGTCTGCAGAGCAGAGTGTTTTTCTCCAAAGTAACGGAGCGAGTCAATTGTTCCTGAATATTCCTCGTGGAGGCGAAACACGCGTCGAATTTATTTTTGTGCTTGCATGTGTAGTTGGTGTGTGCTAACTTTTTACTAGAGCTTTGTATGGCTTTTCAATTGCTGGCGGTAGGCAGGTGCATGCGTCTGCGTCGTGTCTTACTCATTAGGAATATTGGGGGAATAGTACCAAATGTTATGTAATCAATTTCCGAAAAGTCACGTCTGAATCTATTATCTATCAAGAAGCAGTCTGCAATGAACTAAGGCTTCAATACTGGCTTCCGCTTCTATTCTAAACCGAGCAATGGTTTTTTACCTATCCCTCGTAAGCTTCTTTTTACGTTTCTATCTTAAGATCATGAGTACATACACAAAAATAGTTAAGATCGATTCAAAGTAACCCTGATTGAACTGATTTTGTTTTAAATGAAACTGATCACATCCCAAATTCCTTAATAGCTAGGTGTTGTGTGCATTGTCCACTAATATTATAACATTTTTATAAGTTGGCGTGTTGGGGATAACTCTATCGTAAAAAAAATAATAAAAGGCCAAGCGCGTGCCGGATTAGACACTGTAAAGACTTCCAAAGTCAATAAGGATAAGAATGACTAAAGTGCATGTCCTATTTTATAATTTAATATTAAACGTATCCCTGTTTTTGTTTTAAACTATATTTTCGTTTGTCTTTGATTTTGTGACGAATTTTTGGACAATTTGAAAATCGTTGTTCGACAAACAATAAAATGCTTCATTGAATCACAATCAACGCGATGTTTGTGAAAACACGCAAATGCTTTTCAATTTCACTTTCAAAACTTTCATGTGTACTATACAATTCTACACAATTTAGTTAGCAAACTGCAAGATTTAGTATAGAGCTTTCATGATTTTTTACTTGCAAATCAGGCTGTTACTAATAATATAGTAAAATCTTACAAATCGTCAAATTATCCATCTGATTTAATTGTAATATGTCACGACTTGACTGTGGGAATTCAATTCAACACAATTGAGTCCGTAGAAAATAAAATGTTAGCATTCTATGCTTTTAGTAGTTTTTTTTTTAAATATTTATGTTTAAATATATTTACATCATATACGTCATTTTTGGATTATTTTTAGATACCTCCAAAAAGGGGTGGGGTTGAGCCAACTTCCAACCCTCCATCGGAAATGCCCGCTCAATATTTATTTATATGAAACATATATTTGTATCGAAACAAAACTAACCTCCTTTTGACGACCTCTGTGGCGCAGTGGGTTAAGTTCCGGCCGAGACGCAGAAGGTTGTGGGTTCGATTCCCGCCGTGGGACAAATGTTTGTATGATCTGCAAGTATTTCTTTCGGGTCTGGGTGTTTCTATGTATAATATGTATGTATTTACAAAAAAAAAAGTATATAAGTAGTATATCAGTCATGTGGTACCCATAACACAAGCTCTGCCTTATTTGAGGCCAGATGATGCTGTGTGAAATGTCCGGAATTATTTATTTATTTATTTATGTGTCTATAAGTGACCTAACGATCCATAAAACAGAAATATCAACCCCAAATTTACATGTACATCTATTAATCACGTTTTCAAAGTTATGAAAAGTTTCAAAGTCATTAACGGTTTGGTCGCAAAACCAAAATTTGTACAAAAATTTGTACACTAGTGATAGACCTTTCTTGTGGTTCGGTGAAGATTAAAATGATGAGCAAACCGGCATTCCTTAGAACCAAACATTGGGAACGTGTGTGTCTTCTGTTAGTACTTCTAGGATAGGATAAATTACTGTGTTAAATGGGGGCAAGTGCCAAATATAATATTTGAACTTGGCAACCATCCTCAAAGATCTAACGTCTCAGATGTCGAGTTATATAGATATAACTAGACGTCTGAGACGTCTGAGAAGGATTTCAGTCGTGAAAATGTTTGTTTTTGTAATAACAAAATAAGCTAGGTTTATCTCGTGATCATGGCGCATGAAACTGTGCCGAATTACCAAAGCAAAAATCACATATCATTGTATCATTATTTTCCACATATTTAAAGTGGATTTTATTTACAGAAATATACAGAATTATTATTATTATATTAATACGTGAAGCAAAAACTTTGTGCCCATTTTTACGAAAATTGCACGGACGGAGGAATATGAAATTTCGCACACTTATAGTTTATATAGAGAAGCAGTGCAGAATGCTAATGTTTTTAAATTATGCATAAAAACTTTTAAAACTATCATGGTTTTGCACATAATTTTCACTCAAAACGTAAATATATGTAAATATATTTAAACATAAATATTTAAAAAAAAAACTACTAAAAGCATAGAATGCTAACATTTTATTTTCTACGGACTCAATTGTGTTGAATTGAATTCCCACAGTCAAGTCGTGACATATTACAATTAAATCAGATGGATAATTTGACGATTTGTAAGATTTTACTATATTATTAGTAACAGCCTGATTTGCAAGTAAAAAATCATGAAAGCTCTATACTAAATCTTGCAGTTTGCTAACTAAATTGTGTAGAATTGTATAGTTGTATCATGGTAAATATCCCGTTTTGAGTGAAAATTATATGCATAAAAAATACATTAATTATTAATTAATTATGGTCGAATTTCCACCAGGGGCCACCACTGGTGGAAAATTATATAAAATACATGTGAAACTGTTGTGATGACATGTGAAACATGTGAAAGCTATCTAAAAGTAATCTATAGATAGCTCAACAGATTCAGATCACTGTCAGAGGCAGCGTTTTCAAGACACTGGTGGCATTGCCACGTCGAATGGCAATACGCCCGAGAGTATCTGGCCGACCAGCCCATGGGTCACGCAAAGTTTCTACCATACGCCGTGAAATATCATACCATGGTAAATACCCCGTTTTTAATGAAAATAAATAAGCAAGGCTCATACAAAAATGCATTCGTTTTTTGCTAGATTCATCTTGAACTGGGGCTATGACGAACCGACACCTACATTCCTAGCATGCAAGACCATTCAAAAAAATGCTCCTTGTGTTTTTAATGAACAAGCCAAGGATGTCCTAGGACACCCGGTATGTACGTAGTTAAATACCTTTAAAAAGGTCGAAGTCAACACTATTATATTAACTGTAAAATAAAATGAACATTCAATTTTTTTATTTTGTATTTTTAACGCCTGTTTTGAATGATAACTCGATAGTTTGATTAAACGGTGATTTAATGATTTTCTTGAAGTTAATTACAATAAAGAGGTTTGTACGAAAACAATGCAGTACAGACGTGCGCCCAGCGCGATGGTTTGATATGAATGCTGGCTGGCGGCTCGCGTAGAGGGGAGAACGGGCTCAGTCGGACGCCCGGGTGTAGGCAGCAACCGTATTGAGTGAATTGGGGTACTTTGGCGTTAACAAGGTCCCGGCTTTGGAACATCCTATTCCAAATGTGGCAGTGGTACTAGCCGATTGAATCCTCTTCGAATGCTTCCAGTTGATGTCTTCAAGTCCGCTATGCGAGCGACTCCGTCGCTGCCTCTATGGAGGTTGGTGATTCGTCCAATCAACCATCGGTTCGGCGGCAGTCGATCATCCTTTACGATCATCATCTCGCCTTCACGTAGCTCTGCGTTGCTTCTGTGCCACTTTACTCTCTTCTGAAGTTCTGAAATATACTCATGGTAAAATCGGTTCCAAAAATGAGCTTTCAATTGCTGTACTCTCTGGTATCGAGGCATCAATTGAAGTGAGTGATCTTGTACCTGAGGAGAGGGAAGCAGAGTCAATGTTCGTCCAATTAAAAAATGTGAAGGAGTGAGTGGGACTAAGTCGGATGGATCTGAGGATAGCGGAGTGATAGGTCGTGAGTTGAGTATGGCCTCAATTTGCACTAATAAAGTGTTCATTTCCTCATAGGTGAGACAGGCCATTGATAGAACTCTTTTTAAATGATGCTTAATTGATTTAACGGCGCTCTCAGCCATAGCATTAAAATGTGGGCTGTAAGCCGGTGAAAATTTAAATTTGATTGAATGTTGAGCGGCATACGAACTTACTTCTTGATTACATTGTTTTAAAAATTTAGCTAAGTCATTACATGCGCCTACGAAATTAGTGCCATTGTCCGAAAACAGATAGGCAGGCCGTCCTCTGCGTGCAATAAATCGATTTAGTGCCGCAAGAAAGCACTCCTTTGTTAATTCGGTGACCAACTCAATATGTACAGCCTTTACAGTAAGACACACAAATACGCATATGTATGCTTTCATTTGTTTAGATCCTCTTCCTTTTCTGTTCGCTATCAACATCGGTCCTGCGTAGTCTACCGCTGTGTTTACAAAAGGAAACTCGCCTTGAACGCGTTCCTTGGGAAGATTCCCCATTATAGCTGAATAGGTTTGCCTGCAAAACGTAAACATGTAAGGCAGTTATGAACCGATTTTCTAGCTAGGTTGCGTCCACCTATAGGCCAGTATTTGTGCCGTATGGATGCTAGTAAAAGTTGCGGTCCAGCATGCATTAGGCTAGTGTGATAATGTTTGAAAATGAGTTGTGTAATTGTATGTGATGCGTGAAGTAGTATTGGATGCTTAGTATCATAATCATAATTTGAATTAGACAAGCGTCCGCCAACTCTGATTAGACCGTTATGTTCCTGAAAGAATGGATTTAATTTAACAAGTTGATTTTTAATTTTTAATTGTCCGTTGTTTGATAATATATGATATTCATCTGGAAATGATTCCCTTTGTGATAATTTGCATAATAAGTACATGGATGAATTAAATTCGGTTATTTTTAAATGACTTGTGTATTTATGTTTTGGGTTACGACAGTTGTTTATAAACCTAAGTAGGTACGCTGTGATTCTTTGTAACTTGTTGATGTCTGAATACCTATGTATGAATAATGTTGATGTGTCTGATAGTGACTTGTTGTGTGTTTGTTTTGAAGTGATGTGACATTGTGTTTTGAACTCGGGTAATTCGGATTCAATGATTTGTGATGGATGTTGTGGCCAATGGATTTCTGGTTCTAACAAAAATGACGGACCGTGCCACCAAAGAGAACTACACTGTAGTCTTGCGGGCTCGAGCCCCCTTGACCCGATATCTGCAGGGTTCATGCTAGTGGGGACATACCGCCATGATTTAGGATCGGTACATTCAACGATCTCATTGATTCTATTTAAAACAAACATTTTTAATAAATGAGTGTTAGAACTTTTTATCCACCCCAGAACGATAGTAGAATCACACCAGTAAGTGATCGATTCCACTGACAGTCTGACAGATTCTCTGATCTTTTTTGCTAGTCGAGTAGCTAACAACGCACCGCACAGCTCTAAGCGAGGCATAGTCATAGGTTTTATTGGCACCACTCGGCTTTTTGCCATTACCAGGTGCACTGTTGTTTTGTTATCAGCTGTTGTGGAACGAAAATATATACAAGCGCTGTAGGCATGCATAGAAGCGTCTGAGAAGGCATGTATTTCTACTTGAATGGCTTCGTCACAAATTACGTGTCTAGGTATTTTGATATTATTCAAATGAGGCAATGATATTACGAAGTTAGACTATTGCTTGGCCATATCGGAAGGAATTGTTTCATCCCATGATAAGTTTGAAGCCCAAAGCTTCTGAAGAATGAGTTTAGCCACCAAAATTGATGGGTTGATAAGACCCAGTGGGTCAAAAATTTGAGAAATTACTGATAAAATTGTTCTTTTGTTATTGATCTTGGGAAGTTCGATATCTTTAACTGAATATTCGAAGCAATCATCTTTACATGCCCATATTAGGCCTAGTGTTCTTGATTGTTCGTCTTTGCTAAGATTAAGTAGTGTGTCTGTGTTTGATTTGCCATGTAGTTGTTCAAGAATGTGTGTGTTATTAGAATGCCACTTACGGAGATGAAACTGCGCACTCTCTAATTGATTTATGACGCCTTTACATACACGTATTAGTTCGGTTGCATCATTATTTCCCGAAATATGGTCATCGACGTAAAAATCGTTGATAAGAATCTCCCTTACAGAAGGGTCATCGGCAAGCTTACCTAATTCAACAATACACCTTGTAGTTAACCAAGGCGCAGAAGCAGTTCCGTATGTAGCGGTTAATAACTTGTAAGGCTTGATTTCTTGTGTTGGGTCAAACCTCCACAATATTTGTTGCAAGTTATGCTGTAAATTATTAATAGCCACCATTCTGAACATTTTTTCACAGTCAGCCGTTACTACGTATTTGTGCTGGCGGAATCTAGTTAAAATGCTTATGAGGTCATTTTGTACTATCGGACCTACAAGTTGAATGTCATTGAATGATAGGCCAGACGTAGTAACAGCTGATGCATCGAAAACAACGCGTAACTTTGTGGTGAGACTTGTTTCACGCAACACCCCATGATGTGGTAAGTAATTTTGTATGGTGTTATGGTTATGTATGAATGTGGTTTCAGACATATGTCCAAGATCAATATATTCTTGAATAAAATCACAATACAATTTTTTAAATTGCGGATCTCGTTTGAATCTACGTTCAAGTGATAAGAAACGGCTTGTAGCTTGATCTAAAGAATCACCTAAATCGCTAGGTGATTTCTTAAGTGGTATGGTAACCACAAATCGACCGTCTGATTGACGAGTCGTCGTTTGTTTGAATAGTTGCTCACATTGAAATTGTTCTTTGGACATATTGTTACTGATTGGTGTAACTGATTCTAGTTCAAAAAACTTAGTGAGTTGATCGTCAAGGCTTGTGTCTTGAATGTGGTGACAGTGGACTGTAGAATTGCATGAAGTGTATTGTGAACTAATTACACCTGAAACTAACCAACCTAATCGTGTTTCACTTAGCGTTGGCTTCGTTTTGCCTAGTGTAATGCGTTTACTGCCTAATACGTCCCAAAAAATGTCGGCTCCTAATAGCATGTCCACCTGAGATGGTGTGTCGAATGTAGGATCAGCCAACTGAATGTGACTCGGTATGTTGAGTGTAAGGCAATCGATCTGTGTGATCGGCAATGATTGTGTGATGTGTGGGACAACGAAACAGCTGATGTCTGTTGTGTATGTATCGTCGTAGCACGATGAAATTGTGACATCACAACGTTTTGTGATTTGTGATAGTTGATGATTTAACCCTTCAACTGATGTGCGTGTTGTAAAGGTTTTCAAGTTAAGCCTTTTAGAAAGTGATTCTGTGATAAAACTGGATGTACTGCCGTTGTCGAGTAGCACTCGCACTGATTGTGTGTGCTTAGTCTCATGATTTGAGACATTGATGATGGCTGTCGACAGCAACACTAAATTGTTTGTTGTGGATGAAAGTGATATGTTTTGTGTAATATCTGATTGATCTGATTTATTTGTTTGTGTGTGAGAAGCTGATAATACAATGCTACTAGATTGAGACTCTTTCGTTTCTGATTTTTCGTTTTGATGTAAGAGTGAGTTGTGTTTCTCTAGACATATAGTACAAGGGCCTGAAATGCATTCTCTGCCGCTGTGACTGCGTAAACAATTCATGCAAAGACGTAATGATTTAATTTGTTCAATTCGCTTTTGAACAGGCATAGCCTTGAATTTGTAACATCTAAAAATGGCATGGTTGTGTTTGCATATCGGGCATGCTGGTTTTGTCGTTTCTTGTTGTGTCCCTGATGATGATGAGTTTGTGATGAATGCCTTATTGCGTGTGACTGAACTATCGCTGTGTCTGCGTTTATTGTTTGATTGTTCGTCCACCGTTTCCAACAAATCAGCACGACCCTTAAGGTAGTCGTTGAACTCCTTTAACGTGGGAATACCATCTGATTTACTACGATGAACCTCCCATTCGCGACAAGTTACTGAATCTAATTTGTTGGACACAATGTGAATGATGAGTACGTCCCAGTGTTCCGTGGGTAATTTCAATGTTTTTAAAGCCCTGAGATTCCTATTTATGGTGTCAATAGTGTTGCGTATGGCTTTAGCAGATTCTTTACTGATTGGTTCTATATTGAAAATAGATTGAATATGATTATTGATTAGAAGTCTGCTGTTATGAAAGCGCTCACAAAGTAGCTGCCATGCGATCACATAGTTATCAGCTGAGAAATCAAGAGACTGAATAATGCACGCTGCGCTATCTTTTAAAGCGGCGCGTAAGTAATGAAATTTGTTTATGTTAGGTATTGAATGGTTGTCGTGTATTAGTGATGTGTATGTGTCGTGAAACTCTAACCAATCTTGATAGCGACCAGAAAAGCTTGGCAAGTGTATGACAGGAAGTTTGAGTGTGGGTCTACCTGCAACGGCTGTACCTGAACCTGTCACCGATGCGATACTGCTGCCGCCTGCATCCGCGGTACACGCAGAGGTAGCGTGTCTATCTAACGCATCTCGGGCAGTGGCGATCACACCGTAGTACTGGGCCTCGAATGTTTCTCGCTCCTTGTACTGATCATCTGGAATTTCAGAAAGGTTTTCTATATCAATTTGCACGGCATCATATTCTGAATAGAGGGCATCCAGCTTGGACAAGCGAATATTCAATTCGTTGATTTGAATACTACTGAGAGATGTGCAACAGCTTAGCAGTGAATCTAAGTATGATTTAAATTGGGTAAGCTTTGTTTTATAACTTGCTCTTCGCCTGATTAATGATTTTGAGTCCATTTTAAAGAAAATAGAAATAAGTAGGCAACTCAAATAGAAATATTAATGATTAAATGCACGAAGGCTGTGAAAGAATGATTATTAAGTAGGTATGCGTATGAAGAACGAAAAGAAATTGCAGGCTTAAATAAATTGTAACCTTTAGAAAAGAGCAAACAATGAAAGTAATAAAATGCAAAGGAACAATACTTAAATGATAAAAGCAGTAGGTAGATAACGCTAGGCTGAGAGCTTTGAATGACCGTTATTGCACGCCACGCGCAAGGTCATGTCCAAGGGCATGCGCACGGGCCGTGCGCGCTCGACCCGTTTGTTGCTGGAATAATGCAGAAAAAACACACGATGATTATCAATTAACGACGATTATACCTAACCACTGGGAATAATGGAACACTTGTAGGCAATTTGAGGCGAAATTACGTTAAAACTGAAAAATGATTGAAATTAAATTTTGATGGAAATTAGGTTAAATAAAATGATAATATCATTTTATTTAATACATATTATGTAGGTTGGATTTAGGGACAGGGAGTATTGGAACGAACTCACGACATGCGTTACCCTTCCTAGGTTATCACTTCTCTTTGTCTTGATTGCCACGTTGAATTGCGACGCCGTCCGTTGAGTCCAAAAAAATACCCTCTTGATTGGGTTCTTGATTCGCTGATTTGCGTATTTGGCTCGATTGGACCAAATTGTTGAGAAAATCATTAAATCACCGTTTAATCAAACTATCGAGTTATCATTCAAAACAATCCGGCTCGAAGGACCAAATTGTTTTGAATGATAACTCGATAGTTTGATTAAACGGTGATTTAATGATTTTCTTGAAGTTAATTACAATAAAGAGGTTTGTACGAAAACAATGCAGTACAGACGTGCGCCCAGCGCGATGGTTTGATATGAATGCTGGCTGGCGGCTCGCGTAGAGGGGAGAACGGGCTCAGTCGGACGCCCGGGTGTAGGCAGCAACCGTATTGAGTGAATTGGGGTACTTTGGCGTTAACAACGCCTATTTATATTTATGATATCTTATATTACTAATGTACCAAATTATAACATTTACTTATATATTATGTTAATTGTTCCACCTTATGTATCCTATACCTTATCTTAATTGTTATATTGTCGCTGCTGCACTACTCTCCTAAACTTAGGTAACAGCTGAAAATCAGCGTTGAGTGTAAGCATTACTTGCTTCCATCCAACACATGCTGACCTGGACGCCTTTTTGGCACGTATACTATTATTCACTGATATGTATACCTATTTTTATTTAATTTTGAAGTGTTTTAGTTAAGATGTATTCATTTTTGTGTGTGCCAAATAAACGTTTCATTCATTCATTCATTCATTCATTCATTCAATTAGCACAAAACGTCGGACGTAGGGTTCGAGCACGGGACTCAACATTGGCAGTCGGCTATGTCAACCGCTCAGCTACAGATATCATTTTCATTGTTTGTCAAATTAATCCACAGCTTATTATAGTCACCGTCATAGTTTTGTTTTTGAACTTGGAATTTGGTTTCGGTAGAATATTTTTTTTTAGGCCTTTTTCGGTTTGTAAAAAACATCGATCTAAAACATCGTGATTTTGTTTTTTAATAAATAAATATATCATATTGGTGGAACCATCTACCCCAAAACGAAGCATAGCTTATATAATGGTGACCAGATTACTGATAGAATACTTAAGTCAAGTCAAAAAAGTCAAAAGATGATTTATTCAATACAATCACAAGGATCACTTTGAAATGTCTTACATACTAGGTGAATTTAGGTATTTTTTTAGGTATTAGTATTTTTAAACACATACTTATGATACTTTGTAATACCAAGACATCTACGTCCATCACACAAATGACGAAATTGAACCCTCAACATACAACGCAGAAGGCAGAGCTACTACCAACTGTGCTGATAGGTCAGTCATTATACAATGTATTTATTTCAAGCAATAAATTAACTTTGAACTTTGGATTGATACTCTTGACTTTATTATAATAATTTGAATTAATTAAAAAGACCACACTTTTATTCATATTTCTGACACAACAAATATATTATGTTCACCACACAATGTTTGTCCTGGGAGGGAATCGAAACTCCAACCTACAGCGCAGAAGGCAGACCTAACTAAGCTGACATGTTAGTATATTTCATATATATTTTGCTACTTGATTTCGATTGCATCAAACTGCCATTATAATTTCTAGATTCGGTGACATGTAAACCGCGCCGGTGAGCCGTAAGCACACGAGTGGGCGCACGCGCTCAACTGAATAATCCACAAACGCTCCAAATTGACGCTACATTTTGTGCTATTTGGCAGCAAGAATTTTTTCGCTTTAGCATCGGAAAATAACGAAATGAAAAACTGTCGCATAGATTCTGTTCAATATGAATTATTGCATTTTGTATTTTATAATGACATCGACATAAAACTAATGGTAAAAGCGATGATCAATTTATACCGTTGTGATACAAAAAAAATGGAATGTCTGTTTTATGCCATCAGATGCCAAGAAAAACATATATATAAAATGTAAATAATTTGCATAAAATTTTAATATTTTTACATCAAACTTTGAAAAATTCTACCTTGATAGTCACATATTTCTAGAAAAGCTAATTATAATCAATTTAGGAGAATCAAACAAAGTAAATTTAGTAACTCCAAGCTTTTGTTTACCACTCGGCCGTTCTGCGTGCCTAGTACATATTTTAAAATTTTATCGGATTGTTTGAGTATCTGTGATCGTGATGTATGATTGCGTGTTTCATTCATACTATATTTATTTTCTATTTGTGTTTTGGCTCGACATTGATGGCTAAGTTATTGACCGAATTATATTGACTATTTCTTTGACATTGTAAATAAGTATTTATAGTCTATTTATATTTCAAATAATTGTTAAGACTGACTTTAATTAATTAAATTGGTTTATCCGTGTTAATAAAAGTATAATAAACAAATAAATAAATAAATAAATAGCGAATCAAGACTAAAACAAATAAAATTTTGTAAATGCAAGCGTTAGATGACCTCTTTGTGGTTCTCTGTTCCTGGTACATATTTCTACACAAACAAAGAGCATTGAAGTTTGTAATGGGACAACTGAGACATTTTAAATCTCTGCTGTCCCATCAATTTGTATTGTAAGCTTTTAGCGAAATGACTCTAGTAATTTGTAGTGACTTTAAAAATTAAGATGCTTTTAACAACAAGATGACTATCAGCGATTTTCAAAATAAATTATGTTATATAAACACAACAGTTCGCCACCAAACACCAGACCATAACCCCAATTTTCTTGTTACAATATCAATTTTCCATCTTAAGCCTAAGACATCAGGCTTGTATCTAGGACACTACACAGGCGGTTTCTAATTCACCCCTACCAAAAATCCCTTGAAACTCTTTAATCCTATCCTATCCTATTCTATCCTATAAGACTTATTATGTATATAAATGTGAAACTTTGTGTAAATAATAATAATAATGATGGACATTTCACACTGCATCATCTGGCCCAAAAGTAAGCAGAGCTTGTGTTATGGGTACCTCATGACTGTTATACTACTTATATACTTTTTTTTGTAAATAAATAGATAACATACATATTATACATAGAAACACCCAGACCCGAGACAAATACTTGCAGATTATACAAACATTTGTTCCAAGGCGGGAATCGAACCCGCAACCTTCTGCGTCTCAGCCGCGCTTTGGCTTTGACAACCTCTGCGTCACAGAAGTCGCGTAAACGCAGTAATGGAAGCACGTAATGGATCCAATACAAAGTATTAAAATCCTAAGAAATTCATCACGTTGTTCAAAAATTTCATGATTCCTATTTCCTATAGTTTTAAGCTGAGATCAGCAGTTTTTTTTTCTTTATGTAATTTTTAGTAAATGAAATGTAGTGACTCATAAATTTTATTAAACACAATTTATTTCATTCTTAGTTTCCGAGATTTATAGGTTTCTTTAGGTGACGCGGATCCATTGCTCTCGAGTGTATTATTTATTTTTCTCAAGTTTTTTTCGGTTTTACTAGTAGAGGAGAAGGTGGTAACGTGGCACCCCTTGATATTTCATGTATAGAAAATCATTATCTTGCGAAACTTTACGGTAACAGACAGCACGAGTGACCTGCCATATTTAATTATTAATTACAATTATTAATTACACCTGGGGCGCCCCAGTCTTCTGTTTTTCGAACAAGTAGTAAGTGCGCGCCGGTAAAGTTTTTGTCAGTGCGTTTCATTTTATTGTATTTTTTTTAAATACGGACTTTTAGCTTTGGTGATTTACACGTTGCGTTTGATATACATTTTCCCACAGGATTTTGAAGGTAAAATGATAAAACATTTGTATTTTAGTATTTACTTGGGTTGTTTTTAGATTGTGTAGTATTTGTAATTTGGCCCCCTCACAGTGCTTCAATTATGGCCTCGGGGGCCATATACATGTAAGAATAATATTTCTTAACTGAAATATTGTTTTGAATCGTTTTAGATGCCTTCACAAAGATTATTGTCTCTACCTGCGAAGAAAAGAAACACTAGGGATCCCGAACAAACGAAAAAAGCTGTTGAAGCCATGAGATCTAAGGTATTAAAAGCATTTTCAAAAAGGGTCATTGTCTACTCTTGTATGTTGCATGAGTGCATCGGATTCTTTGGAGCCACCCATGAAGAAATTTCTTCGAAAAAGTTACACTACAAAAAAATCTAGAAGAAGAATATTTAGAAAATTACTCTGATAATGAAGAAATTTTCAGCTCGCATACCTGATACCTCAGACACGCCCTGCATATTTTGTGACGCGAATTATTCTAGCGACAAACATGTAGAAGAGCGGATTCAGTGCATGAACTGCAATTTATGGGCTCACACCGACTATGCAGGTCCTGAAGGCGAATATTACATCTGTGACTTCTGTCAATAAGTTCAATACACTTAATATGCCCCCCGAGGGGCCATTTAGCCCTCACTTAATCTCAAGATGGCAATTTTGCATATTTTAAGTATACAAAGTTTTTATATGAATTTATGGTAGTTTTATTTATTTCACCTTATATTATGTGTAGGTAAATGAATAAGAAACGCTATGAGGTATTAATTTGACTTCTCATGCAAGTATATTTTTTTTGAAGTGAAGAGCAAATATAATCCGCATAATTATTTTATTTCAAATACACCATTTTAATGACGAACGACAAGATAAGACTTTGTGACATCATACTATAAAAAATATAAACACTTGACACTGGCAAAATTGACATTATGACAAATGCCATTGACGAAAAAGAAAAATGCTTAGTTGACATATATATAATTATGTCAATGATATTATACAAAATTCACGTCTCCACTCATAATGAAGACTATACGACACTCATTTTGAGTAGACGGTACAGGCATATGCTCCAGGCCCCTTCACTGTCCCTTTATTACGTCCCTGGCAGCACGGCAGTAGATGCGAAACCTTGTTACCCACTGGAACTAAGTGCTCGGTCGGAGGTGAAAGGTCAAATGCGAAATATCAACCTGGTTGCTCAAATAACCCACAGTCTGCAAGAGTGGACACGCTCGCAATTAGCACTGATTACATTATGCACCAATGATTACAATCAATATTACCTAACTAGTTACACGTCGAGGCTTTTGGCCTGGTTACTTCGTCCCTAGAGTTGCCTATTGACTCAGGCGAAGTAGTTTGTAACTAGTATAAGTATTATGTTGCTTTTCACTAATATAAATCTGCATAAGTTACGAATTAATACAACAATGGATTGATGTTTAGGGTAGGGATGTAAGTATTGACAACATACTGGACTGGATTTTGTTATTTTTTTATATTTGCGTCTTTATACTTCGTGCTTGCTTAAATCGTTAGTACCTGGGCCGAGCTTTGCTCTATCTTCGCTTAGCTAGATCGATTTTTCGCCCCCGAAACCCCATGTTACTAAATTTCATGAAAATCGTTGGAGCCGTTTCCGAGATTCCGATCATATACATATATACAAGAATTACTCGTTTTATTAGATATGATTCAGGTTAATTTTGCTCCATATTATTTTTGTTACCTAAATTAATTGTTTCTTACATATAACCTAACTAGATTTTTTAAAATAGTTGGACGTTCTGTTCTACTAAAAGCCATATTCTAGAACAAAAGACTGGACTGAGACTAAGCGTAATTTTTTTTGCAGCATTTTATTCAAAACTATCATAAAATATATGCTTTAGTCTTGTTCTTAAATACGAGTTTTACTTCCGACTAATGTACTTAATTTTTAAGGCTACTTAGATGACGCTTTCATTACTTCCCGCTTACAACTTTATAAGTGCGCAATTACTTTCCCTCGCTACGTTCAGGATTCAACTCTAGATTAAAAAATGCGCCCTCGCCGTAAACATATTAATTAGCTCCCTTATGATACAATCTACTATTCCACCCTAGTGTTTTAATTTAATGCTTTTTAAAAGACAACAAAGAAGAAAAAATAGGTATAAAAGCAACATTACAGAAGCTTATTACTACATCATTATCACACTTCACACTAATATTATAAAGGCGAAAGTTTGAGAGTGTGTATGTTTGTTACTTCTTCACGTCTAAACGGCTGGAGCGATTTTAATAAAATTTGGTATGGAGTTAGCTGACACCCTGGATTAACACATAGGCTACGTTTTACTGCGGGAAAATATATATTTTTTTTGTTTGTTACCGCGGGGCACAGCTAGTTTATTATAATTATTACATTATAACAGTGTCTTAAACGTTTGAGTTGGTCTCAAACACTTATTTTGATCATAAAACTTGCAGAAGTAGCTACATTTCTACAAAACATTAAAGCATTTTTACTTACAAAGTGTTTTTTTTTTTGTTAGAATAAATCACGAAGGCACAAAAATATTCGTAAAGAAAGTAGTCTCATAATCCTTTGATTGATGTGTATGAGGGCTCGAGCGAGGACCTCCCTCAGAGATGTCAGGCTGATAGAATCGTGAATAGGATTTTAATATGGGTTCCAGGAAGTAATAGCTTTTCGGAGCTGTTATTTTGTATATTGCATAACGGTGGTAACTCGCGGATGCTTTTCGAAACTAAAACCTGACGTACTCTGCACTTTATACTAGCTGGTGCTCGCGACTAGCGGGATTTGTACTTCGTGTATATACTTCGTGTGTAGCGCACGCCAGAATAACTCGCAGATGGCAGATTTTTTTCGTACTTACTTGACACTTATCGTTATATTTTGAACAATTCACACAATATCTTTATAAATTATAGCCTATGCGTTATTCTGATGTATAAGCTATATTATTGTAAAGTTTCATTAAAATCCATTTAGTAGTTTTTGCATAAAGGAGTAACAAACATCCATACATTTATACATAGAAACCTTCGCTTTTATAATATTACTAGCTGCTACCCGCGGCTTCGCACGCTTGGTCGCTTGGTACCTACATAAAAAGTAGCCTATGTCCTTCTCTAGGGTCCCATCTATCTCTGTACTAAAATTCATCAAAATCGGTTCAGTGGTTTAGGCGTGAAAACGTGACAGACAGACTGACAGAGTTACTTTCGCATTTATAATATTAGTAGGGATAGTAAGGATGTTACAAGTACGCACTCGTTATATTGAGCAAATTTGTAGAGATGTGCGGCGCCAGGCGAGATAAAAGATAGAATAGATACGATAGAAAGAGACGCACTATGTAGATATATGTATAATGTTAGGCTTGTGGGAGCTGAATTGAACTTTGTTACTTCGTAGCAAGAATCGCTGTTTATTTAAATAATTTTGTTCAACAAAAAAATATTATAGCTTTTTGACAGAAGTTTTTACACTGTTAACGAATTTCTTGGAAACGAATGAATGTAATTGATGAATGCTAAAATATAACACTTTATAGTTTAATTTAATGTTTGAATGCAAAATTTGCATGCTAATGTTCTTTGGTGAAATATGTAAAGTTACTGTATGACTCAATATCTGTTACTTACTATATTTCTTGCAAATAAATTATTTATATTGCTTCTAATAAGTATTCTGTAATAAAACTACATAGCTATAGTTGTTGCTGAATTTTTCAGATCACCGATAGGCAATTTAGTTCGTTTTAACAAATGTAATTCGGAATTTGAAACAAAACACGATTGTGATAATCATCTCACAGTAAAGCTACCAAAGACACATAAAGTCTTATTGGAAATTTCTAAAACAATTAATTTGTCTTGAAGTTCTTGTGTAGTTTGCGGCAGAATTTAAACTATTTTCAACCAACATGAGTGACATTTTAACACAAATGTAGGCAAAATAAATAATTATTAATTATGTTCCATTCTGAGTTGTGTGAAAAAAAAGTATAAAATAACTAACTTGGTCCGCCATGATGTTTTAAATAACAATAAAATAAAAGTAATTAATTAATATTGGTGGACATTGCATACAACACCATCTAGCCTCAAACTAAGCATAGCTTGTATTATGGTGACCAGATGACTGATAGAATACTTATATAATTTTAAATAGATACTTATGATACTATATAACACCCAGACACAGAACAAACACCTGTGATCATTATACAAGTGTTTATCCTGGGAGGGAATCAAACCCTCAACCTACAGCGCAGAAGGTAAAGCTACTACCAACTGAGATGACAGGCCAGTCAAATGATGTTTGACTGTAAAACTGTGACAGTTATTATTTGTTATTATTTCAAAATAATCATTGACGCAAAATCAAGGATGATTTATATGGATCCGACGCTAATATGTAATCAAAGCGTGATTTTGGCTTACTGTACCTAGGGACCAACAAACCAATTTCTGGTAAATAGAGCGCGAAATTCACCAGACAAATCTTTATTGTATTACCATAAATAATAAACAGGTAATATGTTCATCTACATAATATCTTGCGAAACTTCGCAGATTGCAAACTTTTACTTCGGACTAAAATAAAAAAGTTCTTAGATAAGTATCTTTGTGCCCGTTTTCACTAATCTGAAGCCCAGCTAAAGCTAGCGGCACATGGCCGATTAATCCACGGCGATTTTTTTCCTACATTTCTGTGGAACATGAAATCAGACGTAGATGCACGCAATTACAGAAATTTTCATTTACAGCTGGCAGGTATGCAATTTTTAAGCAGTTTAAACCACGAAGTACTGGCGAGAACTGGAAAAACTTCTGTTTGACCTTGTGCATAATGTTTTTTTGTTATATCTAGTGTATTGTGTTCGTTGTCTATTGCGTGCCAAATAAACAATGTCTATTCTTTTCTAATCGAACCATGCCGCGAGAATATCCGCCGCGGAATAATCCACAGTGTGTGCTAGACCTTAGTCGCGTTATTTACAAACAGTCACTATTGCCTAGCATTACGCACTGCGCAATCGGTTGGTATAATGTTTTTATGTTTTAAGCTTCTTACTCGTATTTTTTCATTTAAAATAAGTGAAAACGCGCATTAGTATTCTTTTACATCAGTTAGGGTAATTAGATTTGCTGTCGTTCAAAGTCCTAAAATGGGGCAGATTGTCGTGAAGTAGGACGGATTGTCCCCAAGTGGGAGTTTTATTAGATTTCAGTTAAAGACCGGGGCAGGACTAGAGATTTACGAGTGGCCAATAAAATTGCAATTTCAAGGTTTAAAGCGCTTTATAGCGTTAAACAAGGAGCTCACTTGGGATCTAGATAAGTCAATCGAATGAAAGCGTTACGATTTGTTATTTATTTTAAGTTAATTAATAATTTACTGGTTTTGTAACGAGAATCAAATACTGAGATGATCTCCTTCACGTTGTGTCATGTTGACGTTTATATCGTCGAAGACTGCCACGGTTTAAATACTGGTTAAACCAACAATTAAAAACCAAAAAAAACCAATAAGGTTACCAACAAGACGGTTTTGCTCAGTTTGTACTGTTTGCTCGTTTTTTCACTCAGTGCACGAATAGAGCCTTTGAGGTGCACTTTAATATTCCCACTGGTTCGAACTATTAACACGATATGAAGAAGAAGCAGCTCTGTTTAATACAAATATTGTTTTTTTTTTTTCACTTCGTCTTGTGGCTCTTGGATCACGCAATGTTAGATACATTGCGTGATCCTAGAGCCATTACCATCAACCACGCTTATCAATGCGTATACCAATTCTCATTGAACGTGGCAAAACCGCCAGTGTCTTGGGAACGCTGCACTTTAGCAGTGATCTGGATACGTTGAGCTATCTATAAATCGTTTTAAACGGTCATTTCTGTGAATGTACAAATATACTATCTAACATTACCAATTCTGTCTATGAATTCTTCAATGCCTATTAATTCGTAATAAGGTCGCCAATATTATAAATAAGTAAGTGATTATTTTAGAATATATTTCAGCTGTTCTCACCTGATATACAGAATTACATGGCTCAGGCTCGTGTTAAGCATATCTGGTAGAATTTTGTTTTGTTATATTATTGTACTATTTGAATTTTAAATTAAATTAGCTGGCTCCTTCTTTGCTCAAAGAAATCAGTTGGCCATTCAGCGCGGGAATGCAGCCAGTGTTCTTCGAACTCGTCTACATTAACAACATTAATTATTTTAAATGTAGGTACATATCAGTTTGGTTGGTTTATTTTAGTTTTATAAAGCTGAAAATAAATCATTAAATATGTGTATAAATAAGTATTTCATTTAGGCGTGGCTCGTATTCAGAGAGTTATCGAAGAAACTGGTGGAAAAGACTAATGATCAAAGGGCTGCTTACCTCGGACATAGGATTAGTATGGCTATTCAACGAGCTAACGTTGCTAGCCTTTTGAGCACTTTACCTGCGGTCAGTGAACTGAATTGTGTTTTTAATTTTATAAGTAATTGTATATGATTATGTATATTTAAGTTCTATAAATAAATGAAAATTCTACTAATTATGTGCTCACCGTAGTACAAGCTATGCTTAGTTTGGGGCTTAATGGTGTTGTGTGATTTTTCATTTATAATAATACTAGCTGACCGACAGACGTTGCCCTGTCTTAACTATTTATATTGAATTGGAATTGGTATAATCTATAACTGTCAAACTACTGACAGTTATGTCAATTGCCATATGGAAACATTAGAAAAGTAAATATATTTTTTTTATAAGAACCTTCTCCTGACAAAAACAAATACAAATTTAGAAAAATATATATAAGATTAATTTCCATATTTTGTGAAATTATTAATACTTAAGTTCAACTGGAATAATGCCCCTAAATTTGCAAGATTATCTCCAAGTTGTCAAAGTTCACAAGTGCAAAGACTTTAGTGAATTTGATAATGCCGCCGATTCTGTAAATTAACATCAGACAAAGAGAATTTACATTTTTTCGATTAATTTAAAATGTTTTATCTCAGATAAAGCATTTCGTTGTAATGGAGTCTTTAATAGAGTTTTAATTAAGGAGACGCAGAGGGTATTAAAAGTTTGACGGTTTTTGAATTGAAAAGTTCCGTCATCTGAGGTCAACTCTTGAAGAGGAATATTTATTATTATGACGACCTCTGTGACGCAGTGAGCCAAGGCCCGGCTGATACGCAGAAGGTTGCTGATTCGATTCCCGCGGGACATATGTTTGTATGATCTGCAAGTATTTGTCACGAGTCTGGGTGTTTCTATGTTTAATGTGTAAGTACTCAAACAATATATAAATAATACGCAACACAACTGTACGCTCCAGAACCCAAATTGCTGATGTAGCTCAAAGCGTTGCGAAACTTAAGTGGAGCTGGGCTGGTCGTGACTGTCGCATGCCAGATGAGCTGTAAGCCAAAATCACCACTCAGTGGAGCCCTGAGACAGCGAGATGGCACCGTGGTAGACCCAAAACGAGATGGCGAGATGATCTCGACACCTTCGACAGAGCTTTGACGCAAACAGTTTTAAACCGAGATGACTGGAGAGATCAGGAGAAGGCCTTTGCCCAGCAGTGGGACACAATGGGCTAATCGTAATCGTAATCGTAATCTTAATATAAGTAATATATCATTCATGTGTTATCCGTAAGCTTTGCTTACTTTGGGGCCAGATGATGCTGTGTGTAAGGTCCAGCATAAATTTTTATTTTATTGCCTATAACTCTGTTTCATCATCATTCTCAAGTATCAACAGTTTCACCCATTTCGGGCATACAATATAACATGTTAATATAGTCCATGTTATATAATTATGGCATAGTATATGTCAGTCATCCCGTGACCACGACAAAGTGTAATCCTGTCGAAACGTTGGGAAAAATAGGTAAATAAACGCGATAAATACCCGTAAATATTTATAATAATGTATTCTGATCGCGTAAGTTTAAAAAACTTTATGTTAATATTGCCTATAAATTTTATCCATTACAAAACATTAAACGGAAATCCATTACAAAACAGAACAGATACACATTTTTTTTGTACTACTCATTAGGAATTAATTGATTGCCGGAATAGTACTAAATATTTGTCTATCTGTTCAATGTTCTGTACCAATAAAAAAAACTTAAGGGCGGTTTCAGATTAGCGTATTTTTCTGCACGTATACGGTCACGCGCGCTACATTACGCGCTCTAAAAAACCGGGCTTGCGTCAATGAGCATATTTCGGAGTGTTCGCTCGAACCAGAAGTGGTGTTGTGTCAGTATCAACATGGATTCTGACGAAGAAACATTGTTATTTGCGTTACTTATTCGCCGTCGATACGCTGGCGCTCTTACGAGCTTAGAAATAAATGACATTTGACATTAAATGACAGTTTTTGCTTTGTTCTCCCTCCCTCCCCCATGACTCGCATAATATAGCTATTGGTATTGTGCTAGTGAGAGGAGTCTAAACTCACCATTTCAAATTCGTTTAATTTTTTTTTTCTTTTCTTTTCTCAGGTAAAAAAATTAAGCCATCAATAATTAACGCCTTTTTTGGCCTGTAAAATGTTAAATAACTACAACGGTGAGCTTCTGATGATGCTTCTGAATATCTCTTTAGACATCCCCTAACATCAAAGTAACTCGGGATCTGGTGAGGTGTCTACCACGCCTGGGGATCGTTTTTTTACACATGAAAATACTTGGCTTAGGCAAAACTCCAGGCTCCATTCAGACAGGTGGGAATTACCATTGTTGAGGCATTGGATGAAGTAGCTCGACGAGGTAGCCAAGACAGTACCTACCCATACATGGTCGTTTCTGCGCGTCCTACATTAAGGTTTTTGTATTTTGTGGTTATGTTTTTTTTTTATAAAAGACACATAGATAGATAGATAACTTTTTATTTAAATACCACACGGAAAACAACAAAACTATTATTTTACAATAAAAGGCAATATAATGGGCGACCTTGCCGCTAACAGCGATCACTGCCAGGCAACCTTTAGATGGACTGAGCTAAAAATAAACAAAGAAAATTTATAATGTGTGTTTTATATTTTGCATGTCGTTTCTATGTAGTTACGCTATGCTTGAAATAAATGATTATATTATTTATTATTAGTATTATTAAAAACATGTTCGTTTGTTCTAAACCGATTCGTTTGTTTGGCCGGTAACATAGGCTGTAGCTACACAAAGGTTTCAGTTATTACTGCAGGCTACACAGCATATCCATCACATGTAACGGCCTGTTCCATTATGAACCTCGCTCAAACCCTTCAACTGTCATTTACAATGGATGTTAAACATGTTATGGTTTAGGTACTCGTACAATGGACGGTCTATAGTAAAAAAGGAAAAAATAACCGAATTTCGTCTATATCCGAACTGAACTAGTTGCACAAATCAAATTCAAAACGATCATTCCATATAGTCCCATTATCACAGTTGATAGCACGTCTGAGACAGACAAATCAAAGGTTCCATTAACAATTTAAGTGCTCATGTTTCAGTAAGAATATGTACTAGGAATGCAGTATCGCCAAGAGCTCACCTAAAGCATAGAGTTGTATATTCGCGTACCAATTACAGAACGAATCAAACTCGCAAAAAAATTCGACTTCGCAACATTTTTTGGCGCGCTAGATGGGCGTTCAACTTCAGAACGTCTACTCTATGAACCAATTTCGATATATCGAACGATAGAGTCGTTGAAATGCACGTCGAACTTAGTCGAGTTGACAGTTATTTCGTTGTCAAATTCAAACTATCGAATCGGCTTTGTGCAGGGATTATTTTTGTCCGTTTTGCTGAGTAAACATTGTGATCTTATATTATTTATTTTTCCCGAGTTATTTCGGGTTTTATTTGTAATTTTGTATTTTTAGGGTTCCATACCTCGAAAGGTAAAAACGGAGCCCTTATATGATCACTTTGTTGTCCGTCCGTCTGTCTGTCAAGACCCTTTTTCTCAGGAACGCGTGGAGGTATCAAGAAATTTGAAAATGTATCTGAAATTTATATCAAATACACAGGTCTACTGTCCCTTAAAGCTGTGAAAAAATCAAACTTCTAAGTCAACGCAATCAAAAGATACAGCCGTTTATGCCGCATATTTCCGAAAATTTTCGACACTCGCAAGGGAATCAAAACCTACTGGGTACTTTCCGTGAACTCAGAATCTAGAAATTTGCTACGAAGCAACGACTTACCGTAATTTTTTGATGGATTTCAGTTTGCAATAAAAATACCATAACTATGACTCGATTGTCGTGATGGATGAACTTTTACTTATATACCTACAGGTTTGTACGGAACCCTCGGTGCGCGAGTCCGACTCGCACTTGGCCGGTTTTTTTTATTCAAAAGCTAGCATTTTGGACTCGGGTGTGAATAATTGGAATTAAAGTTTTGTGTTTTTGTGATACGAGCAAAAATAATCGGTATAATTATTTTATAAAAGACACTATTTTTATAAAATAAAATAACAAACGATGAACGACAATACACGAACTGAATGATCTACATTTTTCTGGTGCTTTGATGGCTGCTGCGGTAAGCTTGCTTTGCTCGCTCCCCTTGTTGTTTTCTATTCTAACCTAACCTATCCTATCCAATATGTTGGTTAAGTTTGGCGGAGAGCGAAAAGCCGTTGGGCTCTCCGCTCCACTCTTAGCCAGTAACATCCACTCTCAGCGAGTTGGAGGGCATGCGTAAAGCATTTTTCCTGCGTAAAAAATAAGTTTATGATAGGAAAATCACTCTTGTTAGATAAAACAGTTAAACTATAAAGTTTGATCACTAGGAAGAGCCTAAAGAATATGATAACAAGGTCTAACCGAGTAGGTACCTAGTACATCACATTGTACCTACCAACTTTACCTAGATTAAGTTAAAAATAATATGTTACATTAGGAATTTGTTTCCTAATGAAACAAACAATGCTTTATGCAAAACAAATTAAGCTCTTATATAATCTGTGTGTGTTGCAGCCACCGACCACTCAGCCCATAACTTTGCAGATTTTCAGCTTACCCTTTCGTGATGACAAGTTGAACGAAATGAAAAAACAACGTAGTGAGTGTATTTGTGTGTGTGGTAAAAAAAATTATCTTGTAGATAAAACGACATTAAATTCGACGTCGGTTTTATCGCAGATTGTAGCTACCACACTTTTTTGTACAGGGGCCACGCTTTGCAATTCACAAACGATATTTTAATGTGACGCTGTAAGGTAAATTGATAGCCGGGTTATTCCGACCCTTGGGGCATGTTCTGCACTTATTTATGCAAATGAAAACGGTGACCGCGGCGATCAACCCAAATATCTTATTCACGAGTTTTTATGTTCCCATCGAGGATTTGTAAGATTCGACCATTCGACGCTTACAGTTTTAGGGTATAAGTAGTGTATAAGACTAGCGCAAAGAAAATCGCGCTATTTGTAAATTTAGGTACCATTGAAACGGAAGCGTTTTGTCTTCGGTTCGGACAAATCAAAATTGTTCGTTCGACAGAGATGCCAAAAAAATACGCGGTTAAAATGATTAGCGCGATACGAAATGTGCTTAACAATAATTCGTACTAATATTGTAAATTTGAAAGTTACTCTGTCTGTCTGTCTGTCACGTTTTCACGCCTAAACCTCTGAACCGATTTTGATGTATTTTGGTATAGAGTTAGATGGGACCTTGGAGAAGGACATAGGCTACTTTTTATGTAGGTACCACGTGTGCGAAGCCGCAGGCAGCAACTAGTATAATAATAATAGTTTAGCTTTGGCATTGACGTTCAAATTATCTCGGTCAGCCCCAGGTATGGTGTTAATCCTAAGCCTCTTCTCAGCTATATAATGATGTTGGTAGATGCGTATGTCAAAAATCAAAAAGTCTAAAGTATAACTTATTTATTCAGTCAAATCACAAGGGCCACTTTGAATCGTTTTCTTACATGCTAGTGAATTTAGGTGCCGGTGTCTCCTAAACCCGGTTCAAGAAGAATCCGGCAAGAAACTCGTCTGGTCTTTTGTTTTGTTAGATCCTTGCCAATTTTGTTACGGGTGCCGAGTCATGTTGGAGCAGATTCATTCCAGGCTTTTTTATCATCAAAATAATCTGTTATTTTATAATATGCTTTAGGCGACAGTTTCTGTTTTAATACGTTTTTAAATACGCCAATCGACAAATCTTACAAGTCTTTTGGCACTATGTTATAGAAACGTACTTAGCGAATTAAACTGTGAGAACAGCGAGTCTATCTTTATTTATAGTATTACTATGATTATCGCATTTTTTTGAAACAAATGAACATTTTCGTGAACATACATTACATTTTCATATATATACTGACAAGGCACTGCACTGTCATGATATTTATAGAGTGATTAAGTTTATTTCTAAGTGATTCTCTAGGGCCTATGTTATAAATTGCACGCACAGCCCTCTTCTGCAACACATACCAGGCCATTCGGAACGTAATGCGAAAAAAAGTTTTTATGTATGAAGCCCTGGCTGATACCTAGTTAAAAAAAAAATTATAAGCAAACATACCATCGTTCCCTCCACATGTTTTGAAAGCTAAATTGAATTGTTGTGTTTCATTAAAAATTGATCTGCATCGGTAAAATATATATGCGATATTTTTTTACGATTTCAAATGTGGCCTAAAACCGGATGAATCGTTTGATCGTTATCAAACGGAATTTATGGATGAAGGCCCTTCTAAAGCAACCTTCTACCGTTGGCATAACGAATTTAAGTGCGATCGCCTAACTTTGGGGGATGAAGAAAGAAGTGGTCGTCTTTTGACGGCTGTTACCGAAGAAAACGGCAAACAATTATGCAGAAAACAGGAGATTCAGCATGTATTGCAGATTGGATCGGGAAGCGCTCACAAGATTCTACACGAGCCCCTTCGCGTGAGAAGGATAGTTTCGCGCTGGGTGCCACACAAGCTCACCGAAGCTCAGAAGTAGGCCCGTGTGAAATGGTGACAGGTGATGAATCCTGGATTTATCAATACGATCCAAAAACAAAGCGTCAGTCGACAGTCTGGCTGTTTCAAAACGAACCAACGCCTACCAAAGTGAAGCAATCGAAAAGCGCAGGGAACATTTTGATATCGCTAGTTTGTTCACTATGGCGGGGTATCTGGTGTCGATTACAAAATGAAAGCAGCATCAACTCCAAATGGTGTACTACGAAATGCCTGCTTGAAATTTTAACTGAAATGAGCAACATGCTACTGAACACCTGGCTTCGCGGGCTACTGCTTCACCACGACAACGCGCCTGCGCAATCAGCGCAGCAAGGGACTTCCTGGACACCACACCGGTCAAAGTCCCTCCTTACAGTCCTGATCTGGCACCATGTGAATTATTTTTATTCCCTAAGATAAAAAATCAACAAAATCAAAAAAAGTGTTTCGAAAATTGGTTCAGATTTGGATAGAGGCTGGCAGAGTTGCTTGAAAATATTAAATAAAAATGTTTTATCCGTATAAGTTGGTTTTTCAGTTGCTCAAAACTTTCTGAGTGTCCCACTTCATATACGTGTGTATTAATATCTGCAGCACAACAGACGTGAAATGAAGGAAACGCGGTGCTGGTTCGGCAGATGGTAACACAGGTTTGATCAGGCAATTTCACGCTTGCTTCTAAGGCTGTGCTGTGTTCGGTGCAAAAGAACAGGTGGGTTGGTATTCAGGTACAAGTATTTATTTGTGGTAAAGATCGGAGTGATTGATTTTGTTTACGGTTACGAACGGGTTTTACTCCCACTATCTTGACTTCCCACGAGCAGATAATATACCTACATACCTACCTACGGGTCTGGGTGTTTCTATGTATAATAAATATGTATTTAAAAATAAAAAATGTATATAAGTAGTATATCAATGATGTGGTTCCCACAATACAAGCTCGGCTTACTTTGGGGCTAAATGATGCTGTGTGTAATGTCCGGCATTATTTATTATAAAAAATCAAACAAAAGATAAGAAGGTCAGGTAGCGGAAAAACTCACATATCTTGGTAAATATCCCGTTTTGTGGGTTTATTTCTTATGTAGATCTAAGCTTAGCATTGAACTTTCGACAGCATTTTCATTCGGAACTGTCTAAAACATTATGCTTCGCGATTTGAGTTTGAGTTTTGTAAATCTCTGGGATTCGTCAGAACTCTCAGAAACATTAATGGTTACTTAAGTTGCTACAGATTTTCTTCAAATCTAGTCAAGTACTCCTATACTTGTAATATCATAATACTTAGCAGCGACTTAAATACTTAACCATTAATGACTCTGAGTGTGGCAGTCGGATTTACATTTGTAACAGTTTGTTTAATAAAAAAAGCTATCAGGTGACATTTGTGTCTACAGCTTCCCGATTGGTTCTATAGAAATTTCATCAAAATCACTTCAGTAGTTTGGTTTTTAAATCAAAATAGCGGGAAAAACATGTCATGTATTTTGCTTTCTTGTGACTGTCCAGTGGTGTTTACGAATTTCTAAAAATGATAAAGTACTTAAAATCGAGATACTATAAAACCTATTTAACCGACTACAAAAAAAATTTACTTGTATTTTTATGGCCTCAAAGGACTATGCGAAGAAACGTCCCCACCATCGAACAGATTTGAAACATGTGTCCTTTAATACATCTATTTGAATAGAGAACTTTTTAATATGGCGACATATTTCAAATACGTGGGGCTCAGGTTTTATACAACTTCTGATGCAGTTATTAATGAATGATCAAAATCCTTTGCATTGGTTTTTAAACAGTGGCGACGTTTTTACAGAAGACAGGAGCTTTAGAGATTGTATTGGTGATATCCAGTCTTGTGGCTATGAAGTCCTCATGCCACCTACAAAGGACCGTAACGCTAGTCAGCTGACAAGAGGCCAGGCAAATAAGTCCCGATTGATTACGATTTGCAGATGGGTTGTTGAGGTAGTCAACGAAAGATTAAAAATAGGTTCAGGTTGTTGCGACAGCTCGTATTTTAACTGTGAATTAAGTCATATGTTCTGTGACTTTAAAATATCAGCAGCCATAATAAATACCTATTATTATATTATATTAATTATATTATGTCGCTCTTCAAAACAGATTCGCCGCCGAGATAATAAATATAATTAATTCTACATGTTGAACATGTCCAATCTTTTGCATGATTATATGCATATGATAAATCTTAACAGACAGAGTGCGTTTTGAAGCCATGCAAGCAAATATTCCTAACTTTGAAGACTTTCCGCGTTTATCTGAAGATGAAGTATTTCTTTTCGCGCTAGGGAGCTAAGCTTGCCAAGTCTTACGCCGAGCAACTTTGTGATGGCCGTTATAATATAAAACTATAACCGTGATAACGAGTTAAACGATTTACCGCGATGCAATATCCTGCTATATAATGTTTGGCTAGTCAGAGTACAGATTTAGTCACGCCATGTCCATTCCCGTATTTATTATACATAGTTTATTCATTTATTTCAAACATTACATCTATCATTACAGTTATATTTGAATAGACCGGGATTTGGCTGACAGACATGCTATTGCGCATTAGTACTGCACTTGCGTTACAGGCAATCGCACTGTGGGAAGTTGTTATCCATCTCATAATATCCATTGTATGGTATATGGGGTTAGGGCGTCATAGTGACTTTAATGCACCAGCACAAATGCTTGATAATATTTTAACAGACGACATAATGTAATTGTTAGTACAGTCAAGTGCTTGTCAAGCACTAGCCCTGTTTTTATGCCATGCAGTATAAAAATCGCAGTTTAACTTAACCTAGTAGTAGACCGTTTGACATAATTTTGACTGTACTAATGAGTTAATAGTATATTCAATCGATTTTTCGATCGATTTTTTTTATTATAAAATCTCTATGGTTTTTTCAACTTGTACTGGTAATTTCGACATATTTGGGTCTCAATGAACAAATTGACACGTATCCCTTGACTGTTGCAGGGTGGGGACGGGGTCATACAAAATCCCCTATTGTCCTTTCATTAAATGAAGTTGATTTTCTTTTTAGTTTTCAAAACGTAATTATCTTTCTCTTACAGATCTAACAAAAACTACGACGAACAGGATCGTCTCAATCCTAGGCCTGTTTGAGCTGACAGTGGGAGAGTCCCCCCGGGCTGACGGCGCATCGGAGCTGGCTGCAGCCAGGCTCGCTGTGGAACATGTGAACAGCAGACATTTGCTCCCAGGGTACCGGCTGCACCTCATCACTAATGATACGAAGGTTCGTAACAATCATGGTTATCAGTACCACCACCTAGCTAGTTTTGTATAAGTCCTACTACTATTGTAAAACCTATGCCCAACTCTGATGACGTTGTTCGACTGCCCTATGACTATATGACTTGAATACTATATATTTTTTAAGAGTTTCAACATCAACATGGAACCCTTATAGTTTTGCTGTACTTCCGTCGGTCTGTCTGTCTGTCCGCCATCTTGCTATTACTTGGAGACTATTCGTTTTATCGTGATAAAATGCACGGTAACACGCATGAGTAACCCTACAAAGTTATGAAATGCACTCTGTAAAACTTTTTATATTCTGAATAAAAATATATGAAATAAATGCTAAAAATAAATATTTTTTTTTTGATACCTCTTCTACATGTAATGTTCCATATGTGTGATGAACATAGTTATTTGTTCTGTGTCTGGGTGTTATAAAATATTATATGGATTTTAATATATAAGTATTCTATCAGTCATCTGGACATCATAATACAAGATAGGCTTACTTTGGTGCTAGATAGTGTTGTTTGCAATGTCCTTTATTATATCGAAGAAGAAGTAAATAATATTTTAATATAGAAGGTAGATAATGATAATAAAAGATTAGGTAGTCCATTAATTGTGTTTTTTTTATAAAACTGTCCCTAAAATAGTGGAATATCAAAATTGTTTATGTAACGATAATTACAGGGGCGCCGGAACAAACACCGATATATACAATTAAGCCGCTAAAAAGCCGATAATTACGTAATGGTCGGATCAAAACCGATAATTCCATATTTTAAATTAAAATGCTTAGGACACTATTCATGCTAGTTTTTTTTTAGTGACTATAATGAAAGCCCTTCCTACTACCCATTTTTATCATATTTTAGTTGATCGAAAAGCATTACGATTTTTAAATAAATCAATTTTTATATTTTCCCAAAAATTATGTAAAGTGGATTTATCGGTTTTTGTTCCGGAGCTCCTCAATATGTAAAGGGTTGATATTTTAAATGTTGTACAAATCCGGTCGTGTGGCATAACGTTGGATAGCTCTTTTTAAGATACTACGAGTTTTCTTAAACAGTTTTTCGATATAGTTATTTATTTGATAAGTATTAGGCTATGAAATGGCCTTTTATTGACAGAGGTTACTGATTTCGGAAGCCTTCAGACTGTGCGTGTGCGTTTTATTCCTTTCTAAATTAACTTGCAACGCAATACGTGGGAAATAGAAGGAAAATTTAAACCCAAAAGTGAATCCAATGTCAAAATTACCTAAATCGTTTTAATTATATTCTACCACATACTTAAATAGTCACCCACAAGCTTTAAAAGGGGGTGGGCTTATGTATGTGAATATTTTACCACAATTTAGTTATACAGGGTGGATCTACAATGGCGACATTAAACGTACATAAGTATCCGAATTTGATCAAATATTTTTTCATTTCAACTAAAATTTATCTTTCCATGTTTGTCTCAGTTCTGGGTGTTTTTCTATGCTTATATATATATGTATTTATATATATATATATACAAGTAGTATATCAGTCATGTGGTTCTCTTAACATAATCTTTGCTTTCATTTGATGATGTCAATACCCAGCATTATTTATTTATTTATGATTTCGTGTGTTCATTAAATGTCACCATGGTAGTTCCACTTTGTATAACTCTTAGCTACATATGCCTTCAGATTCTCATGACAGCATAAAACCACTAGCTATTGCCATTGTTTTGCCCACAGTGCGACCCTGGAGTGGGAGTAGACCGGTTCTTCCACGCACTGTACACGGAACGGGAGTCTCGTATGGTGATGCTGCTGGGAACCGCCTGCTCCGAAGTCACCGAGAGCATCGCCAAGATCGTCCCATACTGGAACATCGTTCAGGTCAGGGGTAGCTGAAAAACATCATGACAAGAAATTAAATAGATGGACAAATACTTAATAATATTCCGCCAATCTATTCCTAATTAGTTAGACACGATCCAGACGCATGCTCCTCCCTCCCACCCACAATTCAAAAGCCATGCAAATCGTTAGTAAAAAAAGATAGCACACACCATCCATACATCCAACCTAAAACAGAAATTCGAGACGTGTTTCGCCTCTCCATGAGGCATGCTCAGAAACAATATACTCGCTCTGCACTATAATGAAAAAACACTAAGACTCTGCAGACTTGTTGCTTCGCCGAGCGCTGGAATGAAAGAAGTTTTGTTCCGCAAAGTCACGTCTGTATCAATTATCTATCTTTACAGGGTCCACTGGCTTACAACGTTAGTAAAAGTAGCAGAAGCAATATCTGTGAAATCCGTCTCAAGTCTTAAAAAAACGAGCCTGAAAAAACAGCTGTTGCATTATGATGTGTAACATCTGACATCTCGCCTTAGTAATAAGCGACATTAACATTATATCCTGAATTCGTTTATATAACAGCACACTTTATACACAACACTGTAGATTAAGCGCACAGCTGATGTGTTCTCCTTCTCTTTTTCCCTTTTAATTTCTCGTCACACACATACTGTTGACTGACAGTACCAACCTTACGGAAAATGGTACCATCTGACGGCCAACTCTAGCACCGCGCGCGTTCATTGGTCAAATCAATAGCACGCGCATCCTCAGCTTCATGTTACACACTTCCGTCCCTTTTCAAGAAATTACTCCCACAGATTGCAGGAAGGCGGGAGGAATGATGTTACACATCAAAAAAATTTGTTTGTCAAAACAAACGGAAGCCACCCGCTGCCTATACTCGTGTTACCAACCCACAAAAAAATATACGCTTAAAAACATATCTATAAAATATTATTAAGTTATTATTATTGACAGGCCAGTCAGCTCATTTCGTAGTAGCTCTGCCTTCTGCACTGTAGGTAGAGGGTTCGATTCCCTCCCAGGATAAACATTTGTGTGAAGAACATAGGTGTTTGTTTTGTGTCTGGGTGTTATAAATTATCATAAGTATGTATTTAAAAATATATAAGTATTCTATCAGTCATCTTCTGACCATAATAAAAGCAATGCTTAGTCTGGGACTAGATGATGTTGTGTGCATTGTCCAGCAATATTTATTATTATTATTATTCGCGTACATAAAGTATGTTTGACAGCAGGAATCGCGTTATCCAGTTACGCGAGTTACGTAGTCTAGGTATTATGAAAGACGCGTCAGTCTCCCACGTTGTTTTCACTAACTCCTAAGAGACACCTAAAATCGAAAGATGAGAAAACCAATGAGACAAAATTAAATGTCAAATATGAGTAAACTCGCATCGTTGAATTTTATCAGTGAATATTGATTGGTAACGAAAGTTTATGCTTGGGGATTTCCTTACATGCGTTACTTAGGCCTAGCGCGTACTACGAATTATATGGCGGTAAGTTTTTTCGCGCTTTTCTGTGGAACATGGAATCATACGTAGGTGCACGCACTAATGGAAAAACACCACGTTGAAATTGACATACTGCAGAATAGACTTGCGAATAATTTCGTCCCGAAATAATTCGCAGTGCGCGCTTGGTCATGCTTCCTTGTGTCTAATAACACTAACTCGGACCATGTCTCAACACGTAATCTTCTTCTGTGTCATAATAATGACAATTTCAAGTCAAGTGTTTATGACGTCACCAGGTCGTATCTTGTCGTTCGGCATTTGTTATTTTATAAAAAAGGGTGTCCTTCATATGAAATAATTAGACGGATTATATATGCTCGAATCACAAAAAAACACAAAGCTTTTTTTCAAATTATTCACACCCGGATCAATAACTCCAGGGGGACGACCGCGGTAATTTTGAACGTTTGAACCAAAGCTAAACCAAAGTCAAAACGATATTTTTGACATATTTCGTACCGCGCTAATCACTATAACGGAAACAATTTAGCTCTAAATTGGATTACACGTTGATCAAAAATTTGCGGGATCGCGTTATTTTGACATTGCTTTCCCGAACGCTTTTTTTTAGTACATCCTAGTAGTCTGTGCATAGAGTAAGACTTGGTAGTTATATTTATAAATTTGATCGATTGGTAAAATCAACGAAAAAATCGTTCAGGAAGAAAAACGCAGAACCATTTTGACATTCAGATTAGCCATATCCAAACCTTTGCCAAAACCAATCCGATCAATGGCAATTACGTTGACAACTAGTGCGATCGCCCTACAGCTCTTTTTAAATAAAAACACTAAAATTACTAATAAAACAGAAAATAAGTAATATAAGAGTGCAATGCTTGTTTCGCAAGACGGCCAAAAATAATCGTCGTTGAAATCTGTTGCTATTTTATTTATTGACATTAGAATGACAAGGGGGAATGACAATAACTCAAATATATTCCTACACGCTATAGTTTGTTGAAAGTTCAAATTGTATGGAAATGAGAGCAGAATGTTTCAGTCACGTTTCTTATAACGTGATTCTTCCGCAGGCGGTGACGCCAACAGAATATGGATCTTGTCTATGGACAGACTATACTGTAATGCTAGTTAGTTAAATAACTGATTATGAGATTATGTGAATATGGGCTGCTTCCGTGCTTGGAAGCGCATGCTGAGGTAGAAACTTTTTGGTCACACTAAAATGTTGATTGGTACGCGGAAAGAGCTAATTTTTACGGATTGCTTTTCTTTGATTTTGTGTTTGCATAAATTTCTCCTTGGGGCATATTTCTAATATTAGATTAATTATTAATAAGTCTCCTTTTCGTTCATTTTTTCTCTTTTGTTTTATGCTAAATAAACGTTTTTTCTTTGTTTCTTTCATTCTTCACTGTGAGAATTTGTATTGATGCTACTTACGACGAGCGAGTTACGAACTTGGTAACATTGAGAATACTTGCCGATGCTGCTTACGACCATTTCAGTGCGATTGTCAGTCAGTCACGTAACGGTTTTGGAATCCAAATAACATAATCCAAGCTTTCTTTTATTAC
This sequence comes from Lampropteryx suffumata, assembly GCA_948098915.1. Classification (NCBI taxonomy): domain Eukaryota; kingdom Metazoa; phylum Arthropoda; class Insecta; order Lepidoptera; family Geometridae; genus Lampropteryx; species Lampropteryx suffumata. The sequence continues at coordinate 2,403,437 of OX402550.1, read as the reverse complement.
CCGTTACTCTCCATCATTCCCATAGGTACGTTTCCAATTAGTCCCGGGTAATAAGTGAGATGTGAGTAAGCGGACGAGGCCCGTGGGAAATCCACCTGAATCCTGCCATAAAGGAGCCGATTAACTTTTCGGATTCACTGCGGACAATAAATGATGACTTTATTACGCACATTCAAAACCTAAGCCAAAGTAAGGTCAACTTCACAAAGTATGTGATACATTTAAGTAATAGGTAAATATTTGTTATGCATGGCTGAATTTGTTTTATGTCGCGAGAACTTGTATTCAAACCTGAGCATAGTAAAGGTTTGAAAGGTCTGAAAGGTTTTCCTAGTCACCAAATAACTTTGCTGCCGAGCGACACACACAGCTTTTCATCTCACTGCAGCGAGGAAAAATACATAAAAAGTTTTTATCATTATTTTTTATGCCAGCACAACTTTAAAAAAAAAGTCGTGCTGGCCAGTGCTATTATTCTAAAAATGAGGTTGGCGTACAAGGATGAATTAAGTATTTAAGCATTTTATGTGGATTGGCAGAATAGAAAATTATTGAATAGAAAGGTTCGAATTTGAAAAATCTAGAGTATAAAATTCACTTTTACACTCAAATTTCGAATGATAATCAGAATCTATACGAGGTTGAAAGGCGAAAAATAAATTTAAACACTCCTAGTAGAACACTCAGATTCAATCCATGTTCCAGGTCGTCCACTAATAGAATATACGGTATATGATATGGTTTATGGTCTTATCACACTAATATTATAAAGGCGAAAGTTTGTGAGTGTATAAGTGTGTATGTTTGTTACTTCTTCACGTATAAACGGCTGGAGCGATTTTAATAAAATTTGGTATGGAGTTAGCTGTCACCCTGGATTAACACATAGGCTACGTTTTACTGCGGGAAAATATATTTTGTTTTTGTTTGTTACCGCGGGTAACACCGCGGGGCACAGCTAGTATGGTAATAAAGCTAATAAAACTCCGAATAATATTCGTAAATTGTTGGACATTGACCCATATTGTTCAGGTGATCCCAAGGACCTTGCCTTAACTCTTAACTTCTTTAAGGGTTAGGCTGATTGCTTTTTTTCTTGTTTCTTCTATCTTGTGTTTGATTAGGTATGTAAAGCAATATTTAAACTTGTCTTCATATTTTTATTGCTGTTATTTTTATATCAGCAGAAACACTTGCTTGTAGGCTTAGTTCCGCTGCATATGCAGTTCGCGCGATTACTGATGAAGCTGCAGCTAAACTAGTTTATTTCAGCTAATTCTAAAGTGTTATGTCATTTGGCATCATTCTCTGGGGGAAAGCAGCTGATATTGAAGTAATATAGTTTTTCAAAAAAGGGTAATACGCCCCATTTATAAAAGGAAACCGCGAAAGTCTTTGAGAGAAAATTTCAAAGAAATTAATATTCTCACAATATATATATGAAAATGTGAAATAAAAAAACACTCATAAAAATAGAGATGGGTTTCAGCAAAATAGTGATCTTCATAGAATCAATACTAGGAACAGAAACAAATGGGTTTCGAGGTTTCGACTAGAGAAAGTAAATCAGTCCTTTGTAGGGAACACGATGCGTTTTTATAATAAGCTTCCTTAAAATGCAACTAAACTATCTATTAAGAAATTTAAACTTATATATAGGGTAGTCTTTTGAACAAAGCGTATTTTAATATAAATTACTATATTATTGATAACAATGCATGACCTCATGTTGCTCTGTCCTCAGACAGTTAAATGACACGTATGAGATGTGTATATACTCTCTTGTATATCATTTTGGTAGGTAAGCTATATATAAGACATGCATAAGAGCGCTAGGATCAGGACGAGTTTCTTGCCAGTTCTTCTCACCTTAAGTCACCTTTTATGTAAGACATTTCAAAGTTATCATTGTGATTGTATTGAATAAAATATTTTTTAACTTGACTTGACTTGACCTGTTATCGGCATGTGGAATAGGTACTGCTCTCATCTATGAGACGGTACTCCCAAGTATCAGCTGATTCGCTTTGACTCTCTACAAAAAAGAACTGTTAGAATCATAGATGAGTGGTTGAGTCAGTGCCGAGAAATGAGTTCCTTTTGTGTTTTTATCGCTTATATAATGGCGCTGCAGTCGCGCAGTGTAGATCGGTTTTGTAAATAAATTAGTAGGTAAGAATTAAAAATAAGTAAACACTGAAAAATAATATTTGATTTCTAATTACTAAACAAAACGGAGAATATTCAAATTAAACGTAATGAAAATAAATAAAAATGTTGATTTTATCGAGAACCAGAGTTAAAAAGTTTTCCAAGACACTTGTGCCTTGTGATTAGAATACCCAGTGCAGATAAGTGACAATTTACTGACTTGTTGATATTAGTGCATTTAGATAATAAATAGCAATTATTGAACTTTGTTTAGAAAAATATTACAATAATTGTTAAATGAAGGTAGCAAATAAATAATTAAATCGACTGACAAACCCAACCACTACATCATTCAATAATTTCACACACTCGCAAAAGGACTCTCCACAACATGACGTCGATAGGTTAACACTATCGACGTCCGAATCAGAGCCTCGAGTTCAAATCACATCAGGCCTGCCTTTTTGAAATTTAATAAAAGAAATCGCACAGCATTCCAAATCGTCCAAACAAAATAATCTAGCCCAAAAGCCAATAAAGGAGAATAAACTGTATTCAAGCACCAAAGAAAATCAAACCTACAGGTAATAATATAAATATAACACATTGCTTATTATACCAATAAAAAACCCAGCCAGAATTGTACCCAGAATAATAATCAAGAAAATCCAAACAAACACTTATTGCAATCAGTGCCACCTCCACTCAAAAATATGAATAAACAAATATACGAAAACCCTAACATTCCCAATATGGCAGGTCCCCAAAGGAAAAGTAGACCAAACCCCTCCAACCGAAAAGAAGATAAAAACATTACAGATTATAAAAATAGAGCCCAGAATACGTTTGATGTGTAAGAAATTAGATAAGACCATAACTTTTGAAACTTTCATGGTTTTGATCATAATTTTCACTGGAAAAGTTTATTTCGTGATCATGGTGCATGCGACTGTTTCGAAATATCAAGAAGAACATATATCAAGGTAAATATCCCGTTTTGAGTGAACATTACATACATAAGACCGTCCTAAATAAATTGTTTAGACTCGATCGAGCGTAGAGCATTGAGGATGATAGGTGAGCAGCTAAACGCTGAGACTTAGTTCCAGAGTCTCGAGCACCGCCATAAAGTAGCTTGCCTTTCGATCTTTTATACAATACATTTTAGAGAATGTGCCCAGGAATTACATGATCTAATTCCACCATCTCCTTTTCACAACATGACAAGCAGGCGTACCGCTCAGTATCATCCATACCTTTTCAGTAACCACCCTTACGAATAAAGC